>JARFYF010000054.1:9175421-9189795 GCA_030265395.1 Rhina ancylostomus | reverse complement strand
TTTCTACCCCTTTCTTTCCTCTCTCTCCTTACCTTTGACCCGTCCCCCGGTGGATCTGCTCTCCCTTCCTCTCTACCTATCACCACCTTGTGCCCACCCCGCCTCCCCTCTTTTGTCCACTTATCACTGCCCTGCTTTTCCCTCCTACATATTGGGCTTCCCCTTTTCCTATTTTCAGTCCTGAAGAATGGTCCTGACCCAAAATGTTGACTGCCTGCTTTTCTCCACAGATGCTGCCTAACCTGAGTTCCTCCAGCATCATCATGTTTTTTTATCTAGATTCCAGCATCTGCAGCCCTTTATTTCTGTTTTGTGCAATTTTGCTGGTTTCATCTTTAATCAAATGACAGTTACCAGTGTTTTGTTCTGGGTGACTTTAAGTGTATAAAGAATTTTGGTTAGGTTCATCTTGTTATATAAAAGAGGCTTTTTTTTTCATTCTTCCATCAAATTATATTTACTGATTGGAAACCATAGCAGGAATTGAAGATTAAATCATGGCTAGGTACAGAAGTGGACGTCTTCCTATCTAATTGATATGAAAGCCAGTGCCTTAACTTAAAATTGATTTATAATCTTAATATTTTTCCCTAGTAATTAGTATCACTGATAGGGTTTCCTTAATTGTTTTTAAATGAACTATTTCTACTGATAATGCTAACAAGTTACAGCAATAGAGTTTATCACACTTTTGTTAATGAGGGGGAGGGCAGAAGCAGAACATTAGGTAAGAGAATATAATGATTGTGGTACTGGAGGAACAAGCAAAGGGTCGTAAGTTCATATCCTAGTGTAGCAAATTGTGAAATTGAATTTGATAACTCTTGTCATTTTTGAGCTGTGCTAGCTAGGAAAGCTACTGGATTGTCCTAAAAATCAAACCAAATAACTAAAGTCCTTATGGGAAAGGGTCCTGCCATCACCCCCACAAATTGGCCCAGATGTTTCTTTGGTCCTTCAGCATACAATTGAGCTTAATGTCCTAAGTGCAAGAAGTCATTTGGTTGAGTTAATAAATAAAATTAAAGAATGCCTGTAGATTCAAGGTACCCCACAGAGTGTTGTATATGGGCCCAGACTCTAGTGTGCACAGAGGGAGTGTTGTTGGTAAATGAACTCTTGGAAGATAAAGTGAGCTGTTAGTTTATAACCTTCCCATTCAGGTGATTTTAGATTCTTGCATTATTCACTCAATACTAGGAAGAGATTATCTGATCATTTAATTGCTGTTTGCTGGAATATGGTGTACACAAAATATCTTCCCTGTATGCCTTCTTGACAGTCATCCCATTTTATAACCATACAATGTGCATGTAAAGTGCTGAGGTGTCTAAAAGAAACATGTTGATTTTTTTCATATGTACCCGTCTTACCCTTTGAGTCATGCAGTATGAAAGAATCTATGCTGGCATGCTAGCTCTCATTGTACTAATGGCTCTTCAATACTAATGTAATTTCTTTTAAATTGTACTGGGGTTGTGTGTAGTTTCATCATCTGCTTGGAATGTATATTTGATAAGAATGAGAGTTATCAAGCCATTTCTTAAATCTGCACAATCTGACAGAACATTAATTCTGATGGGTAATGCGGATTCAGATTATATTTTACTATTATACTGACGCAGAGAAGCATTGAACCTGTTTAAGTGAGGTGCTCTAGGGAATGTTTCCGCTCGACTTAAAATAGATGCTTTCTGGCACAATATTTTGAAAGCATTCACGGGCTGGTGGGGCTGAGGAACAGAGGGATCTCTGAAAACAAATACAGCAATTCCTAGAAGTTGTACCGTCAGTAAGTAATTCTATAATGGAAACCAAACAGACACCAGAGTTTATTCCCAGCTCTGGTCAGTTTATTTGTGGTGTGATGATATGCAAAGGCTGCCAGTTGCTGAAGTTTTCAGTTGAGGGCCAATGAAATGTGATTATGTCACTGGAATGAACAGTTCATTACGATTACTAGGCAAATTACTGCAGATCTGACATGACTGTCATACTTTCACAAATTGCTACTTGTGATAATTTAATTGCCTTTTGAGGATGGGTGTTGCAAAAGTATAAATTGCTTTTGTATTTGTATTGAAGTGCTGTTAGCTTTCATTCGCAGGTTAAGAAGTATAATTATTAAACTGTAATGTCTTTAATTACTTGTATGTAAAGTGAAACGAATTCTGTTGGTGGTGGAGTCAGAGACTCTCTATGCCTACCACTCCCCCACTATACCTCCCCCCCCCCCCTCACTTTTAAATTCTGTTTTATTTTTAACCAAAGATATTAAGAGAAATGTAACAAAGGCAGTTTGTCTCTCTTTATCTATGTCCCTATGCTCTCATGTCTTTGTTTCTATATTCCTGTAAATATGTCAGCCTATCTCTGTCTTTAATTACTCTTTTGCCTCTGAATGTCTCTGAATTTATCTCTCTCTATGTCCACCTCTTCCTCTAGGTTCCTATATATTTCTTTGTCTTCCCCTCTCTCTTTCTTTTGGCTCTAAGTATCTCCTCTTTTTGTCTCTCCAGTAAAAGACTTGAAAGGCTGAATGGTATACTTGTGTTCAGTCATTCACATGTATGGCAATTTAAACATTGCAAGCCATGAACTTTTGAACTAGGAGTGAGCCTTACAGCACTGCTTGGTTTAAAAAAAACTATCTACTTAATGAAGAATTTAATTAGAGGTGCAACACTACTATCTGTCTCCCAAGTTTCAAGTTAATATAATCCTCCAAACAGAAAACATCAGAGTTAAATACTTGTTTATTTAGAATTGAAATGGGGAACTAGGTGGTGCAGATGCTGCAATGTCAAACATTTGTTAATGAAAAGTTTCAGGGTGGAGTAGCAATTATGGGCAAGGATAGTTTTGTTTTGATAATGGAGATGTACTGAATTTATTACCTGATGGGAAAAATTGTGTTGCAGATAAGAAAATCAGCTTACCAAATTCAGATATTGAGAAGATAACTGCTTCTGATGTTGAGTTGTACTTTAAAATGTTGTGAAGTTGCATAATGTGGAAATATGAAAACTGTCACATGATAGGGGAAGGACATAAAAAGGCAAAAGTGGCAAGCATTATGTTCATGTGTGTCCATCTCATTACCTCATTCAATAGTATTTTGAAATTGTTCATTAGCCAATACAATGCAGTTTAAGCCGCTAGGCTAAATACATGAGCAGGACATGGTCACCTATAGCTTGCCTTGCACGGACATCTTAATAATAAGCATGTAACTCAAAGGAATAAAAAGTAGCCCAATGTAAATGAGGATTTTTTAATGATCTGGGCATGCAAGGAACTTAGTGGTAGCTTAAGAGTACGCAATAGGCCTGTAATAGATATTTGAGAAAGGAGCGCAGTGTTTCACCTATTTGAAATTGTGTCCTGGAGAAGTATAATAAATGAAGTTGATAACAGAATTGACACTTTCTAAAAGACATATATATGCAATGACTACATTTCTCAGCCATTATTTTTAAATTGGGTATTTTCCAAGAGTTGACTGTCAATCCTTTGGGATATGCATTATCAAAATTTGTATTTAACAGACCAGATCTTAAAATACTATAACATAATAATAAACTCATAAAAGATACAATTATATAACACTTAGGAGGAAGTTTTGCAATTAAAATAAATAAAAGTTAATAGAGTTGTTAGCTTTTAATTTAGCAATCCAAATTTTTACTGTACTTTGGAGCTGTTTGCAACTGTCATTGTTACATGCTGTTCAGCACTTAAAACAATCTAATCATGGTTAAGTTACTTGACCAGGAGTTCAGAGGTTTGCATTGACATGTCAGAGATAAGAACTCTAATCCCATTGAGCTAGTTAACTTCAGTTAAATTATAGAATATAAAAGCTAGTGTCAGTAATGATGACTATGAAATCACAAGAGAGTTGTAGAATATCTTTCAAAGGAGGAGTCTGCTCTTATACAGTCTGTTTTCCTTGTGACTTCAAAATCAGCATGGGGTTGACTCCTCACTATTTGCTGAAATGGCCCAATTTTCAAGGACAACTTGGAATAGATTTGAAATGTTGGCCTTGCCAATGGTGCTTATACTTTGTGAATGAATGAAAAGAAATAAGTTAAATACCTAGGAAGCAGGAACTTTTGTTCACTTTGAGTCAACAAAAGTAGGCCCTCTTATTTTGGGGAAAGATATACAAGGATTATAAAATGCCAGTCAGATTAAACAGCATTGATAAAATCTTTAACCTCATAGAATTGTTGTGGCACAGAAGGCGGCCACTCAGCACAAGAAGACTCTATCAGCCTGGAATGTACTTGTAAATAGATTTTGCCAAATTTTGTTAGATTATCTCCAAACTTGTAACCATTTTCTCCAAATCAATATACTTTCAATGAAGTTTATTTTGATATTGTACCTGAAACTTTCTCTGGCTTTCACACATCCTGTGCAAGGATGTATCTTGTGGGCACAAGACAAATGTACACACATGTATGGTTTGAAATGTAACCGTTAATTCTATTCGCACCTTCTAGTAGAAAAAGTAATTTGTTGTTTAAGTCCAGAGGTGACATAAAACAAATGAACAGATTCTGCACTGAGAAGATGTACAAGTCTAGAAATTGCTCCATACCATTTTTCTAAGCAATAAAACAATGTCATTCTTGCCCTATTTATGAAAGTTGCATAAAGAGAAAGAACTTAATTTGGGAGGTTTGCAGAACGGTGTTGTCAGATTTCCCTGCATACATTACTTTGCTGGTTTCAGTGTGGCATTTCCTATTGATGTTTTGCAAGTTCTCACTGTTCTCAGCATGTAGCAGAGCAGGTGTGATCTATGCAGCCAACACTTAAATGCAACAGCATAAGCAAAACTCTTCGAGCTATATTGAGTGAATGAATGCTACAGTGATGGAAGGGAGTTGGGTTGAAGAGTACCCTCGAGGTCACAGGGATTTCAACTATCTGGTGACAAATATTGCCCAGAGGAAAAATGATCTTTGTGTAAGGAAGCCATGGAGACCATCTAGAGCTGCAGTCAGGCACTCCTGACAGGAGGTTGGCAAGAAAATGAATGCAGTCTATTAATGCCTGTACTTTGGAGAAGCATGCAGTGTATGCAAATGCCTGTGCTGCTCTGGCTGCTCCATTGAACTGAAGGAAAAGTAGATGAAGTTCCCCTGCATTGAATATGGAGTCTGGTGATTCTTTAATGCAGCAATAAGCAGCAAACTGTGAAATCTGGCAGATATCTGAAGCAAAAGCACATAATGATCTTGAGACAAGGAAACTAAGAGTGACTGGGACCCTGATATCCAGGAATATAGCAGTCATGGTACATGTTTAGTTGTTTTTTGAGGTCTTGGGTGGTCACAGATCTTAAATAACATAGTATTTAATTATTTATCTTAATTCTGCAATGACTCCTTCTCCACCACCCCCCACCCATTTCATCAAATCCTCACCTATCCTCTGATCTCCAGGCTAGCCCCAGACTTCAAACTTGTCTGGCAAATCAGGCTCGACGGACTGAATGGCCTATTCCTGCTCCTATTTCTTACACATCTGTTCCATTCCAACCCTTGAGCCTGCTACAGCAAATGATTGTAGAGGGTCAGGGCCAGCATGTAGATCAGGGTTCGTGAGGGTTCAGTATAGAGAGGGAAGTGCTTGAAGAATTAAGGTGAATAATTAACTTACCTGGGAGGCACCCTAGTTCAGTGTTGCAGTAGTGAAGCCTGGATGTCCTATGAGTGACTAGCAACAAGCACTCCTGGGACAATGTGGTGGAGATTCCCCTGCAATGCTTCTCCAAAAGGAGGATTGCAAGGGAATGACATTGCTAATTGTGTCAGAAGTTCAAGTGCCTCCTGCCTGGAAATGCCTGAGACAAAAATGTTATGGTGGTGGGATGATGCTCAGTTGCATAATCCCATGTTTTTTTTAAAAAAGTGAACAAGTAAACAATTTCTCTGCCAGAGGAGCATGCAAAGTTTTAAAAAATGAGAAAATTCCTGAATTTGATTAATAAGAGGACTGACCGCATTTGGTGAATGAGTGTATGGATGAAGTAATTGTTCAATTCCCTCAATAGTGTCAGAGGCTTGTCTTAGCTTTCGAAGTCAATATGGATCTAAAGGATAACGTAAAAGAAAAAAAATTAAGAAAACTGGTTGAATTAATTGTCACTGATTATAAGGAGTGGAAGTATCTGCAAAAGATTTGTTGTCTTGCATTTGTAGAATGCTGTTAATACTAGAAAAGATAATTTCAAAGGATGGATATAGTGGTCATCAGGGTTGTCCTGTGATTTAGAGAAATCACATATTTTCAAAAAAAATTTCTCAAAATTCTAAAGTTAATCATGAGTCAATACTTTTCAGTCACAGCAGTTATCCTAGGAGAATTCCATAATTGCTATATAACAAATGCTCTTTCTTTTATTGTGATATATTTCTTATTTTTCAATCAAGTATTTCTGGTTTAAAAATTACTTGGGAATTCTTTGGTTCAAAACTGAACAGGAGTAGCCATATACACAATGTGTATACAACAGCAGGTCAGAAGCTAGGAATCCTGTGGTGAGTAACTTGCTTCCTAACTCCCCAAAGCCTGCCCACCAGCTATAAGGCTCAAATCAGGAATATGATGGAATATTTTCCGCTTACCTGGATGAGCTCAGCTTCAACAGCACTCAAGAAGCTCTACACCATACAAAACCAAGCAGCCTGCCTGATCAGCACCCTATCAGTGCTTACCCTATAAGCAGTCACTCCTTCCACCACTGGCACACGGTAGCAGTAGCTTGTACCATCTACAGGATGCACTGCAGCAACTCACCAAAACCCACCACCTCTACCAGTTAGAAGACAAGAGCAGCAGAAGCATGAGAACACCACCACCTGGAAACTGCCCTCTGAATTTCACACCATCCTGATTTGGAAACATATCACCAGTCCTTCACTGTTGCTCATTCAGAATCCCGGAATTCTCTCCCTAATAGCGTTGTGGGTATACCCACACCTCAAGGACTACAGCGGTTCAAGAAGGCAGCTCATCACCATCTTAAGGGCAATTAGGGATGGGCAATTAAATGCTGGCTTATATCCCTTGAATGATTATTAAATGTGAAACCCACATCCCTTGAATGATTATATTTAAAAAATACTGCACTCAAGCCAGATGGAACTTTTTGTTACAGATGCCATCAAATCTGATTTATTTTCCCTTTGAACACTTGTAATTTTATTGCTTTTATTCTTTTTACAGCTTCTGAGAGTTGTGCATATTGATTACTGTTAATTTGTGTCATCTGATAAAATGCAGAATAGAACATGAACAAAAGGAGACATTAATTGAGGTCTTGTGAATTCTATTGAATATTTTATCTAATAAAGATTGATAATACCAGAATAGATCCGATCTTGGGAATATGGAAGATCAGACCACACCATTATGAATTCTGCATCAAGGTGTGGTTTTATTTACCTGAAGGATGTGGTAGCCTCGTGGCTCTGATACTAAATGTTTAACTCCAACTTTGAAAAGTCAAGACTCTACCAGGGCAGGGTACAAAACAGAATATAGACATTACGGGGCTGGTACCAGAAAATGACTTTCAATTTTCTTTGTGGAAGGGCCCAACACTTGCACTGATTTATCTTTGTTACCATTCCACGCTGTGATTTACTGTCAAGGTATCCCTGAATGAACAGCATTCTTTAGCTTTTCCATGTCATTTGTGTTAGATAAATTCATAGTACTAAACTCCTAAATCCCTAGATTGATTTTACTTGGAAAATAGATGCAACACAATCATGGTTAATGTACTGGAGGACTGACCTAGCGGCATGAGTTCAAATCCGAGCATGGCATTTGAGGAAGTTAAATTTGACCAACGTGAATCTGGAATAAAGTTTAGAAGTACTTTATTGCCAAAGCAGGCTTATATACAAACAGTAATTCTACTGAGTTCAAAAAAAGTAACTACAGATAAGTTTTTTGAATTCTTTTACTCTATTGTAATGTTTTAAATTATTTATTGGTACTTTTTGGTCCTATAATTTAAATATAACTTCAAATCTTTTGGAATTGTTTTTAAATATCTCAATTAGCTTTCAAGGACGTAGGAGCATTGCAGAGGCAGGGGCTTGGCAGCACCTTGCCTCTTGAAACCTACTCTGCTTCACAGGAGGCCTTGAGTCACTTAGCCCTCTCCATCCAGAAAAAGTAATTTTGTATGGCTGGGCAGGCAGCAGGCTGTTCAGCACAGTCTGGCCCAGTGACTCTTCTTAAGCCTTGAATAAAGGATAAATATTGATCAGAGCATCAAGCTTAACTTCCCTTTTTGTTTAAAATTTTGGCAGCAATCTCTTGCATCTACTGAGAGAAGAGACAAGGTTTCAGTTTAATGAGTCAGAGCTATGCATCATGATAGGTGCCTACCTGAGCTAATCCCATTTGCCTGGGCTTGGCCTACATCCCTCGAAACATTTCCTATCCATGTACCTGTCCAAATATATTTTAAATATTGAAAGATGGCACCTCCAACAATGTCCAGCTCTCTTTTGTAATGCACTCATCAACCTGGATTTTTGTGCTCAAGCCTCTGGTATGATTTGAAGATACAGCCTTAAGATTTTGAGTTTGTCAGCTATAGTCATGATAATACTCTCTCTACAAGTAGTTGGAGAAGGTATAGAAATGTGGTTTATGAGTAAAAGGGGTAATTTCTTATATAGCTACTGCTTAATAGTTAAAATGGTGTATCTCTATTGTACATATTTAACATGTGATTAATTTTAGCCTAGAAATAAATTAGCACCTATTATTATGTTAATTGGCAATTATATTTTTCTCCATTAGATAAGATTGACTTTTCCTTCCTGCTGAATTGTATAATAGATGCATGATTAACTTCCATGCCTTAAGTAGAGAAATGTCCCTCTTTTACAAATTCTCCTTGCACCTTGTATCCTCTTATTTAAAATGGATTTCTGGGCTCAATGTTATAGTTTACAGGATCACATAGACCCTTGTATATTTTCCAATTTAAGGAGCTTTATTTTCAGTAAATTTATGGTATTGGAACTACCTAACAGATTTCTATCAGAAACTAAATTCTTAGTGAAATGTGAAATCTCAAGGGTTTTTCAAGAGCCACAAGATTTGTTCAGTCTTCATTTACTGCACAAGGGAGTTAGAAGCCATTGGATAGCTCTGACATTTTTCTATCTTGCTTCCTCAAAAGGAGAATGGCCAAAGATCGTTAGACTTTCAGTGCTAAAGTTTCAATGAAGGATTTTAAGCAGCACATTTTGAATGTCAGCACATTTTGATTATCAGTTTATGAGCTTTATTGAAAAAGGATATCTACTAGTTATTGTTTCATTAGAACTACATGAACATATGTACAATTAAATTTAATTAAAAGGTGAATCAAGGGGGAATAGCGAGCGGTCACATTCGTTCAAGATGATGCCAGAGCATTAAGTAGGAAGGGCATATTCCATGGTGCACCTTAGGCCATTTTACTTTGTTAAAGGTGATGCAGGAGTGCAGGTTGTTGTTGTTTTAATGTTGAAGTCCAAACAAAGTTCAATGGCTTTTCTATCAGGAGTGAAAACAAAATTATCACCTTGGGTCACCCTCAAAATCAACAAGTTTGGAATATATCCTTGTAACTAAATGAGGAAAAATAAGAAAAACACAACCTTAGTTTGTGGCTTTTTATGTCCCTTGAAGCCATGTATGATAGGAGTTTTTCACAGAGCGATTAAACTGAAAAAAGCATG
Organism: Rhina ancylostomus; assembly: GCA_030265395.1. NCBI lineage: Eukaryota > Metazoa > Chordata > Chondrichthyes > Rhinopristiformes > Rhinidae > Rhina > Rhina ancylostomus. Next base: position 9,180,025 of record JARFYF010000054.1, on the reverse strand, counting down.
AGTAGACTATTTGGGAGAGAACATGTCTGACTGGGAGAGCTCCCCTTTTGTTCATGGATGCAAGAATTCAACAAACACACCATTCTTCACCTTTCACTTTCCAGTGTTCGTTAAGTCAGAAACTGGCTTTGGCAGAACTGGTAAAAATTTTTTGTTCAATGGAAGTTGGCAACTCAAGTATGATTGCATGGTGTCTGACTTTGAGAGACACTTCAAGAAGCAACATGAGGAATGACTCATGCTGCCTGCAAGGATATTCCTACCACCCTTACTTAGGAGATTTGCCCTTGGCAATAATGTCTGGCCATTGCACAACATTTCATTTTCACTCTTCATTCCACCAATGAAATTTGATCATCAGCAGACCCTTCAACAGCCCACAAAGCTGCCATTCATTCTAACAAATGGAAGAAACCTCTACATCTGTTCGATGACTGTATCTACAGCTTTAGTGCATTCTTGATCTTTATGTGAAACTATATTATCTGTGTGCTTGGTATTTACTGTGCCTTTGGGACTGTGCAGCACTTAAACTTCGACATATTTAACCTAGGACCTCTCACAGTGGCAGGAGTGCTTATGATGTGCTGTAGTCAGAACCTTAGAATAAATGTATCCTTAGTGCAATGGCAGTGTAGTCCTGAGAAGGACTAGCTTCCAGCTGCATTTTTTATGTTGCTGTTTGTGCTGTCTGGCTTTATGGCCTTTTCACCACTTGTTCAAAAAGGGCTGACGTTGGATATGGGCATACAGTTTCCCTGTGAAAATGCAACCTCACAAAGACTTATTCAGCCTTCACTGCAAGCAGTTGTAGAGCATCACTGAAATTCTACTTCAACGTTATCTTGAAGGGGGAACGTGGGGTCTTTGCCTTTCTGACCATAGACTGGCAACCCAACCAGAATCTGTGTGTATTGAGATCAGTATGCATTGCGATGATAAACTCAAAATATTAGGGCTTGAGTTGGATTGGTCTGGGCCATGTTAGCCCATCTAAGTACGTTACCCAGGTTAAAATTATTTGCATAGTATTACCACGGGGGTCCTCTGATGCTAGTCAATGTACATGCAGGATAGCAAGTGTTTTTGCAAGCACCTCTGGGTTGGGTAGGGTATGGAAGATATTGTAAGTAATGGAGATTTGGTTGGGTTTGGATTGTTCGAGGTCAGTTTTGGGGTGGTAGCACCCAAACAGGCATTTATTCCAACTGATTGTGTCAATCTTTCTTTTAAAAGAAAGCTTTCTTCTATGCTAATTATGCTAGTTTAGGCGATGCATTGGAAAATTAGATGAGGTCAAGAGCAAGGAGTTGATTTGTTGCAGTGCAATTTATGTTAATATATTCTATTTTGGGGTCTTGGATGATCATTCTGCAAATGCTGCTCATTTGTAGAAGAATTATATGAGTGCACAAAGATACTGAACAAAAGATAACAATATATAAAGATGCAGCCCCATATTGACTCCTGATTTGTGCAGGTCTAAATAAAAAATCCAAAATGGTAGGCAATGCTCCTACTGCTAGACTGTAAAATCCTGAACCCACAGTATGTATATTCATACATGTTGGTTAGCTAGTGTCTGAGAATCTCACATCATTTTAAGACATTTTCAGATTCCATAATATTTAACGTGCAGATCACCTGTTTGCTCACAAAACAGAAGATAGATGTTCTGTGATTTAGGGGTATCCCCAAATGCATGTTAAATGGGAAAAAAATGCATTTAAGCCATTGATTTGGTGTTATGCACAATGTATTAATTAAAGAGAACCATCTAATCCTTGAAGGATTTATTTATTTATTTAGGAGGCTTTTACAAATTACTTTGCTGAATTCAAACACTTAAAGACAATTACAAGGACAGAAGTTGTTGAATCACCTTTACACCATTATGGAAGATTTGCTCAGGTTATAGTCTCCTCAGTGAGTAGTAGTTAACATGTCAGAGGGTGAGAAATTGTATTATTTGAACTAGAGGATGGCATAAATATGCAGTATCTTAGGGGGTTCATTATGCCATCCCTGGCGCTAATGGCATGGTGATTTATAGCTGTGATTCCTTTCACAGTAAGCCATTCCAAGCTGCACTATGGTAAGAGAGAGAGGCTGAGATGATTTTGAAACTGGAATTGGTTTATTGTTATCACATGTACTGAGGTACAGTGAAAAACTTGTCTCGCAAACCATTCATAAAGATCAATTCATTACACAGTACATTGAGGTAGTACAAGGTAAAACAATAACAGAATGCAGAATAACATGTAACAGCTACAGAGAAAGTGCAGTGCAGGTAGACAGTAAGGTGCAAAGTCATAACGAGGTAGATTGTGAGGTCAAGAGTGCATTTTATTGTACTAGGGAACCGTTCGATAATCTTATAACAGCAGGATAGAAGCTGTCCTTGAGCCTGGTGGTACAGGTTTTCAAGCTTTTGTATCTTTTGCCCGATGGGAGAGGGGAGAAGAGAGAATGTCTGGGATGGGTGGGGTCTTTGATTGCGCTGGCTGCATCATAGAGACGGGGAGAAGTATAGCTGTCAACTATTTTAGTACAAGAAGTTTGGTGAGACCCTTTTGGCTTTTGCAGTCTCCTACACATTTGATCATGTAGTATTAGAGATGGAGATGGAATCATGTAACCATGTCAAATAACAATGACTCCTTTTCCATCTGCTTTTACATAATGGAGTCAAGGATGGATATGAGCTTCTTTCCTTATTTAGTTGTTTGTTGCAGGAAGAGATCTTTATTAACTCTCTAATGCTATAACACCATCTTCTTTAATCTTTTGCTCACTATCCCTTCACCTCATCGTGGGAGGGGATTCACCTACATCTGAGCCAATTTGTTGGTTATTTCTTGATGCAGTGTAAGATTGGTTGGATTCTTTTTGCTTGTCTGATGTTGTTTCTAACCTCACTACTAACTTTTTCAGGCATTCAGGTCAATTTGAAATGCACAACTAATTTGAGCACAGGCCTTAGAAAGCTCGTGGTGAACTTTATGCTGTTACGTTAATACAATGCATTGGGGAAGCCATATGCCGGTCTGCTCCAGTTCGCAAACGTTCACTTAATGAACTTTCATTACAATAAAAGGTTTAGTTTAATTTAATTTATTTTGTCACTTAACTAAGATTTTGTTCACAACTATAAAGGCTAGGGAACATTTGGAGACTGTCTTTCATGTCCATGAAAACCAGTAGCATTTAACTGTCTTTGGCCATTGGTTGAATGACCTGTAAGTTTCAGCTTATCAAAACACATATAGTTTATTTTGATTTGCTGCATCTTTACTGGGAAGAGACTTGACTAATTTCTGACTTTTTACCATCCAAGGCAACTAGTATCCACTGGAAAGTCAAAGGTTTATTGTAAATCCTGCTATATAGATTTTTGCACGACAAAGGATCCTTTAGGAACCTACCCCCTTTGTAACTGGGGAAATCCTTACTGGTAATTACAATAAAATCTTCAGTTTTCCAAATGAGATTGACTGTGTTGCCTGGATAGTCATTGAATTCGTTAGATAGGTATATCAAAGTGCTACTTTTTAGTAGCCCTGAGGACTGAATTAATTGAAATAATTATATGTTATTAATGGTTATAAATAAAGTGAATAGAATTTCTGGTAAGTCATACTTTGCGTGGCAGTTGAGCCTTTGAGATGTTAGTGAGAAAAACAGGGAAGGAGTCAATGAACCTTGGAGTCTGTTACTAAATCACACAGGCTATGAATTTCCAAGTTCATTGCTGGTGTATGCTGAATTTTTCTGTTGCTAATGGGACAGCACTGTAAACTTATAGCAAGTGCTTTAATGTCAATAATGCAATAGTTGAAAGTGGCCAATTTTTTTCTTTTGTTAACAGTACCCATTAGCAGACAAAGTCAAATCTTGTCAAATCTTCATGACTGTTATTCATCCAAAACTATGCTGCCTGTGTCCTGACTTGAACCAGGTCCTGTAAAACATCACCCCAATGCCATAATTTTTAAATCTTCATCCTTGTTTTGAAATTCCTTCATGAGCTCATTCCTCAATCTTTTTTAATCCTAAAACCCTTTTGAGATGTCTGTGCCCCTCTGGTTCTGCTCCCCAAATTTAATTGCTCCACTGCTGGAGACTGAGTCAGCTGCTTGGCACAAAGCTTGGGATTTCCTTCCTAGATCTCTCCATGTGGTTTTTTCTCCCTTTTCTCTTTGAGGGCTTAAAATCAAATCAAATGTTGGTAAAGTAAAACAGAAAATGCTGAAAATACCCAGCCAGTCAGACAGCATCTGTGGAGGGGAATGAGTTAACCTTTTCAATGTTTCATCAGTTTTGTTTCATCAGATCAACATTTTTGATTTTTTACTCCCTTAAAAACTACCTCTTTAACCAATCTTTTGGTTATTTGTGCTTATAGTTCTTTGTATGATGTGGTGTTTAAAGCTCCTGTGAAGTCCCTTGGAGCATTTTACTATGCTGAAGGTTCTGTAGAAATGTGTTGTTGTCCTGTCGCTGTTCAGAAGTAATTCATTGGCTGACACACATATTGGAATGAACGCACTACTGACACAAGCTGCATTCAGTCTTCTGATTCCTCCCAAATGCTCAAAGTT
>JARFYF010000054.1:8565525-8582843 GCA_030265395.1 Rhina ancylostomus | reverse complement strand
AGAAAGGCATTAATTATAGATATAATTCTCACATCTCAAAAAAATCCAATATTATATAATCACACACAAATAAAATCTCCACCCATACAAATAAACTCCTCTAGCTGTGCAGGGGTAGTGTGGGAGGAAGGCATTGTTGTTATAAAATCTACTATAGTTCCATTTAATAGCATCAGGTCCATAGCTTCTAAAACCTTGGCAATTCAAGTACTCATCTAAATGCTCCTTAAATACTGGGAGAGTATCAACTTCACGAGCTCTAAGCATTCAAGTTTCTGATCAGCCTCTGGGTGAAAATAATTACCCCTTCAGATTCCCTCTAAAACCTCACATCTCTCACCTTAAACCTATGCCTTCTTGTTTTCAACACACCATAAGATTTATCACCTACCCCATTTATCTCCATTAATTTTACGTACCTCTAAGAGGTCACCCCTCAGACCCTTCCACTCCAGGAAAAACCTAGCCTACTATATCTATGTCTGATGAGAGAGTCCAAACAAACACCAAACCAAAATGATTCAATATTCCAGGAAGGGATGAGGAAAGACTTTTTTTTAAAAAAAAGTCCTACTGCATTCACACTGACAAAAAAAAAATTGGTTACTTACCCCAACTCCAACAAAACACTGCCTGTGTGTGGATCCCAAACAATAACTCGTGTGTCATGGGAGGCTGTAGCCAATAATGCTCCATCAGGAGAGAATTCACAGGATACAACATCATTCAGGTGACCTTCAAGTTTACGAATCATGGTGTATTTTTCCATGCTCCACAGAAAAACCTGCAATGAGAGAGTCATGCTTTACAGCCCCAGCTTGTGGTTATTCTTCCCCGCAAACAGTCCATTATTTTATAACTTAAGGCAGGTTAGCACAAATTCTGATAAAGCTGTTGAATTATACTTAAAATTGTTCAGTTTAACTATAAGAAATTTAAAGATAATATTTGAAAACATGCTAGCTATAATTAATTATATTAAATAATGCATCCAATATTTACTTTCTAAACATCCTCAGAGGACGCTAATACTTTAAACTTTACAACTTTAAACATTTTAATTACATCTCCCAGTTGAAATTTTAACTCTTCAGCAACATTAAATATATATATGTAGAAAAATACTGTACAGGTAACTTAAGCATAACATTTTGTTACTCCAACGGAACCTCCAGAGTTAAAGTTCACGTGTGTTTACAAAACGTTTTCATCAGGAGCGAGAGCCTATGAAACAGCAGATACTGCAAGAGAAAAGAACATTTTTGACGGCCTAAAGGAACAATCCTTCGGCAAACAGCACAAAACGGAGGCAACAACTTTACATTTAGGGTTACATTATTATTGTCATGATAAATTAACCAGATGATTCAACTAGATACTAACTGAACACTAGAGATTATAATTTGTTACAATATGCTGCATGATCTATTGCATGCAATTCTGAGGGTATAATATTGAGCCATGCAACTCTCCAGTAGGTATTTAGGACAGGTGACCTGCTCCCAGGTCTCTCCTTATTCCACTCAAGTGGTCCAATTACAACTTGGATGCCACTTATTATTCAACATGGAACCATTTCATCTATTGCCTGGCACTTCCACAGCCAGATAGAAGTTACTGCATCAGAAGCACTAAAGCAGTGCCTTCAACTGAAAAATGTGGTAGCACACAGTTACAATACTATATAACCTAGGTAGCCTTCAGAATAGATCACATACAGCAATTCTCAACTATCAAATGTCAGTTAACTTGCAAACAGAATTTAAGCAAGATACATGTAGCTTCAATGGACAAGCTTACAAATTTAGAAAACCTCAAGTGAATGATGTGGCAAATTTAGGATGCTACATTACTGATCCTTTGAACTGTTAAAGATAAAATCTGCTGGGTGGTTTAAATTAATTACTCTTACAATTAAGTGTGTGATGTATGATGTTAGATGTTACCATCAAGTATTACTCAGTTTTAATTTTAAAATGTTTTTTTATTTATTCAGTAAACTTTACTAATGTAAATTAGTAGGCTGATTTCAAGTTCAGAAAATTAAAAAATATTGTTTATGTTACAGTTAGTAGTCTTAAGTTTGTGCTCTCCCCTCTCCTGAAAACTAACTTTGTGAGGAGGCGTTGGCCTCCCACAGTACCAGATAGCCACTGCTTAAATTTGTTCATGGCATATAACTGATGCCATCATTTACTGCCCATCCTGATGCCAGCCTTGATAGCAGGCATCAGTCTGGAGGGGATCACTGCAGAAAATAATTTGGCTCAGCTCCATGCACTTGCCCTTAAGGTATAGATGCGACCAAAGACTAATCCCTGCCCACCACTAAATGGAGGCTAGAATTAGTAATGAGAATGGAGAAATAATGGGGTGAAAACCAAAATCCATAGGAAATGATGAACTGCTCCAAGGTTTAAAACAAAAGGCAGCTATGGAGCTAGCAGTTGTTGAAATACTACATATTGAAAGGTAGCAAAAAATGTTCACCACTTAAAATGAGAAATAAAAATAAAAAATAAAAATCAGGGAACTACAAACTAGTAAGCCCAACATTAAGGGAAGAAGAATATAGTGAAACGGGCACTTAAGACAACACAACTGGACAGTATCAACTTGATATATGATAGGGAAATAAAGTTTGACAAATTTGAGTTGTGGAGATTAAAGTTATTAGGATAGAATAGGGGTGGGTGAACCTGCAGTATATTGGCCGATCAGAATAGGTGGCAATAAACAGGCATATTATCAAAGACTGGTGATTACAGTTAGAAACCAGGAGGAATAAGGCAGGTAATTTTCAGGTTGGTGGTAGCTGGGTGCCACAGGGATCAATGCTAGGGCTCCAGCTGTCTGCAATCTACATCAGGGATTTGGGCAAGTGGATCAAGTACAACATATTCATTGATGATATAAAACTAGGTGCTAGTGAGAGTTGGAAGGTGTAGAGGCTTCAAGGGGATTATAGACAGCCTCAGTGAATGGACATGGACATGGCAGAGGGAACAGAATGTGGAAAAATGCAAGGCCATTCATTCAGATATAAAATGAAAGAAAAGCAGAGCATTTTATAAATGGTTAGACCAAAAGACGTGAATGTTCAGAAGATGTGTTTCCTTGTACACAAATTACAGAATAAACAAGCAATTAGGAAAACAAACAGGAGTCGATTACAAGATTTAAAGATTCTTACTAGAAGTTACACAGGTCCCCGATGAGGCTGTACCCAAAATACTAAACATGGATGTGGACTTCTTGCACAATGCAGGACAATTGCAGAGGAAGTGCAGCAAAGGTTCACTAGAGTGGTGACAGCATTGGGGGGGGGGGGGGCAGAAAGGGAGGGGTTTGTCTACATGAAGAGATTAAGCAGACACCATCCATTATCACTGATTTGATAAGATTGAGCTAACTGAAACATACAAAATTCTTTTGGGGCTTAATAGGGTAGATGTAGAGTGACCGTTTTCCCAGGCTTGAATGTCTACACAAGGGTCAGTCTCAAGGCAAGGGATCTGCCGTTCAGCACTGGAGACGAGAGCTTCCCCCACCACACCAGAGTGTTGTGAGCCTTTGAAATTCTTTACAAGTGGGCATATTTAATGCTCAGACCACTGATTTTCATCAGGACAGATAAATAATTTAGGACATTGGCATAATAAAATGGCACTGTGGTTAAGATCAACCATCATCTTACTGAATATTGGGCTAATGGCCCACTCTGCTTCAAATTTCTTGTTCTTCAAGTGCTAACCTAGGGCACACATCAAGGATTGAATCCCATTACTTGTCATCTGGTTCAGCTACTCTGGGTAAATTCACATGCTGCCCAAGCTCTAATAGACTTGGAGAGAATGGTGGTTCTACAGAAAATGGCTCATGATTGACATTACACAATTCCCAAATACAGTACAAAGCTGGTCCCTTTACAACACCTATTTCTTCATTCCTCAAAAATACAAGTAAAGATATAAAGAGACTCTACCATACTGCACAACATGGTATTGATAGTAGGCAGCTCAGTGGTGCAGCAGGTTGATGCTCCAATGAGTTTACAACATAGGTTCACGCTTGTGATCCTCCATGCAGCATTCCAGATCATACACCAGGTTATCTGGGGAAGGACCAAGCTGAAGCCAAGTACTTCCCATTGAGGAAGAGGGAGAAAAAAGCCAATAAGTAAGTTATCCTGGGCTGCTCACACACACCTTCTGGTAACATTGTCAGAGGCCAGGGAGCAGGTCGCCTGCCCACCCTCTGCCAGGAATGGTACATGCTGTGGGAGATCTAAAGAGGAAAAAAATACTTGGTAAAATGGAGGGAAAAGGTTAAATTTTTTATTCAAATGTTTAGCAGCATGTTGCTATCCATAATTATCAAGACAGATTAAAAACTGGATAATTCAGTTTTAAAAAAACACAATCTAAGGCTCATAATATTAAACTTAACTGAAGTTCTGCAAAATCTTTCCAGATTCACAAAAAAATACAATCTAGGGTTTGCTCACATTGTTTGACAACATACAATATTTAAAACTTTCAATTGGTAGAGAAACTATGGCTTTCAAAGTGCAGAAGCCAAGTACTCCAGCCTGATAGTTTTAAAATACTAGTCACTAAGTCACAATCTGCTAAATAAGGGTGTGGATACACAGCCTCATCCTGAATAAATGTTGACCAGAATAGCAAGTCTTCCAGTTATGTAATGGGTGGTCCACACCTGAAGAAACTGGAGTTTAAGTAGTGGACAGAGGAATATCAATGGATGTTACTTAAATGGATTTCCAAACAAATACTTGATAAATTCCCTCATAGCTGAAATTGAAACTCAAGGAATTGAAGGCAAAAATGTTAAAATCAGATGATAAAATTAACAGAGCAACAGAAGACAAGGTGGGAATAACTGGGAGGTGCTCAAATTTGCAGGACAAGTCTAGTTACCACCTGGAAAATTCTGCACTGGGACTGCCACCTTAAACAAGTGGTTTAGAAGTTGGAACAATACCACATGCAGTTTTCTGTTGATATAAAAGAAAGAGCTGGCACTGTAAGCGATGCAAACAAGAGTCAAATGGAGGATTAAAGAGATGGGGTAAAAATAAGCAAAACTGTGCAAACAGATTGTAATGCAAGCAATCATGAAGTCATCTTTCTAAACTGCAAAGCCAAAAGCAATGGAGCTCTGAAGAGGCATCATGAACAGATACAGGACATCAAGAAGACCTAATGGGAAGGAAAAGTTGGACAGAACTCACCAACCCCACTTACACTAACCTAGGTGCTTTCAGGCTAGGGCCATAAGTTTCAAGTCTTAAAGTTAAGGCTTAAGTTAAGAAGTGCTTCTGCACAGTGGTAGAAAATGCAATTTTATTTCACTATTAGGATGCTATGAAGACAACATGGAGCATAGCAAAACATACTTCAACTCTACCATTATTTGTGACTGACTGAATTGCCTTTATCATTGTGCTTTTGCTCAAAGATCCATTAGGTGCCCAGGTTCTATTAGTAGCATCGATTGTTGTTCTCGTTTTTAATGCTATTATACTGCAGTTGCCCAAGTAGTATTTTTTTTAAATAAAAGACCCACAACGATTTTATAACAAAAGGAGAAAAACAATCAAATCTAAAACAGCAAGATTTAGTTTTAGCTATGATTTTATGGGGCTTGGGTCAACTATCAGCCTACAATTTTAATCACCCACTGCCCAGGTAGTGGTTAATAGTTACCTGGATAAGTCACTCCAGAATGAGTTATGCATCAAGTGGAGTCTTTGCCTTTTTCTTTAGTGGTAGAAGAACTGATTTAATAAAACCTTAACCCTGAAGCAAGTCATCACTATCATTTAATGTAATTGTAAATTTTGTCAAAATCCAGGATGTTACTCAAAACATTATGCAAAGTGATACTACTATGTAAATACTGTTCAGCAATTCTTTATGCAAACCCCATTTTCCTTAAAAAAGTCATCCCCAAAAGATGCAGTAGTAGACATTTATAGTTGAAACACACAAAATGGTCAGTAAAACTTTAAAGGGGTACTTGGAAATTATTCAGCCCAAATGACTGGCAGCACACATTTACCCTGTACAGAATAAGCAGCTGATATGGATTTATTGTGCTAGGGTCAAGACAGCAACTCAATGATTGCAGGTCTTAATTTAATTTGATTTTAATTCTTGCCATTTTCTCCCTCCTCCACAAGGTTATTAATCTTCATCATTAATTGAAGGTCTGAGATATCACACATAAGTCTCATTTTATACAGGTTTGCTTATTGATTTCAGAAAAGATTTTCCAAACATAATTAGTCATAGTAGAGTTAAACACACAACATGGAATGACAAGACTGAAGGAGAATGAAAGATTGAGTACAATGAAAAGGATACAAAAAAATTGCAAGTGTATTATTTATAAAGATATAGATATGATTGGGTAGTGAATACATGCTGCTTTTGTGAATGTTGCCATTGAGAAATAAAATTAAATCAAATAAAAACAGCTGAAGTGGAGTTTGAGCATGATTAATAAAGAAAGCATTAAAACTATGAATGGCCTTTAATTGAATCCATTTGTTCCCAACGTAAAGGGTTGAGGCTTGAAACCAGTTTTAGAGAATCTGCACAACCAACTGCAAGTATGTTTTCTGATGGCTACCAATATCACAAGTCATACAGCAAGAGAGGAAGTGTCTGATCAGGCCCCTTTTTTCCTTGGGAAGTCTGAAGGAGATAAATGGTTATTGAAGTTTAGTAATGTCTATATAGGCCATTAGGTTACAGCCAACATCTTAGATATTACATTTTAAACAAAATGCAGCATTTGATTCTAATCATGACATCTGAAGTGTCCAAGGAACTCTACCCAATAAGCCACAGGGATGAAGCTGTAGCAAATCATCCAGATATATTCTTGCACAAACTTACCCACCCCCTTCCTCTGTTTATGCTTGCAGCCATCAGGTGCCATGAAAGGAGGTTGTGTCTGTCCCCTTAGCCGGTGGCAGATTAAAAAGGACAGAAATAAACATTCAAGTTTGTTGTTTACTGGCGTTTTTTGGGAGGGTGGGGAAGCATAGAAGGACAGAAACTGGTTTTATTTAAAAAGTTAAATTGCACTGCACCCCAAAATTGGTTGAAAAATTTATGGCAATTTGCAATTGAAAACTTGAGTTAACTTCTTCCTCACCTTCCGGTTTCCACAGCAATAATATCAGTGGCAAAGTCATGCTTACAGATACTATATGCAAAAATCAGGAATTCTGTTAAGATTATTTCATAAGGAGGTTTTTTTTTTACAAAAAAAGACATCATTAAATCATGTTCAAGAGTCAAACTTATTTTCCTGAACACATGCTCTGCAGTACAGTGAAGACGACATTTAAAAACAGACTTAGAAACTTTTCAATTATGGGCATGTACTGAAATACACCAAAAGAACTGAAGTTTCAAAGTGTATTGATTATTATTAACAGCCCACCCAATTTTTTGAACATTTCTCATGTGGCAATGCTGTTATGTACACAATACTTCTGTATCTTGATAGCACCAACAATCTCTAGATCTAGAGTCAAATTCATTCAGAAATGCCAAAATACAAAACAATTCATGCAACATCATGATCACCAATTAATGAAATAATTTTTTTTAAAAAGTGAGGAGGAACTTCAACACATACCGCTTTTCCAGCTCCAACAGAGCAGAGAGTGTTTGAATCTGGGGAGAAGGTACAGCAATACACCCAGTTGTTATGTCCCCTCAGTACGGTCACCATATTGCCTGTAAAAATTTAGACATAGTTAAATCTAATTCAGGATAAACGCAAGCATGGCTTCTCTCCCATATTTAGCACAAAGGTCTACACACATATTCAGCTTTGAAGATGTGTGGAGACCTTTGTGCTAAATCTGCAGCTTTGAATATGTACAAGGTTTCCTACAAACCATTCCCTCTCCTACCACCCAATTACACTAGCTTAATTGGCTGCTGTAAATCACCCATCAACCAGCAAGCCTTTGCAACATGGGAAGAATCTAGAGCAGAGGGCAACCCAGCTAGTCAGAGGAAGAAACTCCGACACAGACAGCATCAGGAGGTCAAGGTAAAATCTGGGTTCCTGAAGCTTTGAAACTGCAACAGGACTTAAGTACTGTGCCACTGGAAATGGTGGCATTAGTGTTACCAATGACAGTGAAATTCACTCATTCAATTGATTAATCAGTTGCATTTCCAGTAAGAGATGCTGGAGAAAAGAGTTGTTATATGTAGCACACTATGAAAATACTATTTCCCTAGATCTTTTGAGCAGTCCACAATCAGTTCTGAAGTCGGTCAGTTCAGGTCGCCCAAATGCTCCTTTAAATAAGAAAGGCAAAGTAGCATGATGCATTTGTAGTTGTCCTATGAGCATTTAACAACTCTCACAGCTCCCATTTAAGCAACAAAAGACAGGAAAGTGCACAAATTACTACATCACTAGCTACACACCCTGTGTCAGAAAAGCATCACAACTTAATGCGACAAGTGCTGGATCCAAATTCTTCATGGACATTAATTTTATCATTACATTTTTAGTGGGCTCCTACACAACTGGCACACAAAAGCACTATCCAATATCATTTTTGGGCAAGGAATCTATTTCCAGTACCTTTCCTGGTAAAGGTTTTTTTTTAAAAAGAAATCTGTTAATTGAAATTCAAACAATAATTTTAAACTCCTTAGTTCTGGATTCCTCACTACTTAGAGTAGAACTGAGTTTATCTCAATGAATCCCTTTATCATTTTAGGAGACTCCTTTAACACCTTCTGAACTCAAGACCTTAAGTCTATAAACTCAAACCTCAATTCTGACCAATTCTGTCTAATATCAATTTGAGTTGTGCCGACCTCCTACAATGCTTTAAAAACCAAAAGATGAGCACTCAACTGAATACAGTACTTCAATGGTTTCTGTCCAGTGCTGTACAACTGGATTTTGCATGTTAGTTCCTTTGACATGAAAGCCAATTCTCTATTTGCCACTTTCATTACTTAAATTATGAATAAAGCAGTTATGGTTCATCGACTGACTGAATACATTTCCATGGAATGTCACAGAAAATTAAGTTTTCCTTTGTTTAAAAAAAAGGCATACCATCATCCTTAAGGTCCCAGAATCTTAGTGTTTTATCTCTTGATGCAGAAACAAGGATAAGGCTGCCATCAGGTGCAAAGGTCAAATCACGAACAATTTCATTATGGTCCATCAAATTAAGAAGGAATTTACCTGAAACAAAGATCATACAATGGAAATATGCAGCTACTAAACAACTGAAACTCAATTCAAGATCACATTATGATTAGAATATGTTTTAAATATTTAGCCATTGTTCAAAATTTGGCACAAGGAAGCTGAGGCAACTGAGGATTGAATGAGAATGACTCATTTCCATGGGCAGTGAAAACAAATCAAATCAGGGCATAAAACAGAACAAAGTTGGGGGAACAAGAGATTCTGCAGACACTGGAATCTGGAGCAACACAAAATGCTACAGGAACTCAGCAGGTCAGGAAGCATCTATGGAGGAAAATAAGGAATTGACATTTTAGGTTGAAACCCTTCAGTCCTGATGAAGGGTCTCGACCCAAAACAGCAACTGTTTAGCATAGCTGTTATCTACTACAACACCAGTGACCTGGGTACAATTCTGGCCACTGTCTGTAAGGAGTTTCTACATTCTCCGTGTCTGCATGGGTTTCCTCAAGGTCCTCCAGTTTCTTCCCACATTCCAAAGGCATACGGGTTAGCAAGTTGTGGGCATGCTACTTTGGCACCAGAAGCATGGTGACACTTGCGGGCTGCCCCCAGAACACTCTACACAAAAGATGCATTTCACTGTGTTTCAATGTACATGTGACGAATAAGAAATACAAGATATTTTTTCCTCCCTCCATAGATGCTGCCAGACCTGATGAGTTCCTCCAGCATTGTGTGTATTACTTGAGTTGGGGTGGGGGCGGGGGCGGGGTGGGTGGCAGAAAGTGGGAAATAGGAACTTAAGGAACCAGAATTTCCCTTTGTTTTAAAAAAGCTTCTCCCTGAATCATATTTTTAAAAAATACTTGATGAATGTGTAATAACATTCAAAGCTCCAAACCAAGAGCTAAGAAGCATGACTGGCTCTTTAGGTATGAATAAAGTCAAATGATCCCCTTGTAGTATGATTTTCTTACATTCCACCATTCAACTAAAGGCAGACTAATTTAATATAATCAAAAGAATTGCTTTTGCTCCAAAGAATATGGCAACAATAAAGAATGTCAAGAACACTTGGCTGTTAGCTAAAAATTGAGTTCCTTGTCTTGATGTACAATCAATATAAAATGTAGCTTTTATCTGCAAAAGTACCCATATTTCAGGTCAATGACTATTCAGATTTGAGGTGCCGTCTTGATGCAGGATGTAGTGATTAAAAACATTTCACAGATCTGTACAATACCTGTGTACACATCCCAAATTTTGATACGCCCACTGCTCAAGCCAGTTGCCAACAACAGCTGGTCTCGGCCAAACTTGAATCGGTGCCATTCAATGTTCACACAGCGACTGCGTTTTTCAGGTACAGAGGAACCAAAAGCGAGGGCCCATACAATATCTCCACAGTCTATTGTATGTTCTTCTGGTGCATTCTTCTGAGTATCAGAATTTTGCTTTCTGGGACTCTTATTGACTGTATTATTGTACTCATCAATACACGATCTTTTAGAAAGAAATAAAGCACATGGTTAGTAACAAGAACCAGGGAATTAAAAAGTTAACTGAACTGTAATACATTTTATCTTTGAAAGCATAATCAGGCATCAGAATCACAGTATGTGCAGTGTTCAAGGATCAAATCACAATTTTCCAATAAAGGAAGCAGGGAGGGTTAATTATTGCAGAAACAACCATCTTAAGACGTCATATGAATTAACTGGTCCTCAATCACATGATTTAGAAAAACAACTTTCCAATAATAGTCCATTTTCCACTAATGATTTCAGCAAACATCTTTAGGTATATCAATCTGCTCATCTTCCATGAAGAAAAACAGCTGACAGAACCTACAACTGGAACATACTGTTTGCTATGCATTGTACATGTTAATCCCATTACACACAAGATAGTGTCACTGGAAGGACAGCATTTATTATCCAAGCCAAATTATCCACAAGCTAATTATGGTGAGCTGGCTTCTTGAAGTCCTGCAGTCTGTGATAAACATACCCACAGCACTGCAAATATTTCAGAATTTTTCTTAAAACAAAAGCATTGACTACACGTCATTGTTGCTGCTTTTCCACATCTGGAATTGGAGTGGCATTGAATGCATTTGCTGCTGTAGGTGGTAGACACTACAGAATGTGCTAGTGGAGAAGCAGGTTAACATCGGAAGTACACATTTGGCCCAGCATACTGCTTTTCCCAACAGTCATGCTTTCTTCTTAAATACTGGTGGATTGGCATTCATGCCATTAAGTGCAAAATATTCCATCATACTTGTTAATAGAAGATGGTGAAATTGGGGCCAAGAGATTTGCTGTAAAATTCTCTGCTTGCAATTTACTCTTGTATCCATGGCATTTCTACAGCTGGTCCATTCAGGTTTCTCATCAACCATGACCAAGATGTAGACAAATTAGGGATTTGATAATGCTAAGTGTCATCAAAATGCAGGATAAATCCTTGCTGGAGATGGTTATTGCCTGGCACACATATCAAACATTATTTGCTACATCAGCCATGACTGAATATTCCCCAGCTATTTCTGCATCCTGCTATGTACCATTACATTGTTTAAGCAGCCACAAATGGAAAGAGATGTTGCAATTATCACACTTCTAATATCATGGCTCAAGGACTTAACGCAAATGGTACTACTGGGCACTCTGGTGAATGTTGAGGTTCTGCACCAGGAGGGCATTCAGCCCATCAAGTTTCTTCCAAGTGGAATCCAATCTGGGAAACCAATTCATCAAGTGAGGGTAGTGGATATTCATACCCATATTTACCCTGAAAAGGCTTTATGGGCTCTTCAGTTAGAAGAATCATAAGAACATTTACTTCAAGTGTCCAGAGCTGCCAGCTTATGTCATCAACTAAGAAATTCAATTTTCATGCAACAACCTGTTTCACAATCTGTGGAACACACATGGCACATTAGCAAACTGGATTTTGCACAATTCACTGATCCGAGCAAGTCTCTGCCATCTCCAAATCAGACACCAAGGTCTATATGGCCTTTTCTAACAAATGTACTGTTTATTGACCATTTAGCATAACAGGTTTTCAAAATGGTCTAGCAAGCTTGTTATGTCAATCATAATGCTGTGGCTTTGAAGTCACAATGAAGCAGACTATGCCAGTCTGGCAGATTCACTGCCAAAATGGCTTTCAGTGAACAAGACAGTTTTTTCAAAACATCAAGGTCACTGTATTGACACCAGCTATTCTGTGCCAGACTTTAAATTTAATCCATAACCATAGCTGGGGAATTTAAGGACATTTCTGAATATGTGATCATACCAGTAACAAAAAAATGCTACTACACTTAATCTCACTAATTTTCCTCTCATTTCTGTCCAGAATACACCACCAAATGTATCAGCTACTATATTTGCAAGAGCTGCAAGACAATACACTACAAGCAGCAAGTACAAGCAGATAACTTGAAAAAAGATCCAATTTGTTACAATTGCTCAAACCCAATATTCAGAGCAATACAAAGTGAACTTGTGTAATGCAGCAGCTGTCAATAAACAGCCATCCTCACACAAGCAAGTGACGCGTGGACAGAGAACACAGACCATTCAACTGTTGTACAGGGGACTTGGCATTCGTTCAGTCCCACACTCAGTTAATCACTGACTAATTGCATTGCACATGAATTCAAATCTAAGCCAGTTTGTCTTCATCCACACTTCTCCATTCTCAGGAGATGAAACACAGCAGACCTCATGGAAATTGCCCAAACTGGCACTTTTTAATTATTAGGGCTGGGTGGTAACACAGTGGATGTTCAAACTCAAGCCCAACCTTGTGCACATCTTGGGAAAGAATGGCAGAAGGGAGGAGCAGATTTCCTCTTAAAATTTCTGCTCAAAAACTACATTGTGAAATACTACTCACTTATTTTGGCACAGAGACCAAGGAACTAATTTTACTACACGATGACCTTGAGACCAAGCGAAGTATGAGCCATCAGGTGCAAAGGCAACGGTCCATGTTTCACAGCCAGATTTCTGTTCAAATGGAGCACTAGGTGTCCAAAGATCAGCAATTAACCGGGCTTGTGCTGCAGGGGAGGAAACAAAAATTACAAAATATTAAACCGAGAAAAGTCTAAACTTTGGAGAATGGAAATTTCTTTAACAGTTTAACAACTAAAAGCCATGAACTTTGAAGGATTAAAACAAATTGGTAACACTAGGTGATTGAATACAACAACCTCTGGAAGTCTAGCTTCTTGTCAAACTTCAGTATATCCTGACTCACTGCAAAAATTAAGGGAAAAAGAAAAAAATCTAAGTTTAGATACTGTTGAAAAAATTATGTCACACAATGTGATATACCTCATGAAGGAAACAAACCGCTCTGAACATTACTACAGCAGTAAAACTTTGGATCGTGCATGGTTAATCTATTGCCATCCACACTATTCACACCACCCACAGCAGATTAAACAATAAAATTGCAGATGCTAGCAATCCAAAGTAAAACCAGAAAATGTTGGGGGGAAAAAAGGCAAGTCAGGAAGCAGAGGAAAAGGATCCAAGAGTCCCAGACCTGAAATGTCAACTCTGCATCTTTTCACAGATGCCATCTGAGCACTTGCAAAGTTTTTATTATAACTCTACAATGGCAACATATGAACAGTTATTACCTGTTGCAAGGTGAAAATTACACTGAGAAACTAGTGGCTCATTCTGCAGGTTTTCAGATAAGTTAGGAATTTTCAGGGTTCCTATTCATAACCAGATGCACTTACAGCATTCAGCCATTTCCAAGCTGAAGTAAAAGTCTTCGTGGAAACAGCAACCTGGAATAATATTAGCACTGCCTAATGAAACTACAAGAACCTCCTTGTTGTGGGCTTAATTTTGGGTACAAGAGCAATTTCAAAAGATTTATTGGTCATATTATAGATTAATTTACACAAAAAAATTAGACAATACAGTCAAAATGGCTCAAAAGATAAGCTTTTAAAAAAAATGTATAAATGTCAGCTGTGGCCTAATTAAATTTGAACTGTTTAGTTAAACCATGCCCATGGCCTCTTCAGAAGTTGAATTTTGAAAAAAGTTACATGGAAGCACATTGTTAACATTTTAATGGAAAAAGGAACCCACAGTACAACTGTTCCAAAATGGACATAGCAAGAGAAAATTTAGATAAACAAAACTGAACAGATCATCCCAATTCAAATAAAAAGAACCAAAGAGTAATAAAATTACGACTAAATGACAAACATATAGCACAACAGATTTAACATGTTTTGGGCAATATCAGAATTAAATTTTGTAAGAAGTTATTCCTTTCACCAGCATTAAAAGGCAGACAAATTGATTAGGCTTAGACGACATCAGATGAAAATGGATTGTATAAGTAAATGGCAACATTCACATTAAAGTTAACATACTCCAGGAACTTTTTCCCCCTCAATTTAAATGAAGAATATCACAAATAAACACTTTGACCAACTTTGAGATACAATCACAGATCTTCAATTTCAAACCAAAACCTTAATATTCAATTGCAAGATGCATCTGAGGAGATCTGATATTACAAATTATTAACAAGGACCACAATTCCAGCTAGCAAATACAGGCACAATGCAAAGAGGGTGACAAGATTATTAAAATATCATAATCCTTTGCTCCGTGCCAGAAAGTTGAATTTGTGCAATAAAGATACACCCCACACACACAGCTGCTCAGAACTTTTACATCCATGACATATCTGAAGCCTTCACCAAAATGGCCTGGTGCTATAGAAAAAGGACCCTGCTTTCTCTTTAACATTAAACACCATTGAGTTTATTCTGCTAGTTAAATTTTCACCGATCCACAGAATTTGTTTTATAATATTGTGGAATGATTCCAAATATTACTGTAATTGTTGTAAGATTCTTGCGTTGAGATTTGACTTTTTCATTTTTAGAGTGGATTTTTAAATTTAATAATAAATTGAGGTTGTATACTTGAGATTCAAAAGGCATATTTTTCTAACTGAAGGCATGCATCCAGGGATCGATGCAAGAATCAAATATTTTAATTATTCAAAGTGGCCTGGACTAGCATACAGGGCATATAATTTTGATGTCTGCAGATGATACAGGTGACGTAGTAGCTAGTGAGAATGATAGTGGCAAACTTCATGAGGGCATAGACAGATCTCCAAAATAAACAAAAGCTGCATTTTTAATGTCCACAGGCATGAAGCAATGCACTCTGGAAGAAACAGTATGTATGGATATTGCAGGCCATACAAGAGGATGTTTGGCCTACAATAGTTACCCATTCAAACAAAAAGGTGCAAATTCAAAAAAATTGTGTCTTACTAATTTGACGTTCATAAGCCAATTGAAATACATAGTTCAATTCAAATTGAAGACATAACAATATCTGTCTATTTTATTTCCCCCAATTGTTGTGAATTGTTTAAATTTTCTGATAAGTATGTGATTTTCCTTCCACATTCTGTGCCTTTTACGTGCTGGACGAGACTTACATATGCTCTTGAAACAATTTACAGACTAAAAGGGAAGGAGGAAAGTGGAACGACAGATTACTGGGATCCAGAAGAGACTTTAGGCTGAATGCCCTCCTTCAGTGCCATAATAATTCTACAATTCAATCTCCAGTTATCTTGTCAATGTCAAGGGAATAGGTACTGGGCAAGTACAAGCAAATCCCTTTAAAGGATTTAAAAAAAAATCAACTCAGTGCAAGGATGCTGAAACTCAAGAGGCCACCTGAAGAACTGTTCAGTTTGGTAGCAAGCCCTTAGCTAACCTATACTACTACTACTAAAGAATAGAGTTTGAATCAAATTCTCAGATCAGGGGCAATCCAAGATTTAGCTTGTACATTAAAGAATGCAATTTAAACTCCGTCTAGTTCGCCACAAAAGCAAAACTAACAGCAGCGACTACTTCATATCAAAGGACACGAGTGAACCATTAAATACATAGCGACAAAACTTGAACAAGCCTTGATCCATTCTCACCACTTGGCATTAACTGTTCCAGACAAGCCCAAACAAATGACATTTTTAAAATTCATAATGTTACAAATGTCACTTTTCTGGATCAGTTCTTTTGGATTCATGCATTACTTCTATTCTAATTGGTCACTCTTTGGAATTTGAGCCAAGAACCATCCATAAAGA
This sequence comes from Rhina ancylostomus, assembly GCA_030265395.1. Taxonomy (NCBI): domain Eukaryota; kingdom Metazoa; phylum Chordata; class Chondrichthyes; order Rhinopristiformes; family Rhinidae; genus Rhina; species Rhina ancylostomus. The sequence continues at coordinate 8,566,436 of JARFYF010000054.1, read as the reverse complement.
ACAAGGACACAAGCAGCAAGACTTATCAATCATACAAAAATGTGTTTAGGATCCATTTTGTGCCAATAAGACAGAAGACATTGATTTTATTTCCCATTCCAAAGACCATATTGCAACAAATATAAATTTTAGTTTACTCCCCCATGTTCCCATGCGACAATCCTCACTAATCTGAAGCAGTTTAACTTTCAGACATCAAGAATTTGGGGAAAAACACCTATAAACAGTCAGCATATAATTTTGATCAAGGTACCGCCTGTATACGAGTAGTAAGGCTATGCTTGAATCATATGCCTCAAAGTTTAAACACATCACTTTACCTCTCAGAATAAAATCATCCAAGTCAGACAAGGACACCTAGTGCCTCAAACCTTGGCTGGCAAGGATAAGGATGATCAAAATGCACACAGATCACACTGACTATACCAAATTCAACCAGTTGTAACATAGAAGCAGCCAAAACAAATCTGATGAAGAACTTCAGATTTCTACATTTTTCACAGGGGCAAAATTTCCCAAAGTGTTATACAATCACATTTTTTGAAGTCAATATTATAAAACAGGCTGCTCAGCAGACAATTCCCTCACAACTGAATCACACCTACAATAAAAGGGACGTCAATTAAGCAATGTTACTTGAGGGATAAATATTGCCAAGACAGTGATGAGAACACCAATCCTAATTAAAATAGATATTGATAAAATATCTTCTAGGCCACTCAAGACAGAAAGGCTTCAATAATTTAGCCGCAAGGAAATAAGACCGGAACATATTCCCACTTTCAGGAGAACCACATGAAGAGCCAATCACATACTTCAACCCAAATTTTTATGTCCAGATGAAGGGTCTCAACCTGAAATGTCAAATATCCATTTCTCTCTTCACAGATGCTGTGCAACCTGCTGAGTTC
>JARFYF010000054.1:8478353-8488445 GCA_030265395.1 Rhina ancylostomus | reverse complement strand
ACATCACCATTCATTTCTGTTCATTCCTCAGCTTCCATGACCTTTCTTGACATTCCTGTGAAGTACCTTGGAATGATTTGCTATGTTAACTACTATTTTAATGTAAGTTGAATACATGGACATTGTTGTAGACAGAAGGGATTAATTTAGTTAGGCGTTTAATTAGTTTGGCACAACATTGTGGGCCGAAGGGCCTGTTCCTATGTTGCTTTGTTCTGTGTTCTAACTTGTTGAGAGGTTGGGTATTAAGCAAGATTTAAAAAAAAAATGCAATTCTGGAAATAATTTGCAGGTCAGGTAGCATCTGAGGAGAGAGAAATTGAGCTAACATTTCAGGCTGATGACCTTTCATCAGAAACGAGAGAAGTTATAAACCAGACATATTTTGGACTGTAGTGGAGGGGGAAGAAAAGGGAGAACAAAGGGTCTGATGAAAATGTCTTTGATTTGAGGTATTAACCTTGCAATTCTCCATAGATGCTGCCTGAACTGAGTATTTCTTGTATCATTTCCAATTTCCATCATCTGCATTTTTCTTAATGTTTAATGTGAAGCATTTTGCCAGTTGCTTTAAATTTAATTGTAAAATTTTTCATGACTAAAAAGGCATGACTCATCATAGTGGCCAGTTGGTCTGGAAGCAAGTACCGGCAAACTTGTAAAGCTGGTACAATACTGTTCTGCACAGATAGCTGCTGTTCTGCTTAGAACCTGAAAGTAGAATGCACCTTTTGTTAATGATAGAGCTAGAATAGCATTGGTTCTTAATGGTGTCTGATCAGCAGAGTGCCATTACCTATGTGACATCTTGTGAAAATTTATGTTGATGCATAGGAAGCAAAATGTGAGGGTGCAGTTACAGAACACACACAGAACTTCAAGAGTTGCCCATTGTGATATGAGTTCAGAATCTCTGAAGGTGAGAATGTCTTACTTTCACACATTCTCTTTAAGATCATCTCATCCTAAAGATTAATTGGTGGCTTGACACATTTGTCTGCTGAATTGCTGACCAGCTATTTAGTATAGTGAAAAAGTGGAATTTTCCTCTTGCATTCTCCACCCCACAGTTTCTAATGACTGTGGATGTATGGAAGGGGTGAGTGGAAAACAGTGGCAGTAGTATCATTTAATGTTCTCAAGTCATTGATAAATTTCTAATTGGTTTCGGCATTGATCCAATTTTCTTATTGTTGTTTGGCAGGATTGAGGTACAGATGTGCTGTGATCAAATTAGAGCAGGTCTGAGTTGTTAAATGACTTCTTACTGACTTGGTTTTATCCACTTCTTCCTCGATTCCATTCCCACTATTTCAAATAATTCACCATTTGTTAAGTTTGATGGCTCATGCCCTTTTTTACCCTTCCCTTTTCTTTCTGACATAGGTTCGGCTAACTCTGCACAGATCAGAAGTAAAGCTTAAACCTTACTAATCTTTATGCTGAACACAATTATTGGGAAACTGACACCCTTTGGAGGAGCTGGCTTATAACTTCTGATTGTTTTTAATGTATATTTCCTTGGAAGTATCATGGTTTCATCCTTTCTTGCAAGGGCAGAGGTAAACTCTTCAATGCATCACCTTGTCTGCTGAACTTAAACATGCTTCCTCCCACCAACTAGCTATCTGTAAAGTCACATTCAAGGAACCCACATTTACTTCTCTCAGCTTTGCAGGTGAAATAGTGGATGCCCTAGGAAAATAGAGTGAAAGGAATCTTAAAGTGTACAAGTTAGGATGGAGAATGCAATTTTCGGTCAGCAAAAATAGTTGGTTCTTGATATTTTGACATGTGGGCATCACTCTAGCCACCAAAGGGTTAATTCAGTGAGTATTTCTGCATTATTTTCAAACTGTAAGTCAGCCAATCAGGTTTGGTTGATAGTCTTCCGTGGTCTGATCCTTAGCAGTTCATACAACTGGTTCTGGCTTTTTGCATAAGGGAAATGGTTGGACTATGACCTTTAAGGAATTCACTGTATGCAAGCAAAACAATGTGTCTACTGTTTTGTGAGCAGGATTTTTTAACATCAGTTTTAACAAGTTGTATACTGTGTGTGTGAGAGAGTCTCCTGTACCCTTCTGAAAAGCTTGTTGAAATCTGGCCTGGAAAATGAGCAGAGTCATGGCATAGAAAAGAGTGAATTGTATTTGGAGGTCAAAGTTGCACTTGATTCACTTCAGTACTCTGGAGTTAACTGTACAGACTGTAAATAAGTTTATGGCAGTGCATTTTAGATCATGATTCTTAAAGATATTGGAGTATTTCTTTGTGATTTTTTATTTGTTTGAATCACTTTTCAGATTAAGGAACAAAGTAGTTCTTGGTCTATAGTGTCATTTTGTAGTTGAGACTATATTGAATCAAATTACTCTTCAGTTTTAGATTTGCACTTTTTATTTAAAGGTAACAATGATGGTTATAGAACATAGAGCAGTACAGCAGAGGAAAAGGCCCTTCGGCCCATGATGTCTGCACTGAACATAATGCCAAATTAAACTAAATCTCTTCTACCTGGTATGGGAGTACTTTTCATTTTTGTTGCCTTATTTCAATGTCAAAAGCTCTTTTGAGCACTGTCTGTAGCTTATTATGTTTTATGCAGTAACGGAAAGAGTGGTTTAAGAGTTTTTGGAGCTGCACTTATCCAGGGTGAGGAGTTTTTTTTCACACCGGATCCGGACTTCTGCTTTGTAGAGGGTAGAAGGGCTTTGGGAAGTCAGGTGGTAAGTTGCTTGTCTCAGAATACTTTGTCTCAGATTGATTGATATCCTGTTAGAGGTGGTCATTGTCGGGAACATGTAGCTTGAATATTGCTTGTCCAGTCTGACTTTTGTCTAAGCTTTGAAGTAGTCTATACCTGCATACAGCATTATCTGGGGAGATGTGGATTGAGTTGAAAAGTATGCAATGATCAATGAATATCATACCATGGAAGGAAGAGGATTTAAGTAACTGAAGATGGCTGAGCCTCGGGCAGTGTCCCAAAACTGCCTAAGTGACGTCCAGTAGCTGAAATGAATAACCTCAAAATCACTAATGTCTTCCTTTTGTAATCGGGTATGATCCAAGACAATGGAGTTGCCCCTGTTTCCCTGTAGTTTGAATTTTGCTAGACCTCTTCATTCCCACGCTTAACCAGATGTCAAGGAGATTCACTATTGTCTCGTATCAGGGATTCAGCTCGGATTGCAATGAACTGTGGAGCTGAATGGTCTCTGGCAAAATCCAAAATGGACATTGGTGAGCAGCTTATTGGTGATTCTGTGCTGCTTGATAACACTGCCAATTACATCTTCATAACTCTGCTGGTATCTGTGGGCTAATTGAATGGATATAGGCTGGACTAGCTCATTTGTATTCATTGTGGACATGGCATTCTGTTGGAATTTTCCATTTTATCACATAGAATGTCATTGCCGTGGCTGTACTGGAACAGATTAGCTCAAGGCATGATTGACAAGAATTTAGTTATCATACCTTTGCTGTTTTGCTTTGTTGTGTTACAAAGGATATCGGGAGGAGACTGTAGATCATCCACTTGGCAGTTCCAGCACAAGCTTCCAGCTTGGCCTTTACACCTGTGTGCAGGGCTCTGCTGTTGTTGAGTATCTCTATATTTCATATTTCATTACTACATAGGTCATTTTGGTCCATCAAGTGTATGCTGGCTCACAGAGCAATCCTAATCCCCCATTAATTGTAATCTACTCTCCCATATTCCTGTTAACACTTTCCAGATTCTTCACTCACCTGCACAAATAGGCAATTTATACTGCCTTATTACAGTAGGTTCAACTTACACAGACTGGTTAACCTACCAACCCATGTAGTCATAGAGGTAACATGTATTGGAGGTTGAGATTGAATCTGGCTTGCTGGAGTTGAGACAGCAACTCTACTGTGCCAGGGTTGTTTGATTGTGCAGTACCATTGACAACTGACTCTGTCAGAACTAGAGAATATTGAAGTGATCTGTTGATTATAGGAATGTCTGGCACTCTCTGTAGCATCTGGCCTTCAGATATAGATGGTGTTTGTGGGATTGATTGGCTGTATTAATAGCATGCTGCTTTCATAGTTTAGCATGAATGGAGTCTGTATGGTAGCTTGATCAGCTTAACACCCCACTCTAAGGTACATCTTGTCTTGCCTTCTGTATGTCTGTGTTTGGAGGAAAGTTGGTTAGTTGGGCTGTATGTTTCTCTGTATGTGTTTTGTCTGTGTAGCCAGTACAAATGCTTCAGGAATTGCAGGTATTGTGAACTGTATAACCTGAAACAGGTTAGATTTTGTTTAGAAAGCAATAAAAAGTTTTATGAGCTAAACTTATGAAATACAAAATTTTTCATATGAATGTGACAGAGTACTTCAACATGTACCATTTGACATAGACAGATCTGGTATTTGCTTTCAGTATGCTCAATTGCATAAACAGATGATTTCCAATTGTCAAGGAGGAAGTTTAATCTCTATCATCTGTAGCAGAGGATAAACTGGGTTGTGTATCTGGAAAGGTGGATGTCCAAGCTTTAACATATGGAGATAGCTCTTGGCCACTGAAGAAAAAAATAAATAACTGAAGAATCCTAAATGTGTTAGTTTTATGAAAAGGATTTGCATTTTCTCCTTTTCTACTTTATTGTGGGTTTAGTGAGGGAAGAAATAAAACTGGTTGGTATCTAATGAAATGCGTTTTTTCTTATCCTTTTATCTTTTCCTCTTACAAAATTAGTTTCATTTCATATAATGTACTATTGAACACTTCTAACAAGTGCTTAGTGAATCAAAGGGAAGGTTAAGCCTTTTGCACTTGGTAAATGAAATATATTGACTCACACACCACATCCTTGCCAGAATTCCTCCACTGTATAAATGGTTTCTGTTTCTGTTTAAAGTATCAAAACCCTACTAGATTTCTAATTCTTTCTCCCTATCAGGGGTGAAGATTTGCAACCCAGTAACTGAAGCGGCAGTGTGGCACAGCTGGTAGAGCCGCTGCCTCTCAGTGCCAGAGACCTAGGTTCAGTCCTGACCTTAGGTGCTGTCTCTGTGGAGTTTGCATGTTCTCCTCCTGACTGTGTGAGTTTCCTCCGGATGCTCTGGTTTCCTCCCATATCCTAAAGACATGTGAGCTGGTAGGTTAATTGGCCACTGTAAATTGCCCCTAGTGTGTGGATGAGTAGTAGAATTTGGGGGTTGTTGAGAATCTCGGGAGAATAAACAAAAAGATAGGATTAATGTAGGAGTAATGTAAGTGGGTAGTTGATAGTTGGCAAGGACTTGGTAGGCCAAAGGACTGCTGCTGTGTTTTATCTCTCTGACTCCATAACTGTTTGTATCATTACTTTGTCATGGAAAATCGGAGTTTGTTCATTGCAGAATGATGACCAATTATGTTGGTTTTGGCTAGTTAAAGGTAAATCGGGATTATTTAAAATGATTGATTGCAAACCAGTGTAATGAAAGGCCATCCCTTCAAGCTTGTCTTCCTGTTCAGTGTTGTGCCTTTTGAGATCAATATATATACAAACTGTAACTTCATTCTTGGATCACTATTTAACTCTTGTCCCTAAGTTGTGCATATAATTGAATAAATTTGTATCCCTAGGTTAGGTCTCCCATTTCTCTTGCATTCATTTCAGGCCTTCCCAATTGTGTAAATGTGCATCGAAGTTTTGTAGTTGCACGATGGTACCCAGAGTATGTTAAAGAAAATGTGCATTTTCTAACATCTACATTAGAACAAGTATTGAATTGAGTTTTTAAAGCCACCTTGTGACGATTGATAGCAATCTGGCTATTGAGCCAGAACATGGCAGGACTTATTCACATAGTTCAGGGTGACGTTTCAGTGCATTTAGGAACAGTATTTTGGGGCGTATTGTATTTGGATGAGTTTTTAATCTAGTTGGTTGGCTACGTACATAAGAAGACCAAAACTGCACTCGAGTCTCCAGCTGCAGTCTCACCAAGGCTCTGTGCAATGGTGACCATTTGAAGAGCAGTAGGTAATGATCCTGGTGCCTTGGCAAATGTTTCTTTCTTAGCTAAGGCTGCTAAAAACAGATTTTATCTTTTAATTTGCTTCTGCAAAAGCTATTTACTGAGTTTCCCTTATTTATAAAATTGTCTGATATCCACTTGTGGTCAAAGCAATTTTGCATGTATTTTTTTTCAAAGAAAATAGTAAAACTACCTAAGTAATCTATAATGAAAACTGTTAGTTTTGCAATTTCCAAAATAAAAATGTGGATGTAATTGCATCAATCTATTTGCTGATACTACCAACAGAATATTTTGAAAAGCTGTTATACACTGTGATTTGTATGGCATGTGCCTCTATTTATTGTTAACTGATTTTTACAATTGCTGTGAATCTTTGGTCAAAGGTAAAACTAATTTTGAAATCCTCATTGCCATATTTGCCAATGGCATTCGTGCCCTTGTGGTATTTGTCACAGGAAGCTATGTGGTCTACCTCTTTGGAGGCTAACTGGTAGATAAAAGGAAATGAAAACAGCACAAGCCTGCAGGAAGCTGGTTAAGGAATAGTTATGAGAGGCTTTGGTGGCTGGGAATTCTGGGCTGGGCAAAAGGGACCTACTGTAAGTGACTATAGGAGGGTTGAGGCATAATATAGTTGAAAGGTCCTTCACAGATTTAAAAGGCCTCATTAATCTTGTATTGCACATGGACTGTAAAAACCAATTGTGGTCTTTAAATGTGTCAGAGCTATGGGTAATAGAACATGACGTTATTCATTCCCCATTTGAAGTCTTGTGTTCAGCTTTTGACTTCTGTACAACAGAAAATCTTGCATCATTACCTGGTTTTCTATGTTTTATTTCACAAATTCCTATCTCCATATTCATGAAGTAAGCTGTCTTGTAAACCTGTCATCCTGTAATAACACTTCCCTTCCTCTGTAGTCTATCCTAACATCTGCGTAAAGGGCATAATTGCTATGTGGCAGATTTACCTAATTACAATGCTTTATAATCTGAGAGGTTACAAATGTGTTTTATTGATGTAGATAAATTGATTGCTATGTCACTGTCTTAGTTGTCCCATTATTTTTTCAGCAAAAATGCAGTTCAAATAATTCATAATTTTTATACTTGTGTACTTTATAGCATGTGTTTTAATATGCTTCAATTATATTCTGCTTTTCACATATGCTTAAGTAAATTTGTACAGTGCCCACTGTACTTATTTTGTAGAAAAGCTGTACTTCATTTGAACAGTCTTAGCAAATTTAAATAGGTCAAAACTAATTTTTTTAATTGGCTCTCCATTTTGGTCAGAGTTCCCTGGAGGACTGTATTAAAATTTATATAAAAAATAAAATGTCAATATAATTTTGATGAATTAAGTGGGATTTTATATAGGTCATGTATACTCTTAAGGTGAGAGCAATAGAAGCCATCAAGGATACGATTGGGAAAAATGGGATGGTTGATGAAAGTACAATCAAGAGGATTTAAATAGGCTGAAAGATGGCAGTGTTTCAGAGCAAGTAAGCTGAGTGTAAGTAAAAGCAATACCTTGTCTTGCAGTTGAATGTGGGATCACATGGAATTCTGGGACTGTTTGTGCTGAATTGTGTATTTGCTTATTCTTGCTTTCTGATGGTGGCTGTTATTCCTCAAGTTGTTAAGTTTAATTTGATTGTAAGAAGTTGGAGAGATTTTAGCCTGTTCCTTACCAATATCCATCTACATTAAGCAGGGGCTTCTGGATAATTCATTGTAGAGGACTGACTTATTTTTTTCTTTCTTGCCCAACATTATTTCAGCTTCATTCCATTGGTCTAATGTGTAATGGTTGGCAAGTTTTGCCAACTGGGTACATGCCTTTCTGGTTAATTATGGTATCTCATACAGGTGAACCAAATGGAGGAGCTAAGGGAGTCTTGACTTAATGATCAGAGTTATATTTGTACAAAAGGTGATCATGAAAAGGTGTGTTTAGAATGATTTATAAATGAGGAATTTCCAGAAATACTGGGCAAATTTAGTACTGACCTGTCTGGGAAAACATTAGCGTTATTAAATTAGTGTTTAAAACTTTATTACCTGGCCTTAATGAAATCTGTGCATTGAGAAGTCATGTTTCTGATTATAGGAAGGATGTGAAAGCTTTTGAGAGAGTGCAGAGAAGATTTACAAGGATGCTACCTGGGGTGGAGAGCGTGTCTTATGAGGAGAGGTTGAGAGAGTTAGGGCTTTTCTCTTTGGAGTGATGGAGGATGAGAGGAGACATGACAGAGGTATATAACATGATGAGTGGACAGTCAGCATCTTTTCCACAAGGTGTCAATGGCCAATACTGGAGGTCACCCGTTTAAGTTGCATGGAAGAAAGTTCAGGGGAGATGCCGGAGGTAGGTTTTTTAAACACAAAGTGGTGAGTGCCCAGAATGCACTGCCGGGAGTGGTGGTAGGGGCTGATATGATAGGGTTATTTAAGACACTATTAGATAGACACATGGACTAAAGAAAAGTAGATGGTTACGGGAGGTGAAGTAGACAGGGGGATAGATTGAATGGGAATAAGCTTTATATAGGTCAGCACAACATCGTGGGCTGAAGGGCCCGTACTGTGCTGTACTGTTCTATGTAACTGAAATCATACAAAGGCCTTAAATGAAATTTGTTTAATATTGCTTTTCAGCTCAATGAAATGTGACATGTTCACCTTCTTCTCCCTCCAGCTTCCAATTAAAGGTGGGCAGCAGAACACCCATTCCAAAGTTAGTACAGAACACAACAAGGAATGTCTCATCAATATTTCCAAGTACAAGTTTTCCTTGGTCATAAGTGGTCTTACCACTATCTTGAAAAATGTAAATAACATGGTAAGTATCCAATTGCAGCAGGATAGAACCTCAATGGGAGATGCAAATGGAATGGTGTGGGGAAGGACAGGGTAGGAGATTTGTTAAGTGAATAACATCCTTCTCTGCCATGCTTGCCCTGTTTAAATCAGCTATAGATAGATCTGGTAAATCAAAAATTGGGCATAGGGTTATGGGAGAGAAGCTTGCATACCCATTGGAGGTGGTTGGATGCTTGATGCTTTTGATCATAATTGTGAGATTGTTACAATTGACAATTGAAGTGAGATACTTTGTCAGAAAGAGTAAGACAATTGAGGAGCCTCCATAATTGGACACCAGCTGCACTTTTTATAGGTGCTGGCAGTATTTTTCCACAAGGCCCAAATAGAACCATTCATTCCTTTGGGTGGATCAAGACAAAAGGAGAGTATGGAAAGCCTGTTTGGTATTCTACATGCCCTGTTCCTTCCATTTTCATAAAATAAATCCTTTATAGTGCGTTCTGAAATGTAACTTTTTCCTGCATCTGGCAACAGGAGACAAAGCCAAAAAAAAATGCTTTGGCTCAAGTTGACGGTTTGACATTTGGGATAACCTAACATAATGCTAGATGAATGTGGAACCAAAAATTGATCACCAGTGATGCAATGTCTAAAAGTTAGATTTTTTAAAATAAAATGAGCTACTGTCATGTAAAAAATCAACTGCTGTGGAGTCTTTCCATAAATTGCCCACATCTGACTGAAGCCAGTGATTTACATTTGAATTATACAAGTTGTTTATTTGTCTTTCTCAGAACAGTGGTGTTTGGGAATATTGGTGGGTGATTATGGTTAAGCATTAAGATTTTCATAATGCTCAGCAAGGTACTTTTCATAGTGCAGAACATTGTTAACAGTTCAATGGTGGGAGAGTGCCACTAAGAACATCCACTGTTATTCAACAATTAACTCCCCATGGAAGATCTAAAAGGTACAAGAGCTTGTTTGTTCTCAGTAGATCAAATCTTGCCTTGTGCGGCTGTTAACCTTTGGACCAGTTCTTAATGTTGTGAAGTACATTGAAAAGTGTCTGATGTTGTGCTTTTGCTCCCCTAGCGAATATTTGGAGCAGAAGCTGAGAGGAACTTGTATCTTTCGCAGCTGATAATATTAGATACATTGGAAAAGTGTCTTGCAGGGGTAAGTAATAAAAGCTCTCATTTTGCTTTGTTGTCAAACGTGTTTGTCAGTTTGGATTTTTTATGCT
>JARFYF010000054.1:8435389-8447175 GCA_030265395.1 Rhina ancylostomus | reverse complement strand
TATACATAAGTCCTTGCATGACCATTATCCTCCTCCACCTCAGTATCTGTTCTAACACTCTGTTTCCCCTCCCCCTGCAAATCTAGTTTAAACCCCCCAGAGCAGCACTAGCAAACCTACCCCTAAGTATGTTGGTACCCCTTCAGTTCAGATGCAAACTGTCCCATCAGAACAGGTCCCACCTTCCCTTAACAAAGCCCAAATCCATTTCAATTTATGTTGTTTTTGTTATATTAGCTAATGTCAGTCAGAGTGCAAAAAGTACATTTACCATAGATGGTCAACTATGGTTCAATTAATAGCAGAATTAATTCACATTTCATATCCCATTGCAGATACAAATCTGCACTTAAGTGCAATACTGAAGGAACTCTGTACCATCAGAAGTGCTGCCTTCCATATGAAAGGTTATTCTGAGCCCGTCTTTGGTGGTTGTAAGAGCTCCTAAAGTGCTATTTTTGTAAATTGCGGTGATTTTCTTGTGATGATTGGCTGATATTTATCTCTTAACCATTGTGTCCCAAATAGATCACATGGAAACAGTAGAGTAACAGTTATTCACACCTTATTGTTTGTGGGAACTTGAAAATGGACAGCCATGTTTCCTACAGTACAAAAGCAGTTAAGAAGTACTCAGCTAGTCGTAAGATACATATGGATGTCCTGAAGTTGTGAAAGGATCTAAACCAGTGCAACTTTTTTGTTATAGTTCTTGGAATATGCAGCAAGGAATATTGACCACTTTATCTGTTTGGAAATGGCATCTAAATATGTGCCTTCCCCCCCTCTTTTTGCCTGTCCTTGTTCTTTCTTTCCCATCTTCCTGTTACAGTTTCAAAATAAAGGCGGCCTAAGTTTAAGCTGAGAGGGAGGAGTTTCAAAGGAGACCTTGCGAGATAATTTTTTGCACAGAAAGTGGTTGCTATCTAATGTGCTACCAGAGGAGGCAGGGAAGGGTGTAAGGTTCTTCTGCCACTGGAGAGGGACGGGCGAGTCAGTCGAGAAAGCCCCTTAAATATTGTAAATATGGGACTGAGGTATCACCCCAGGGAGCCACAAGAGTGGCATCAGTGCTGTGTTTTTTTTGTAAATATGAAAAGGTAACACTAATGATTGATCTGTACAAGAATGTAAAGGCTTGTACTATTTTATTATTGTATATAGTTTTTCTTTTATTCTGAATAGAGTTTAGTTTGGATTAAAAAGAGAGGTGGTAGAGGCAGATAGAATCACTTCACTCGAGAGGCATTTGGACAGGCACTTGAACATGCAAGGCATGGGAAGATATGGATCTAATGCAGGCAAATGGGATTAGTGTAGATGGGCAAAGTGGTTGGCATGGACATGGTGGACTGAAGGGTGTGTTTCTGTGTTGTATGATTCAGATTCCTGGATGATTTTTGTATTTAAGTATCCAAATGATCAACACAGCTGAAAGCTGTTGTAATTCCCCACTGATGCAGCCATTGGGTTTGAGGGTCAGCCAGGGCTAGGTCTTGAGCTGTGTGGTTTTAAAAATGTGCACACGATGTTCCAAAGATGTTTAGACAGATCTGCAACCAGTGACAACACATCATCTTGGGCCTCATCATGGGGAATAGTGATATTTGTGTGGGATGAAAAGTTTTTGTATTTTTCAAATGATGGTATTTGTACTTCTGAAAAGTGGTGGAATGTTGCACTTTGATGCGTATAATTTGTTTGAACAATCTTAACAACACAGGCAAACTCTCAAAAGTAAGTGCATAGGCTGATTATATACCCAGTTGTGTATATAATTTTCTCGTATCCTATGAATGTGATTTTAGATATAATCCTTTTATAAGGTGAAGTGATAACAAACTTTGAAATATTTAAATATATAGGCATTTTGGAATTGGGTGGAAAATTATCCTGATGAGTTCACCATATTATACCAGAGACCGCAGCCTGATCTGGCAGGTAAGTGATGCTACAAGTATCATTGTCATTGGTTGGAGAGCGCTGTTGGATATTTCTGAAAGTTCAATGTGAAAACTTTTAGTTTCTATTTGAATGTTGCTGTGGCTGTGTTTGCATACTTTACCGGATGCTTTGTGAACCAAAATGTTAATTATCAATGATAAGGTGATGTTGGCAGATTCTAATTTGACCATTTTATTTAAATCTGAAATGCACAAATATGGGAAATACTCATTTGGAAGCAAAATAAAAAATGTACAAAATATGTGCAGTCTTCAATACAAAGGAATGCAGCTGTTGGAAGAGAAAGCTCCCCACCATCACCTCAGGGTAGTAGTGTTGTGAATGTGGTTTTACCAGCATCTCCCACATCCTGAGAACACACAAAGAAGTTTAAAAAAAATATGTACCAGCTTAAGATGGTGAAACATCTGAGTGCTTCATGCAGTGGATTGCATTTGAAGTGGAGTGACTGAAGTAGGGCATTTCTAAAAGCCTGATGGGCTAATGCTTGTTGGCTAGTGCTTTGATGTCCTTGTAGAATTGCAGAGCATTAATACACAGACAGCTAGAAATTGTTGATAAATATTAATGAAAATGAAGGGGAGTGGCTGGAAAAAAAATTCTTAACTTGAAGGTTATACATGCTCAGTCCATTTAGGTATTATTTATGTACAAATGAAAAGTACTTTTAGATTTTATATTTACAAAGCATGCTACGTGTGTTCTTTTCATCATGGAAGAAATCTGTGCATGGACCAATAATTTGTTTCATTAATTTCTGCTACAGATGCACTGAAGGCACTGAACCAATTTTTATATACCTTTGTTGCACAACACATGCACCCAAAACTATTTAACCCAAGTATTCATTTTCCTCCTGGGGCCTGCACAGTAGGTACCCATGTAGTGTATTTATCATTGATGACCCAAACAGGTGCTGCAGATTTCTGGGACGTAGAGCAGTTGTGGAATGTCTGGTTTTTGTTCCAAGAAATTGTAATGATTTATAATAAGTTAGCACATGTCTTTATTGAACAAATATTGGTTCTTTTCTGATAATGAAAATTTAGTTTTGTGCTATGCATAGTTGACTAATTTTCTTCTAAAGTTTAAACAATTTGTTAGAATGGGTTAGTTAGTGAATCATCTGATACCATATTTGATGTAATTTTGATGTTTTACCTTGTGTATTCTTTTACTTTGGTTGCTTTCTCCCTCCAAAATACACACAGATTGTTCAGAGAAGTTGTTTGACCTTGTGGATAGTTTTGCTGAGAGTGCCAAACGAAAAGCTGCAGTGTGGCCTTTGCAGATCATCCTCCTCATCCTCTCACCTGATGTGCTGCAGGACATCTCCAAGGAATTGGTTGAAGAAAGCAAAATGAACAAGGTAAGTTTATTTCACTCATCTCCAAGATTCTGACACTTTGTCTGAGCTACACCCTTGGGTCTTTATTGCTTGCCTTGCTGTTTGTAAGCTTCGATTACACATTTGTTGAACCAAAGAAAATCACAGTCAAGCACAATCCTCTTCTCATTTGACATCAATATGGGCACATTTCAACAATGATTGCTAATGAGTGATCAAGAACAAGAATTCTGGTTAACTTCCTAAATTAAAGGAATTGTAGATCTTGTCCTTATTTGCCATAACCAGTTTGAAGCTGCTCAGCTCTTGTTTAAATGCACAGCAAGCCCAGGGCCAACCTGATCGGTCCATGAGCTGCTCGAGGAGCCCCTTGCAAATGCCTTTCTCCCCCATGTTGTTTGGATTTGTGAGTCTTATTTTGCCATAATCTGTAAGGCCAAGATGAAATAGAAGATTCTATTTTCACATTAAATGGTGTTGTAGATATGGTTACCCCAGTTTGAAAACTGATAATTGAAGCTTCACTTTGAGAGAAGTGGGTGCCACTGGCAATGCTGGCATTTACTCTCCATTCCTCTTTACGCCAGAACTTGAAAGGCAGTTAAGAGTTAGCTGCATTGGTGGGTTTGGACTTGCATGTAGGCCAGACCGGATAAGGATGGCAAATTTCCTTCCTTGAAGTACGTCAGTGAAGCAAATTGGTTTTTGACAATCCAGTAGGTTTATGGAGTAACAAACAATCTGCTGGAGGAACTCAATTGGGTTGAGCAGCATTTGTAGGAGGAAAGGAATTGCCGACATTTTGTGTTGCGAGCTCTCATCCCTCACTTCTCCATTCTCAGTCTTGATGCAGGGTTTCGACCTGAAACGTTGACAATTCCTTTCCTCTCACAGATACTGCTCAACCCTGCTGAGTTC
The DNA here is from genome assembly GCA_030265395.1 of Rhina ancylostomus. Classification (NCBI taxonomy): domain Eukaryota; kingdom Metazoa; phylum Chordata; class Chondrichthyes; order Rhinopristiformes; family Rhinidae; genus Rhina; species Rhina ancylostomus. Next base: position 8,442,944 of record JARFYF010000054.1, on the reverse strand, counting down.
CTTCAGTAGATTGTTGCTCCAGATTCCATCATCTGCAATCTCCTGTGTCTCCAGTAGGTTTATGGTTACTGTTGTTTGATTTTTCCAATTCCAGATTTATTTAATTAGTTGAATTTAAAATCTCCCATTGCCACGGTGGGATTCAAAATCCTCTCTGGATAAATGACCAAAAACTTTGGCTGCTTGTGCAGTAACTTAAGCACTGAGCTTCTGTGTTCCAGTCTTAAGACTACAGCACACATAAGAATACAAATTTATATTATTGTGTAAACCATCGACTCATCATTTCCCACAATGTTTCTTGTTTTAAGATAGTGTAGTTGCCTAGGCTTCTGGGCAAAGGCTCGGTAATTTGCATGAGTAAAATGTTGGACGGTGAGCCATGTGCAGCTGCTCCTCTTCACTGAGCAGCCATTTGCCAATATGAAGAGGCCAGTCTGTGATGTGTTTGCTCTACAGAAGTGAATGACCACTTGAGCAGTAAGAAAACATAGAATTGCCTGAGGGGAATTTTTTTTCATGTTTTGTAGCACTGCAAATTAGTGCCTCACGGAATGATAAATTAAAGCTCCTACCACGATGCCAATTTTTTTTACAGCTTCAAAGATTGTCCTACTTCTTTGAATGAAATAGTGCAATTGGCTTCTAATTATGGTAGTAATTTTTGTTGTAGAGCTTTTGCTGTCGATTGAGAATTAAGCACGCTTCTCAGTAGTTGGAAATTTTCATTCAAATTCAGCGTGGTCTCGGGTAGAAAAAGCTTACCCAATGTTCTGTGCAAACCTCCGCCGAGCAATTGTTTTTTTTTCCAAAACAAAAAAGAACTGACTAGTACCTGTATAGTGATTCATCTGATTCGTGAGGGCTTGGGGAAGTCACACCACCATGTGCTTAGAATTAAAATAAATTGCACTTGTTACCTTCTGTCTATTTGATGTTCCTTTTTTCAACTGTACCCTTAACAAAGAAAGGCATGCTGTATCAGAGCTGTTGGCAGAATGGGTAAATATCTGGAGATCTGTTGCTTGTTGAGTCATCAGTGGCAGCTTCTTGCACAACAATGAGAAACATTTTTATGTGATCATTATTATTGCCACCAATGAGCATGCTTGAGCTATGAGATCGATTTCTGTTAGTTCATTGGGGTAAGTTACTTTTATGTGCCTTTTCAAATGTTAGTTTAAAAGCATTTTTTATTATTTTTGCCAACATTTTCACTCCTGTAATTGTTGCAGATGAGTTTATCTAAGCTTCTAGCAAGAAGTTTCTAAATGTCTGTCTTTAGCATTAACGGCACAGTAGGGTAGCGGTTCGCGGAACACTTTACAGCGCCAGTGACCTGGGTTCAATTCCGGCCACTGTCTGTAAGGAGTTTGTATGTTCTTCTCATGCCTGCGTGGATTTCCTCCAGGTGCTCCAGTTTCCTCCCACACTCCAAAGACGTACAGGTTAGGAAGTTGTGGGCATGCTATGTTGGCGCCGGAAGTGTGGTGACACTTGTGGGCTGCCCCCAGCACACTGTACGCAAGAGGTGTATTTCACTGTGTGTTTCGATGGACATGTGACTAATAAAGAAATCTTTTCTTATTCATTTGATTTGGGTCTGTAACTGGATCTTTGGGTCTACTTCACTTGCATGGACGATGGCTTTTTTAGAAAAAAGTCAAAAACAACATGCAAGTGAGTTGGATGTAGTTTACACTTGAAATTAATCACTTACATTGTTAGCCAATTTTGGGAAAAACACACTGTGTAAAATGAAATAGCCTAATGGAAACATTAGTATATCATGTTACACTCTCATGGGTAATTGAAGTAATTGAGTCCCTAAATATGTACTTTCTGCAATTACTTTTGCAGAGAATCTTCCTTGTAACCCAAGTGGTGATTTCCGTTGTGACAATCATCGCTGTATTCCGCTGCGCTGGAAGTGTGATGATGAAAATGACTGTGGAGATGATTCTGATGAGCGCAACTGCAGTATGTAATATCACCTTGATACAGGAAAATTGTTTCCATTCGATACTTCCATTGTCTTTAATGTTCTTTTGGTATGTTTACTTTTCAACTATTGGCAGGTTGTGATGCTCCAGAAACAGAAACAGAGAAATAGAAGCAGGAGTAGGCCATTTGGCGTTTTGAGCGGGCTCTTTTATTCAATTTAATTCTGGCCGATGGTTATTTTCAATACCAATTTTCTACTTTCTCCTCATTCCCCTTTGGAGCATGCAGGAAGCGTTTGCTATAAATGCTTTGTTTCTGTGGACTGCGACATACTATGACCAATGTGGCCATCTATCCTTAACTGAATTTGTCATTGAAAGTAGAATTCAGCCATGAATATGTTTAATATGTTAGCAGACTCTCCTTTCTCTGCGAGTTGATGTTGAATACACCTAAAGCAGTGGGAGGAAAAATATTGTTTTCTTGCACAAGGTAATGAAAGCTTGCTGTAGTAAGAAGAGTTGAGTAATCAGAATATTCTGTGTAATTTTCTTATAATGATCAATTAAATGCTGCTGCTTTTATTGATTTTATATGTAGAAGATAACATGTGATAGCAAAGCAAAAAAGCAAAAGTAATTAAGTTATTTCTATTAGATATTGTAACCAAGCTGGTCTCTTGTCTCAAGCTGGATGACTGTGTGACTCTGCCATTATTTATACTGACAGCTAATGTATCTAGAAAGTGAATAGGTTGTAGGGTCCATGAATAGGGTCCAAGTTATCAGACTTCATAAATATTTATAAACTCTTAAAGCAGTTCAGTTTCTTTGGCAAACTAGACTGCAGTCTTTTGATAATATACTTGGGACAGATTCTTAGGCTTGCTTGTGACTTTACTGTTCAGTATAATAATGCTTTGTCTTATTTCAGGTCCTCGTGCATGCACCGAAAGTGAATTTCGCTGTGATAACCTCCACTGTATTCCTGGGCACTGGGTGTGTGACCATGATAATGACTGTGAAGATAATTCAGATGAACAAGACTGTGGTAATGATCAGTATTAGTGAATCAGAGAAACAGCTGCACATTCCTTTAGTTTTGCAAGAGGAGATTGGTTCTTGTATTGCACCAATGAATAGAAATCTTTAATGACTCAAAGGAAAGTTCACGGAAGAGTAAAAACAAGGACACAAACACAAGGGATTAATAACAGTTAAAATGCACATAACATGCCAGGTGGAAGATTTTCTGAGTCCAATCTTCCAAAGGACCACTGGTAATTACTGCTGTAACTGTCAGTACTTAGACCTTTACTAATTAGAAGTTTTATTTACACAGTCGCATATGCCTGCCTGTGTTCATCCACCAGTTTCCTATCTCGCCTCATTCTGTTCACTGAGCTCCCCACTGAGATGAGAAGACCAGCAGAACCTCTTTCCCTCGCGTTCATGGATGGCCCATACTACTAGTGAACTAAATGATGCAGAGCTGAATCAAGTAACTTGATCTACTGAAGAAAATCCCCAATCTCCAGCCTCTTCCAGTTGTCAACATCTCCAGGCTGACCTGCCCTTCCTGATCTCAAGTCTCTCCCTGTCTTCCCAGTTTCTGGTCTATTTTGGTTTTCCTAGCATCCAGCATCGCTCTCCCAGCCTCTCTGTCTTCAGCCTCTCTCAAACTCTCCTGAGTTCCAGTTTCACCCCATTGTTCCCAATTTCCTGATCTCCTTGTCCACTGACCTCTCTTTCTACCCTCCCTCTTTTCCTGAGATCAGCTGAAGTTTCCTTTTGATAGTTGCTTTGTCTTGCATGGGTTCCCGGAGACCTCTCACTTGGCTTTCTAGGTCGGATCATAGGAAACATTGATGTTATAATGTGGGAACCAGCTATTTGAACCAACCAGTATTTACTTTTCATATTAACATATTGTTCTAATTAAATTTACACCCAATGTTCCTATACACCTGTGTCTTAATGTCCCTCTGTCAACTAATCTTCATACCAACAGGAGATGTTTAACTCTTTGAGACTGGCAACAGGTATGTGAGCAGTTAAAATGGAATGACTCCATTTCGCACTATGCTCATGTCAATGATTTTTGGCAGCAATTGAAACTTCCACTTGACTCTGTTCATTAATGAATATAGACCATGTTTGTATGTAAGCTCTAATGACATATTGACAAGTTCCTGACCAGATGACTATCATGGAAAGCTATCAAAGGCAAATAAGGTAAGACTTAATGAAATAGCAATTTAGTAAGACTGCTTTAAATTGCACCAGAGAATTTGATATCAAAATCCTTCCTGCCTGCTACCTCTCTCGAGGGAAATGACCTTGCACAGTTTGGCCTATGTGTTGCAGGGGTCCGTATCACACAGTTGCTCTCTGAAATAGCCAGGCCGGAGTCAGTTCTGAACAAGAACCATTTGCGAGGGCAGTTTAGGGAGCTTATGGCCTGCTACTTTCTCAAGGCAGCTACAGACAATAAACTTGACCCTGCCAGTGCTACCCACATTTGTGAGAACAATAATCCACATAACAATTATACTTGTAGTAATACTTAATTGTTATTTTAATTTTTCCAGGCCAGAAAAGTAGTCATTGATACCATGAAGAATATTCATCCGATCTATAATATCAAGGTATGATTTGTTGAAATAAGTAAAAAAAAATTAAAATTGGGAGAATGTGTCACCTTAACAGATTGAAGGAATTACCATCTAGGACGGAAGTGAGAAATGTCTTCATGTGTAGTTGTTGTCAGTCTCTGTAATTTTCTTCCCTATGGAGTGCTCTGTACTCGGTCAATGAGAATCAAAACTGTAGCGACAAACAAACTGCTGGAGGACCTTCAGCCGGTCAGGCAGCATCTGTGGGGAGAGAAAATGGACAGTTGACGTTTTGGGTTGTGATCCTTCACCTGGACTGCGCCCATCCATTTTCTCCTCCATCAATGCCGCCTGACTCGCTGAGTTTATCCAGCAGGTTGTTTTTTGCTTAAGATTCCAGCATCTGCAGTCTCTTGTGTCTCCAGAATCAAAAGTGTGATTGATTAGATATTTAAATACCAAGAGAATCAAAGAGATGGGGATGGCATGGAAAGCTGGAGCTGAGGTAGAATATTGGCAGCGGAGGCTCAGAATGATGTGTACCCTGTTATTTATGTACAGTAAGGATGTGGAAGTGTTGGAAAGGGTGCAGAGGAGATTTACCAGGATGCTGCCGGATTGGAGAGTATGGATTATGAGGAGAGACTAGGGGAGCTAGGGCTTTACTCATTGGAGAGAAGGAGGATGAGAGGAGACAGGATAGAGGTATCCAAAATATTAAGAGAAATAGATAGAGTAGATGTACAGCGCATCTTTCCCAGGGCACCATTGCTCAATACAAGACGGCATGGCTTTAAAGTAATGGGTGGAAAGTTCAAGGGAGATGTCAGAGGGAGCTTTTTGACCCAGAGAGTGGTTGGGGCATGGAATGCACTGCCTGGGGTAGTGGTGGAGGCAGGTATGTTGGTCAAATTCATGAGATTGCTAGATAAGCATATGGAGGAATTTAAAATAGAGCAATATGTGGGAGGAAGGGGTTGGATAGTCTTAGGTGAGGGTTAAAGGGTGGTACAACATTGTGGGCCAAAGGGCCTGTATTGTCCCATACTGTTCTATGATTCTATATGATTGTATGATTTGACTTAATGCAACATAATTATAAATTCCTCAATGTTTAAACTGCTTCAAAAAGCCTTTATTTAATTGGCATAATTAACATATGAAGGAGCTGAATTAAGTTATTCCAATCTCTTGTGTTTCAGGGTGGCCTATGGTGCTTTGGGGGAAATGGCCTGCCTTATGCACAGAGTCTAAGCTCTGTTCCAAGTGAGAAGGTTGAATCATTTTGTCTGCAGGCTCTAGCTAAACATTCTAAGGTAAAGCTGTAGCTTATTCTATGAAATCCCTGAACTAAGGCCATTTCTGGAGCTGTGTGCGCAGTTTTGGTCTCCTTATGTAGGAAAGGATATGCACTGGTACTTCACTTAGGATTTCCCTGGAAAGCGTTGATTCATTATAGTGATCTGGGCTCTTCAGTCAGAACACTCAAGGGGTCATTAACCCTCACTCTTCTTCCCCCTCCACCCCCCAAACTTTATTCAAGACACCTGATCACACTGCTATGCTGGGAACCTGGTGCTATTTCCTGGCCTCAGCATTTGTTGTCTATGGCTAGTTGTGGGGAGGCTGTCTAAGAGGGCTGGTGTTGGGGAGATTAGGGTGAATGATGTGATCGCTCAGTGCAGGGAGACAGAGTTCAGGACTGCTCCCTGGTCGGCATAGTGAGTGGGGACAATGCAGGGGACTGACACGTTACAGACCACCCAGATCCTATGGTCTCTCTCATCGCCTTCTGCTGGGAATGAAGAAAGATGCTGCCTCCTCCCTCTGTCTGCACACACCCAACACCAGCCTCTCAACATTGAGTTGTGGGGGCAATTCATTGCAAGAATTCACTCCAGGCTCAAGGCACTACAGCATTGTAAGGACCACATCTCTCTGAAGCTGTAATTACTCCTTTTTTAGCACTGATTCCAATAGCATCCTTGATCCTGGAGATGGATTGTGAGTGTTAAGTGAGGTTCCAGTGTACTTACTGTAGAAAGTTTGCCTGACCAATTCCTGGATGCCAGGACTGACATACAAGTAGAAATTGGGACAACAGAGCCACTGGAGTTTAGAAGAACGAAAGAAGAGCTTGTGAAAACGTACTTTGACAGGGCTCGGCAAGGGGTATGTTTCCCCTGGCTGGGGAAACTAGTACCAGGGGCCATAGTCTCAGCATACAGGCTTTCTTCACCTTGAGGAAACTGCCACCTTTCATGTGGTCTCCCTGCCGCCGGGGTAGGTTGGTGAATTTGTGGATTTCTCCGCCACAAGAGGTTGTGGAGATCAAGTTGTTGAATATATTTAATAAGGAGACAGAAATGTTTGCATACAGAAGGCATTATGGAGTACTGGGAAAGAGAGGGAACTATGCCATTAAGATGCAGGATAAGCCATAATCATGTTGAATAGCAAAGCAGGCTGGTAGGGCCAAATGGTGTACTCCTGATCCTATCTAGGTTGTGGTTACCTAATTCAACCAACACCAGGGATGTCATGGTGTCTTCTGCTCACCAACAGAGCTAGAATGCCTGTTTGAAGTTGTATGTAAATAAATTTGAATAATCCACACTTGCATTTCCATCCATTAATTTCTCTAAACTTCAATTTTTATTTTGATACACTTCCTTGTGTTCACTGACTTTGCTTATTTTCTTCATTTAAGATAATAGTTATTGTTTTACAAAATTTCTAATTATATCGAAATATGCTGGAGATCATGAACCAGAAACCTTACGAATAGAATTATTTATTCCATGAGCAATTTGTTTTCATACAGTCATACAGCATGGAAACAGGCTATTTGGCCCAACTCGTCCATGTTGACTGTGTTGCCCAGTGAGCTAGTCCCACCTGCCCGCATTTGGCCCATAGACTCTAAACCTCTCCTATCCATGTACTTATCTAGATGGCTTTTAAATGTTGCCAATGTACCCACCTCAACCACTATTT
>JARFYF010000054.1:8410098-8421131 GCA_030265395.1 Rhina ancylostomus | reverse complement strand
ATTTATAAACATGCAAAATCTTTCATTTCAACCCATTTGTAACTGTATGTTTAGTGTCACCTGTTCGGATAGGTAGCAGCTGTTTAACATGGCTACTCTGACATTGATTGGTGGTGCTTTGTCTTCTGCTTTATTTTCTGTGCTTATTGGCTGCTGTCGCTCACATGATCAGACGCCAACCAGTCACTGTTTTGCATGGCAGTGGGCTTCTGTTGCTGTAAGTATGATTCATAGTAACTACCACAGAAAAGCAATTAGACCACTGGCTTTTCTGTGTTTAGTTACATTAGTAAACACAATGTAATCTATCTAGGTCTGAATACGTAGCATGCATCCACCTTCTCAAATAAAATCTTAATTATTGAAAAAAAAATCTGATTAAATTTAAACAGCTCCTTTTCTGCCATGCATTTACTAATGTTTTGCATTTTGTTCCATTGTTTTATAATTGTTTTTGAATGTACATAGTGGTTTTTAATAAGTTGTGTGTATGTATGTATATAGAGGCTAGTGTTAACATATCAGAGTTTTGGTACATTCAAAACCAGAGCAATATTTTGTTTGATATGATCAATTGAACTTATCTTGCTTATCTTCATTTTTCCTCTTTTCAAACATTTATTTCAGAGTCTTACATTCAAGGAAAAAATGTCGAGCCTTAAATTTAAAGAAAAACCAACAGACTCAGAAACTCGGAGTTATAAGTTTTTACTGTTGGCCATTGTGAAATTAATTCATGGAGACCCAAAGCTTATGTTACATGTAAGTGCTGAACAGGCTGTGAAGTTGAAGCTTGAAGGAACATGATAAATGGCAAGCTAGTGCAATTTTGTGACTAATTAGTAAATCTAAAGTAGTAAAGATAACAACATCAATGGTTTGGAAGCAAGAATACCAGCTTTATTAATTCACTGATGCTATTAATATAAGTTAATGGATGCAATGCAGTGATTCATCAACACTACGGATTGTGCCAGATGATTTTTAATACCTGCCAATGACAACAATATAGAGAAATTTGGATTTCAGTTTTAAGAAGAGTTTCCTATAACCGTCAAGCAATTTTTTGTATAGTTCCCCAGTTGAACTATATCTTGTACATCATGTTGCATAATTCTTGAAGAAATATGATCCAAGTCATGTTTTCTGTTGGTTGAAATTAATGCAAATACTCAAGTGACTGTGTGTCATGGCTTCATTTTAGTTAGATTACAACGTGTATCTTAGCACTGAATGTCAATATGAAGGCTTTTCCTGCAAACTGGTGAAGTCGCCAAATTAAAAGCAAAATAATCTTTGTTGCATGCATATAAAGATGCACGGGGAGATTTCTGTGTAAATTCCTTCCAATTAGCTTTTTTATTATTTTTGTTTTTTTTAACTTCTCAAATTATTTTTATACTGCGTAGAATCCAGGGAAGCTTGGACATGAAATTCAGAACAGCACTGCTGAGTTGATAACTGGCCTAGTTCAGCTGGTTCCACAGACGAGCATGCCTGAGATAGCACAGGAAGCCATGGAGGTGAGAACATTAATTTAGAAGCATTCTGCTTCATATCTGATCAATCAAGTTTGAGGTTTTATTAAAACTGTTTCCTTTTGCCATTTCTTGTTTATAGTTCTGGGGAAGACTTTTATCCAGAATATTGCTATCTTTACATATTGCCAATAGAACTACTTGGCATTTCCAACATTTAGTGCCTTCTGTGTGCATTATATATACTTGAACGGCAAAGTAAAATGTCTATCGAGCATGTCCAAAGAAAACTAGCTCTATTACCCACCAGAACCTTACTGCAATGAAGATTTGAGATATTAATTGGTTCATTGATTATTGGGGGAAAAATGATTAGATCAAAAGCCTTTTTGGACATTTTGCAAAGCTTCCATTTGCTCTCGGATAAAATTTTTCTTACTGGTTCTATTTCCAGGCCTTGTTGGTTCTTCACCAACCAGAAAACATAGGGTTATGGAACCCAGATGCACCAATAGCAACATTCTGGGATATAAGGTAAATCTCAATGTATTTGTGAACTAAATCCTGTTCTCTCACTGTTCCTTTTTGACAATGTCGTTCATGTGTTGAAGTTGGTATTTTTGAGGGGCTTTTATATTGTGAAGAATATGCAGATGATTTACTTACTAAGGTAGTCCCCTCTTTAATAACATTCAGACACTGTTGAAATGATTCGCAATGCAAGTATATCTTCCTTCCAAAGTTTTAACTGAGGAATTTGTGTGAAGTGGTTTGTTCCTGCATTTTATCAGCAGTACACTCTTCAGTTTTATCATGCTGATGAAGCGATGAGGCCTTATTTATTGTTGTACTTAATACATCCCAATACCTGGAAGACATTAATTCAATGATAAACTACTGCAGAAAATTAATGTTGGTTACTAGATTGGTGAAGGGCTATTTCCCATGCATGTAGTTATTCAGGTCAGGTTTAATTAAACTCCCTGCATATTCCATATTTGTTTTTTTAAATCTGATAAGCAACCAACAAGAGAACAGAAATATTTAATATTCCAATTAGAGGCAGGTTGAATAGAGAGAGACAAACTGAAGAGTTCAAAGGAAGTAGCCTGGCAAAAATCCAAGGGTAATTGGCATCCTATTCATTCCTGGATAGATGATCAGAAAGTGGACCTTAAAGTAATTTTTGCACACCTGCACTAGAACTACTGTATTCATGTGAGCTGATGACAGTTTTGTATCAAAAGTCAAGTTATTTTGCCATATCTGTTAGGTTATTGGATAATTCAGATTTAGGAAGGTAGTAATCTACTTCAAATAATCAATACTAGATTTACAAATGCAGCAATAAGATATCTTTATTAGTCACATGTACATCGAAACACAGTGAAATGCATCTTTTTGCGTTATTAACAATGTGCTGGGGGCAGCCTGCCGTGTGTTGCCGTGCTTCCGGCACCAACATAGCATGCCCACAACTCTGAACCCGTACGTCTTTGGAATGTGGGAGGAAACCAGAGCACCCAGAGGAAACCCATGCAGTCACACATGGAGAACGTACAACCTCCTTACAGACAGCAGCGGGAATTGACCCCGGGTTGCTGGCACTGTAATAGTGTTACGCTAACTGCTACGTTACTGTGCCCCCTAGAAATATTCAAAGCTTAAGGGCCTCTCTCAACAAAGAGACCACGGAAACTAAAAAGAGAGAAATAACAAGGTTATAAAAAGAACTTAGATGGAAAAGCATGGGTCATAGAAAATTTGTGACTTAGAAGGAAGCCATTCAGCCTATTGTGTCTGCACACCCAGGAACTATCCTGTCTAATCCTGCTTTCTGGCACATGGTACATAGCCAAGTATACATCTCAGTAATGTGATGAAGATTTCTGCCTCCACTGTTTAAGGCAGCAAATTCCAGACTCTACCTCTAGATGAGCGAAAACAATTTTCCTCATTTTTAATCTTTTTACCTATTATTTTAAAACTATGACCTCTAATTTTATTTTTACTCCTTGGCTAAGAGAAATAGATCCATCCTATTTATTCTATCCTGCACCTTCATGATTTTATACATGATATACGTGACACTTTACTCTGTACTGTTGTTTTTACTTGTACTACATCAATGCACTGTATACTAACTCAATGTAATAGCACTGTGTAATGAATTGACTTGTACGATCGGTATGCAAGACAAGTTTTTCACTGTACCTCGGTACAAGTGACAATAATAAACCAGTCCCAATACACCACAGTTAAGTCTTGTTCCATCCCATTCAATTGTTCCTCATAGCCAAAATTTTCCAGTCGTGCCAACGTCCTTGTAAATTACCTCTGCACTGCGAATACATTTTTCCTGTAAAATAGTGACCAAAACTGTGCACTAGTCAAGCTTGTGGTTTAGCAAGCATTATAAATATTTGCATCAAAATCTCCCTGCTCTTTCATTCCATATTTGGGTTAATAAAGGAAAGCAACCTGAATACCTTTAAACTACATTATTGACCTGTCCTGTTCCCTTTTAAGGATATGTGAACATATTCTTCAAAGGCTCTCTCTTCATCCACGCCTTTCATATCCTCCCAATTATAGTAAATTCCCCGATCTTGCTGCACCTCACAAAATGTGTTAGTGCACACTTCTCTGGAATAAATTCCAGAGGGTACTTTTCTGTTCAACTGACCAAAGAATTTGTATCTTCTTGCAGTCTAAAATTTTCATGCTCACTGTCAACTACGTGGTTAATTTTTGTACCTTCTGCAACTCGTTTATCATGTCACCTACATTTAAGTGTGATTCATGATGAAGTACAACAAAAAGCAGGGGAAAGCTGGAACCTCTCTGGTGGCAGCCTTCTAGTTGCTAAAGCATCTGCCCGCCATTACACCGCTTACCGTCACTGAGCCCGCTTTGCATCTGATTTGCCATCTTCCCTGGGATCACGTGAACTTTTTCGCCTTGCCAAGATCCATGTGAACTAAGCCAAGTGCACCACCCTTGGTGACCTTTATTACCTTTTGGGGGTTTAAAAAAAAATCAGTTCAAATTGTCAGTCGTGATCTCACAGAATTGGTTCCAAAATGTTACAGTTTGAAATTCAAGATACTGTAATGTTAAAGGAAATACGTTTATGTTTGAAAGAAGTAATTTCAGTTTCTTTTTATCCTCCAGTTCCACTTTAGAAATCTTTGTCAAATCTCAAGCCCAGTTGTATGTTAGTCTGGTTCTTGGAACTTTATGGGCAATGTGATGTATTAAATAATCTAAAAGATTCAGAGTCCCAATCACGTGCAGTTATTCAGAATAATTCTGTTGAGTCCTCAATAGAAGTTCAGAGAGAAGAATCTTTGGAAGATTGCTGCTACAGTAGTCACTCCTGTTCACATTGAGGATCAGAAAGCTAAGGCTTTCAGTTGCCCCGATGTTGCTCAGTGATATAGACTGAGTGCCTCTGCCTGTTTAGAGCTCTGAAACTTAAAGCTATATGGAGTTGCAGTAATTGGCTTACAAAGCTCTCCTTTAAAAATCAGAAATTTTGTGTTCTTAAAATTGGATGAAGACGTGGAGTATTTTTTTTAAAAAAAGAGCTCCTGCACGTTTTATTACAATTTGAACTTTAATAACTTATGGTAAAATTCAGTTTTCTGAAAATGCTTCAGTGTTCAAGATCCATTCTTATGCATCTAGAATGTTCATTGCATGGCCAGGAATAGAAACTCTCAATGATCCAGGTTGAAATCAAAACTCCCCTTATGCTTTTTAAAGATTCTGGAAACAGTTTAGCTGAACTGGAAAGAATATGATTATTCTTTCAATATTGTGTGACATCTGCTCTTAGTCATGGCACATGGCTTCAAGAAGCAGCAGTTGCAGTTCAACTCCAATTTAGTTCCAGTTAAGGAACACAGCTGCTGTTTTGAACTTCCAGAGAATGAGTTAATGCAAATGGAGAGAAGTAAGTTTATACTGCTTAAGATGGAAACAAACAACTAAATGGAAGACTGAACATTCCCAGATGGCAAACTTTTCTAATTAGTTTTATGATGAAACCAACTGAGCTGGGCTCCCTACAGCCCCAGGCACTTCATAAACATAGAAGAAGAAGAAGGAGTAAATCAGTTGGTGACTTGAGCTTGTTACGTCATACAATGAGACCATGGCTGATCCAATTTTCGCCAAGACTTAAAATTTCATAGAGTTAGAGGCACACAGCACAGAAACGGACCCTTTGGCTCACTGAGTCTATGCCAACAATCAGGCACCCATTCACGTTAATCACATTTTTTCATTTCCTCTACATCCCTATTAATGCACTCCAACTCTACCACTCACCTACACATTAGGGACAATGAGCAGCAGCCAGTTAACCTAACAACATGTCTTTGGGATATGGGAGGAATCTGTGGCACCTATTGGAAACCCACACATGACAGAGCTAACTCTACACAGACAGTACTGAAGATCAGGGTTGAACCTGGGTGACTGCAGCTGTGAGGTGGCAGCTCTACTTGCTGCTTCACTGTGCTGCCCCATTTTCTTCTCTCTACCCATGCCCTTTGACTCTTTAGTGACTGAAATATCTTTCAGTTTCTTCCTTGAATGTCAATGATTATACCTTCACAGCTCTCTGGAGTAGAGCATGCCAAAGAATCAGAACTCATCTTAGTCTGAAATGGTAGACCCATATTTCTGAAGTTAAGCCCCTTAGTTCTAGATGCCCTCAGTAAGGGAAACATTCTTTCGGCATTCATACAGTTAAGTCCCCTGAAAATCTTATGTTTTAATACAATCTCCATTCATTATTCCATAGTCCAATGAGGATTAGGTTTAACCTTCATAAATCAACCTGGTGAACTGTATCTGCACTGGCTTTGATGCAGGTGTATTGTTCCTTGAATTTTGCCAATACCCCATAAAGTTGCATCAGAATTTTATATAAATATAGTGTGTGTGTGTGTACACACATATGTATAAATAAATAAATAAATAGATAGATATATATGTGTGTGTGTGTGTATGAGTCCCTGCAGGTGATTTCAGTTCTCCACCCAGAAGAACTGTCATCTTCCTCGACCAAGCACCAAGAATCTAACTGAAGTGTTGATCTTTTTTCTAATTGCTTCATTTTGTGTTGACAGCTCTCAGGTTCTATTCTTCATCTGTAAGAAACTGATTGCTCATCAGGTGCTGAACAGCACAGAAATTCTCAAGTGGTTGCGGGAGATTCTAATTTGTCGGAATAAGTTTCTATTGAAGAATAAGGTAGTACTCTCTGGGACATCTTACCGACTTGTTTTTTTGAGCTAACAGAATTACATACCATTGTCCTATCCCCGTGGAAAAATAAAGGCCTGATGTAGAGTTATATGGCAAAATAATATAATCATTGCATAGTAATTTTATGTAATTGAAAGATAAGTCACTTTTGCAGGTAATCTTTCACTGTATTTATAGGATACAAAATGTACTACACCAGGAAGGTTTTCAGTGGGCTAATTGATCTGCAATTCTGTTGACTTAAGTAACTGGTGATGGTGTTTGATGAGGGTGATGGTTTTCAGGGCATGATTGATGATTCTTGCTCATCCTTCATGCAGTTTTTTTTGCTTTAACCCCTTTCCCCAGTCAAATATGAGTTGTTCATCATCCATGGTGATGGATAGTGATAATAAGGACTTAACAGAAGTCTTAAGCCAATTCTCGTCAAGGTTATCTGCCTCCTTCCTTTGGCTGAGCTGCTAGTTAGAATGAATAACATCATAAGGGATCACTATTGACTACTTTCTAGCTGCTGTGTAACTGCATAGAGTTATGAATAGGCTGGTGGAGAATTTTTTTCAGGTGTTAAAGTAAAATTGAAATAAATAGAGAAAATGCTGGAAACACTCAGCAGGTCAAGTAACCTATGCAGTTTGAAGATATTTTGTCACAACTGAATGCTGCCTGCCCTGCTGAGTGTTTCCAGCAGTTTCTGTCTTTATTTCAGATTTCTCTCATCTGCAGTTATTTATTTATTTTTTATTTACAGTAAGTTGACTTTATTTTAGAGTTAAGAACAAAAATGTCTTCAATGCCTTGTCAATTATTTCATTTTAATGATAGTATAGTACTTGGAAGCAGAATACTCCAGGACCACAGCAGAAATGTGGGTTGCTTTCCTGGATAGATACAAAACTGGAGCTCTCTTTCCAGAGTGAAAATGGTTTTGCTACTTTTGGGAACTGTTCCACATTTTATGTGACCTCCTTAAGGAGGAAGGTAATAAAATTAGAGCTGTCATTTGATTCTGCTCAATATTTTAATTTTACCGTAGGTCTATAAAGGCAAAGTGTTTTGATTCTAGTTCAGATGTTCAATTCCGAACTTTTCACCTGCTGCACCTCCTTCACAAAATATAATTCATAATGGGCTTATTCAGTAGGAACATGGAAAATCAGTCTGTTCCTCTTATTTTGTCACTTCATCAGGACACCCAAACATTTCCAAGTACTTATACAACAAATTGCTCTGTATGCTTATGAATACAGATAAAACTGAAATCATTCCAAGTGTTGATGTATCATTTATTTTCACAGTATTTGCCAGCTTTTAAGGCAAATAATATATTTTGCAATAGTGTTGCAGATTTCTACGTTTGATCAGTATTGTGAGATTACAAGATTGAGTATCACAATTATTTACTGAAAGGTAGTGTAATTTCCCCTATCCCTTCCCTTTCACAACTGTTGTTTAACTCTGCTGAAGGCAAGGGCATCATATCTACTACAGGAACCTAATTAGTCCTATTGCATGGCCAACCAGAGGAGTGAATCAAGGTATTTCCTCTCCTTCCACCATCCCAAATAATCAGTTTATTCTCCCTTTCTTTACTTCAGTTACTCAGTTCAATAATTTCTCCCAAACAAGTCAGACAGCACATTTGTAGATTAATGACTAGTTGTGATTTAACAAGTCATTGACTTGAAACGTGAACACTGCTTTCCTTTCCTTAGGTGCTGCCTGACCAGCAAAACATGTTATATATCGTGTTTTTTTTCTTATTTTCAGTTTTCAAAAAAAAAGTGTGGTCACTTGTTTTAGTAGTATCAATGAGCAGTGCATTTTTTGCCATCATACATGAAGTTATGCTGTTGTGAGGAATATTTTGATACTGTTGTCCTGTGACTAATATATGCACTTATATCTTTGTGCAATCTTGTAATTGGGTGAAGAGAGGGATATGTATGATAGCATAGCTTGTTAAGATTAGAGATGTAAACTTTAACTACATTGAGATTTTATAGAAAGAATTGTAAGCAGTACAATTTGAATAACAATGTATATAAATGAATTTGGGCTAATTGAAGCACTTTATTCACAATGAGTCACATATTGGGGTTGTTTGGCACTTGAGTCATTCTTATTCCACTGCAAGATCTTCAGTATCATATTTTTATAGCACTGTCAATGGAGAAGATTTTTTAATGGATTTCTAACTTCCTGAGATCAGTGAACACAATAAAATTGTGAAGCAATGATTGGCTATGGTGTGCCTTGTAATGTGTTTGTATCGCACTGTAATTGGATTAAATGTTAACAATGTTATGTTATAATGTGCTTGGAGTATTGAAAGTCTTGTTAAATGCTCTATGTATGGAATAATAATTGATGTATCTCTAAAAACTGCTTGAACTAATTTGCAGTTGCATTATTTATTGGTTTGATTCTTAAGCTGACCTTTTGCACGTAGGAGAGTGCCACACTTGGCAGTGGGATCCCCATTTGTCGTCAAGCACAGACCAAACTGGAGGTGGCACTCTACATGTTCCTCTGGAGTCCTGACATCGAAGCAGTTCTTGTATCCATGTCATGTTTTCGGCACCTTTGTGAAGAAGCTGATATTAGGTGTGGAGTTGATGATGTGCCCGTCCAGAACATCCTCCCAAATTATAACACATTCATGGAGTTTGCATCAGTCAGCAACATGATGTCTACAGGTATATTTGTTGGTTAATGACATTCCATTTACAGCTCAACTTAATTTCCAACTTCCTTTTGTGTAAAATTAGTGAAACTTAGTTCCATTGGGTCTTCTGTCAACCTGTAAAATTACTTTTAACTAAGAAAATACTAAGTTATTACTTGAAATTGGAGACAGTGTGGCAAGAGTGAGGTTTTGTCTGCCACGAGTTTGAATTGGGAGTGGTGGTGGTATGAGGTGCTTGTGCGATGGAGGTTATGAACAGCTGAAGAATTGAAATGTTCTTTTCTGCTTTGAGATAGTTTAAGATTCATCATTTTACCCACAAATAAACTTCAGTTCATCAATGTGTCTTTCCTGCCCCAATTATTGGGTGTGTTTGGCTTGGTGGACAGATGCAGGAGATGTAGGTGGGAAATGGATTGATCAGGCTATAGCATTTTATAGCATCTATTGCATTTAAATCCAGCATTAAGCAAACACTTCTGATGGGCAGGATTTTGGAGATGATGAGAAATTGTTCCTCTGCACTGTCTTGCTAATGTTGGTGCAGGTTATAAAAACAAAGGATCAACATTTCTGAAACTCCTGAAGTGCTAAAAAGTAGACAAGGCCCTTGAAAAAATTTCTGTTGCAAAACCATGGCTAAAGTAAGTGTTTCTAGGTGGAACATTAAACATAATAGATGAGCTAGCTGCAGAATGGAAATGGAAAGCAGAGATTAAAATAGCTACTGAGATTGGAAAATGGTGCTTCAAAGGACCTGATTTTTATGCTGTAGGTTCAATGTGAAAGGAACCTTTTAAGCTCGCCCTTTCTACCATTATAACATTTATATTTTTGGTTAGAATTATCCTTATTACAATTAAATTTCATGTTATTTGTGTGGAGGCACATGTCTGATCTGATTAAATACCAATCCTCATGAAAAAGAACACTTCAACCAAGCATTTCTGCAGTTTTGAGGTGATTTCTTGTTATTGATTTCCTTTTGATTTTCTCTTCTTTCTGCTTTTAAAAGTCCCAATATAAATGCTCACCATCACAGCACCTCCTGAGAAGCTAAAATAGAATGTTGTCTTTCTCATTGGGATAGACTTCCTAAACTGTCTTGCAAATGGATCCTGATCTGTGTTGATGGCTCCTCCTCTCATAATGTTCTTGTGTTCACGTTTTTTCTGGGTCTGATGTATTTTTATTAATGCTACAGGACGGGCAGCCCTTCAAAAGAGGGTGATGGCATTGTTGAGGAGGATAGAGCATCCAACAGCAGGCAACACTGAGGTAAATCTTAAGATATTCTCGTATTAATTTGCTAAAGATGCAAAGTGCCGTTTTCTATTGTGCGTATTCCATCTGATGGTTGGCATTTTGGCATGTGATGCTTAAACAGTTGTAAATTGTAGTACTTGTCTCAGAATTTAGGATGGGTCATTTGACTTTCTTCTGGTTTACATTTCAACAACTGGTAAAACCTGCTGTTTTTGCTGGGTTACTCAGTGAAGTTTAGTACATAGTGTGTTATCAAAGAAATGAACAGAAACTGCATTTGTGAATGTTATGGGC
The DNA here is from genome assembly GCA_030265395.1 of Rhina ancylostomus. Lineage (NCBI taxonomy): Eukaryota > Metazoa > Chordata > Chondrichthyes > Rhinopristiformes > Rhinidae > Rhina > Rhina ancylostomus. The sequence goes on along the minus strand of JARFYF010000054.1, from coordinate 8,410,124 downwards.
TTATACCAAAGGTTAGTGCTGATTTG
>JARFYF010000054.1:8300851-8314918 GCA_030265395.1 Rhina ancylostomus | reverse complement strand
TATTCCCCCCCCCGCTGCATACAGACCCTAGCCAACAGTCCTACAAACCTGAGCCATCGCCCCCACCAGTCCTAATCACACTCCCAACCTAAAAACCGCCTAACTCTAAACACCACCTCCACCTACACCCCACGAACATTCCCACACATTCATAATTCACCACTACCTCCACCCATTTCCCCAAACCCTGATCCCACAACTCTCATCCCCCTCAAACCCTAGCCAACACCCCCGCAAACCCCAGCCAATGTTCTTTTGACTGTGAAGGAAAGTTAGCTGTTGATCTGTGAATAGTTTGTATTGTCCCAAATTAAAGCTGTTGCATTGTGTTACCAAAGTAAATCTAAATTGATTTTATTTTGGTGCACAGGGAAAATAAGACAGAATGTCCATATTTGTATTCTGATGGTTAATGGGTAAATTTTGTCCATGGCCAAGGGAAAATCACTTTCCTCTGCTTTGATTGAGGGATCTTTTCCATGTACATAAGGACAGAGGGCAAGGACACTGATTGGCAGGACAGCCTTGAAGGACTGCATGATTTACTCTTGTTTAAATCTGTTTAAAGTTATTATTGGAGCCTTGCTTCCCTCTTCAGTTAATGGAGAAAGATGCTCGTAGCTGTTGTTCTTCAATTGAAAAGGCATTTAATTACACCTGAGCTTCCCTTCTCTTCCTCCCCATTCCTCACATGAAAGGTTTTGGACATTTACAAATCTGAATGACTGACAGGTTGGCGGTATGCCTGAAAGTCAGAAGGCTCAGGCTGTGTGCATGGTGTATCTTCTTCAATTTTGTAGGCAATGGATTTCCTAGTTTGCTAAAGTAATTTTTTTCAACATAATGAGGAATTATTCACCTTTTCACTTTCTTCACACAGGTTTAAGACTGGACAGATAAATGGTGATTTGCTCATCTATCACGTGCTCCTAACTCTGAAGCCATATTATGCCAAGCCATACGAGATTGTTGTGGACCTTACCCATGCTGGACCTAGCAATCGCTTCAAAACGGACTTCCTCTCCAAATGGTTCGTGGTGTTCCCTGGGGCTGCCTATGAGAATGTAGCTGCGGTCTACATCTATAACTGTAACTCTTGGGTGAGAGAATACACAAAATATCATGAACGGCTTCTGACTGGACTTAAGGGGAGCAAAAAACTCATCTTCATCGATTCACCTGGTAAGCTTGTGGAGCACATTGAGCCAGACCATCAGAAGCTTCCTGCTGCCACTCTAGCTCTGGAGGAGGATCTCAAAGTTTTTCACAATGCTCTGAAGTTGGCTCATAAAGACACCAAGGTTTCCATCAAGGTAGGAACTTCATCCTTCAATGTGCATTCCTGGTAGGAATTAGTCCCAGGCTTCAAGTCAAATGGTATCTCTCTGCAAGCAATGGCAGCAAGTTGTTACTAGTGGAACATAGTAGTTGGAATGCCCAGGAGTATATTGTTAGCGAAATAATGTTAGTGGTTGGACAAACTCGGGTTGTTTTCTCTGGAGTGTCGGAAGCTGAGGGGAGACCTGATAGAAGTTGATAAAGTTGCGAGAGGTATGGATCGGGTAGACGATCAGAATTTTTTTCCCAGGGTAAAAATGTCAAATACTGGAGAATGTGCTTTTAAGGTAAGAGGGGGATAATTTAAAGGAAATGTGCAGGGCAAGTTTTTTTTTACACGGAGTGGTAGGTGCCTGAACCAGGCTGCCAGGGGTAGTGGTGGAAGCAGATATGATAGTGGTGTTTTAAGAGGCTATTAGACTGACACATGAATATGCAGGAAATGGAGGGACATGGATCACATTCAGGTAGAAAAGATACAGATTAAATTCAGCATTGTGTTCAGCTTAGACATCATGGGTTGAAAGGTGCTGTACAGTTCTATGTTCTAAAATGTCAGGGAGATGTTGGTCATCATAGGTGGCAGGGAGTGATGGTTCTTTCATAAATTTCTAGGTGGTGAGATTGGGGATTCTGGGGTCTGGGTGGGTAAAACTTATCTTAGAGCAGGACTTAATTCTTGAGAAAGGAGTACTGAAATTATATTTTTAAAGAATCTGCAGCTTGAAGTGCAACTATTGATGTAAAATAGTTATTTTTCCTCTGCAATAAGGTCTTGGTGACACAGGACACTAAAAACTAAACTAAATGTTAAACTTATTTAACGTGGTGATAAACATTTTTTAAAAATGCAAGATGGAAAAGGCAAGTGGGAGTGAAGTTTTGCTTCCCTTGTTGAGTAAGGATATCCGAAAGGTTGCTACATGTCAGATTGCTCCATTTTATTGAAATCTAGCAACTGAAACAAAATGTCTTCAAGTACCACCCTGTGACCTGAATTCATGATGTAGTTTAACACACCAGTGCTGCAAGACCCCATGTTCCTGGACAGGTGAGCATTAAAGTTTCTATAATGCTTTACCTGGAAAATAGGATGAGGCATTTTAATGTCTTTGCCTGAACCCTTAATAGTAAAGCCACTTTTGAGGTTGTGAATCCTGGTGGTTTGTGTTAAAACATCCAATATCTGCTGCAGAAGTCTGGACCAGCCTTTAAGAAAAACTGCTCAGACTGTGTGCTGGGACCCTGACACAAATCCCTTCCATCCTTGCATAGAATCTGCGTGCAGCAAACATGGAGATTGAGCTTGCTGCTGTAGAGAAATTTCTAGGCCAAGGAGAGCTGTGCAGTCAAAGAAAGAGAGGGAGGTAACAACTTTCATCACATTCCAAGAGGCGGTGATGAGAGAGACTGTAAGATTCAGGTGGTTTGTCAGCATATGGAGCAGTGCCAGTCCCCAGCAATGACTTGCACTGGCAGATGCCACCTTAAACCTCTCTGTGCTGGCTGCACCATTTGCCAAGATCCACCAACACCAGTCCACACAAGCAGCCTCGTCTCACCCTGCTATGGGTGATTCATTGTTGTGGGAGTACCAGTGGGAGGGTCGGGATTCGCCCTTGGTTCCTGGTACAGCAGCACTGCTAGTGATGTTATAAAGACCCTTTTATCACTGATTCTATTAGTGCTCTCATTCCTTGGACGCATCCTGAGTGCCAAGCAGGGTGCCAGTGTTCTGGATTTGGTTCACAAATATTCTTCAGGAAGGGATGTCATTACCCAGTGTGGCCAAAATATAAATTTAGCCTCAAGTGGTTGACTCTCAACAGTATTCTCTGTTCGAGAGTCATTAGGGGTGGATAGTAATTGCCAGTGCTCTCCACATCTCACAGTGAATAAAAAATGTACTGCTATGCAAGTAGAAGCATATTAGTTTGATTTTGCAACTTTGAACATTGCATTTCTCTCTGCTTCAGATTTTCTATTTCTCATGGTAATATGGTCTTCAGTCAATAACTAATATCAGAGTTTTGTTGCAGCACCATTGAAGAAGTCTCCTACTTCAAAATAAGTGGTGATAATATTATACTGGCAATGTTTATGGCCCTGAGTTTTAGCTTCACCTTTTTCCTTATATATTAGGTGGGATCCACTGCAGTTCAGGTGACGTCAGCAGAGCGGACCCGGGTACTTGGCCAGTCAGTGTTTCTGAATGATATTTACTATGCTTCAGAAATTGAGGAAATCTGCCTGGTGGATGAAAGCCAATTTACATTAACTATCGCCAATCAAGGCACACCGCTAACATTCATGCACCAAGAATGCGAGGCAATAGTTCAATCTATTATCCATATAAGGACGCGTTGGGAATTGTCACAGCCAGACTCCATCCCACAGCACACTAAAATAAGACCAAAGGATGTTCCAGGAACATTGCTGAACATAGCACTTCTGAATCTTGGGAGTTCAGATCCAAGCTTGCGGTAAGTTATGTCTCTTTTGGATTCTAAGGACACTGAGTTCCAGTAGTTTGATTGAAAATTCAAATAGGAGTTAAATAGTTACAAAAAAATGGTTTCGTACAATATGAATTTTAACCTATTTCTCCATCACATTTAATGTTCATGTATGTAAGGGCTCTCTGTTGGCAATGTCAAATTTCTGTTTTATCCCCGTAAGGTATTATTGATACTGAGTAAAAGGGACAGTGAGTTGTGATGAGTGGGTTGAGCTGGATATTGTCAGCAGTAAGATGTGGAGGCTTTGAGTGTTGCTTCTTTCAGCTGTTGATCTTCATCTGGCTGACTAGAGAGTCCCATTGCAGCCCCATTGTCAGACATTGTGAATCCATAAAGTCGCGTGTGTAGATACTTGCCTGAGGCTGAAGCCAATCGTGGAAAACACAAAAAGAGAAAAAATACTGGATTTCTGGAGGAAGAGAATACAATTTTGATATTATGCATGCTGCTTAATTACTTTTGAGTTATTTAGCAGATACCATTTTATCACACTGGATCAGACAAGTTATGATGTATCTTGCTGCAAGAAGTGTGTAACTTAGCATGCTTATTGTGTCCTTCATTGTGAAACCTACGTCAGGATTCAAGGCCTATAAATGCATGGAACTGAAAAGAGAACAAGTGATGTATGATAAAGTGGTGGTTGTTAGATTCTCCAAAAATCTTGGCAAGCAGTAGTTTATATGTCATAATGGTAGTTGGCAAGATGAAATTCAATTAAATAAGCAAATCTGGTATTTGGGGAGGGGGGGAAGCTAGTGTTAGTAGTGAGGTTTGTATTATAGCGATGTAATTAAAATCCATCTGGTGATGCGATGCCAAACAAAGAATAGCCCAGCAAGCCATATAAACCACTCAGCTTCAGCATCACAGTAACAGATGGACAATAAATGCTTCCTTTGTCAATGATGACTTCATACAGTGAGAGAATAAGATGATAGTACAAGAGGTGCAGATTAGATTTCAGTATTGTTAGAACCTGAGCCCCCAAAGAATATAGGAAGTTTGCAAACAGAGAAGCTGGTGTGAATTTTTGTGTGTTTTTCTTTGTGACAGCATATATCATTGCTATCAGGAAATGGCCCTCCTTACTGTTAAGCGAGAAATAGATGTGAAAGTAACATGATCTTCACCCCTATCGTTGTATGGGAATGAGAAGTATGTGTAGCTTTCACCCATACCCACATTAGCCCATTTAATCAAGAAGCACCAGCTATGGTAGAGATTTCTCTTTTCAACAATCCATAACATTAGCATTAAAATAAGTAGTTTCTGCTTTATATGAATGCTATATTGGATGCCCAGGGAGCTGCTTTAAGCTAAATGGTTGCTTTATTATCTGAACAATGTACTACTATTTGGTACAAGTATTCTGGAGGTGTATTTTTTTTAAAAAAGAATCCTAGTTACACACGATGAAACATAAAAAGAAAGGAAGGCATGACCGGCTCAGAATCAACATCTCAGCTTACTGCTGGTCGGACAGTAACTAACTCAATCTTGTGCAATCTCTGAGTTGACAGAATTATCTCCCTGAACTTGTAAAATAATGAATAATGCCCCATCCATCTGAACCCCCACTTAAGGTGATTGAGGGTACATTCTGGAAAATGGTTAATTTTTTAAAATGTAAGTGCAGAATTGTATAAGTTTATATTCTGTACTACACCCAATACTTTAGGTTCTAATCATTTGTTCCCTCTGAGATGTTATTAATATAGTTTTCTCATCTTCCAGTGTTGACACCTGTAGCATGCTAACTATCTGCTTTTCATGCATCTGGCCACCATTTCAAACTTGCTGTTTACATTTTTGGATGCTCCTTGGTGGAGGTGTTTGTTCACGGACAAGAATGCCCATTTGAACGTGAATATTTGAGTGAGAGCGAGAGGAAGGAGAGCTTAAGTGAATTGGACAATAAGAATGCAGATGTCATGAGAAAAAGTGCACTAGGAAAGGAGGGGAAGAAGCAGGCAGTGTGAATCGATAAGAGGTGACATGCCACTGAGTTGCTGGGTATACAGGTAGAATTATTTCTCTAAGGAAAGGAAAATGACTTTGTTGTGTGGCATCCATGCAAGTCATTTGTATAATAATATCGTAATAGTGCAATTTCTCCCCTATGTATAAATTTCTGAAAGTTTGTTATTTTTTGAGTGACTGATGAACAAGTAATTGATATTCCAACTTATTATAACAAGCCAATGTCCTCCTGCAATTGTGTGACTGCATGTTATATTCTATTTAACACTGTTCTTTTTGTGCCTGTCTGATGTTTTTGCGATCATTGATCAGTGTTTAATTCCTCAATTAATACGTATATATAGGGAGTGTTTTAGACAGCTAGTATATTAATTAATATCGTTAGACTTCAATTGAATTGGAGCCAATGTACTGATGTGTATTCACAGCAGTTAACATTCCCTATCTCAAAATAGCAAGGAAAAAGACCTGAAAGTAGGTTCATTTGGATCTGACTCTTCTGAATCAACAGGAAGTGGTAAAGGGCACCCGAATGAGTTTGTCACCCTGATCAATTCACAACATGGTATTCTTCAACCAAGTTTCTTTCTGGTTGCATGTTATTTTATCTATTTGCCAAACACTGGGTTGTATCTCAAGACCTTAGCTGGTTTGGTCATCATGATTTGTCAGAGTTTAACAAGAATTGCTTACACCACTGATTGTGAAATTCTTCCTATCACATGGACAATATTTTCAAGAGGTAGAGCAATAAAAGAAATGTAGCGCTTTCCCTCCTCCCTCTTGCCTTATGGAATGTTGAAGTAATCTAAGATTCCTATAATTTGTGCTCTGTAGCCACATAGAATAATTGTCGGTGATATTTCTTCAAGTATGTATACAGTGAAAAAGAGTTGAGAAGAAGAAAATGGGAGGCACTTTGCTCAGGGATACAACATTTTCCAAATAGTTTGTGTAGATGTTCCCTTCATTTTCCAGTTATCCCAGGTGTCTGATCTGGAGTGAATGTAGTTTAGGCTCGGTTGAGAGGTGGAACATTTACCTTATTTCTTTCAATAGTTTTGAGTTACTGCTTGAAAGTATGAGAGACTTATTTTTACTTGTGCAGAAGTGATCTTATCATGTGCAACAGATAAGAGTACCAGCATCTTCCACTGCCATAACCCACCCCCCATGGTGTACAACTGTTGTTTTGAACAGGTTACAATGAGATTGATATAGAATGAATATTCTCAGCTGAGGAAAACATGGCTGCAATCAATGTTGAAATGATGTGCACACACAATATTTTCCTTTAGCACAGTTTTTAATTTCACATTAACATTTTGCTTTTCCTTAGATCGGCTGCCTATAATCTCCTGTGTGCCTTAACATGCACCTTCAATCTGAAAATTGAGGGTCAGTTGCTGGAGACATCTGGACTCTGCATCCCTGCAAACAACACATTATTTATTGTCTCCATCAGTAAAACGTTGGCAGCAAATGAACCCCACCTGACACTGGAGTTTCTTGAAGAATGCATCTCTGGCTTCAGCAAATCCAGTAAGGACGCTTTTGATTTGGAAACTGACTCCTCATTGCAGTTTGAAAACAAGTGGGTGATGGATTGGGATAGGTATTGGACTTCTATGTGAAGGTCAGACTGGTGGAACTTTGATGCTTGAAATACGTCCCCCTTACTACTTTTCACCCATTTTCCCCATTTGATTTCTTTGAGAAATTAATCTGAGGATGGCATGCTCTGAATTCATTGCCAAGTCACAATTTCCAGGGTCAAAATTCAACATCTTCTGATCGGTTCGGCAAGGTTACAAACTGTGCATGGACTTCATTCTGTAAAGATATTGAGCAAGGTTGGAACATTAAGACTATTATGTTCTTTTCCTCATGGGAACTAGTGCAGGAATTATAACTGAACAGATTATTATCCAAAGCTACATAAAAACAAGCTGCACAAACTGAATCTACTGCTAAATGCAGAATGAGATGTCATCCTTTGCATTTCATGAAGAAAACAATCAGGATGTAAAGATTTCCAAATTTAACAGCCTCTTTTTATTGCAGGTATTGAGTTGAAGCATCTTTGTCTGGAATACATGACACCCTGGTTGTTGAACCTAGTTCGCTTCTGTAAGCACAATGATGACGCCAAACGTCAACGGGTTACTGCCATCCTGGATAAGCTGATCACAATGACGATTAATGAGAAGCAAATGTACCCTTCCATCCAGGCAAAAATCTGGGGCAGCCTTGGTCAGGTATCATTGTGATTCTTCTGAAATGCCACCAAGTTTACTCATTCACAATGTAATCTGACTACATTTGTAGTGAATATCAGAACTCAGATAATAGAATTGCTAATCTCACAATCCTGTTCTCAGAAGTTTTAGGGTAATGCATAGCTTCCCACCTTTCTTCACTGCACATCCTACAATCTAGTGATATGTTGGCATGCAGTTTGGCTTCAGAGCCTCATTGCCATGGTCTTCTGCTATCAACTTACTGCATAGAACTAGGCCATTCAGTCCTTCATTTCTGTGCCAGCAAAAAAATGGAATTTGGGTTGATCTTTCACATTCCTTGCTGTAAGACCTGCAAATTACAGCTCCTCAAGTGTTCACCAAGATACCTATTTACAGTTTCTGACAACACCCCTTTTCAGACAGTTCTGGATTCCCACCACTCATTAGGTGAAAATTCTTTTCCTTAAATCCCCTCTAACTCTTCTGCCAATTACCTTAAATCTGCCGTCCTGACCTTTCTGCTAAGAGAAATGTGCCTTTCAGTTTACCCTTTCTTTGTTATTGGATTGTGGTAGAGTGGTCAAGTGCATCAATTTCATGTGGAGGCACCTTAGTCAGTCTGCTTGTTGTGGAGACAACCCAAGATACTAAGTCACGTTGATAGCAGCTCATAACAGCTGAGGGCCTGTTAGAGAGGCAAGAGAGAAACGGTGGGAAACAGTAAAACAACGAGATGTGAGGAATAAAGAAAAACATTTATACCTTATGTTTTTGCAAAGCTGGCAATATTGGTAAGATTGAAATGGTATTGGTGAATCTATGAAGCACATAGGTCCTTTTGGCAATTATATATAGCGACAAGGCAATTCTCATATTAGAATCTGATGATGTTAATCAGAGGGGATTTTTTTACAAGATTATTTTAATTGAGCAGAAAGCTATAGAAAGTCAAAAGGTTAAGGGAGAAAATTAACAGTCCACAGGATGATTGGTCTTGGTCATGTTGCGCAGTTAACTTGTATTTATGGATTTGATAGATAAATGCAATTTCTTTCCCTGCCCTATTTCAAAGAAAGTTTCACACTAAAGTCCTTTCACATAGTTCAGAACTAGGAAAAAATAAATGCGCACAGCCACCCTCTGATTCGTAATGAATATGGTACTTTGATCTCTCGAGATTGTTTCCAGTCAAGATTGCAGCTTTTCATCCTCTATGAAAATGTACAAAATAATAATTGTTGAATCAAGACATCAGTTGGCTCACCACCTATATTCTCTCTTAACTTGCAAGGATCAAGTACTCTGCCTGTGTAAGGCACATTAAATCAGAAAAAAAATGAAGCACAAAATAAATCATTCCATAATAAAAAGTTATCTGGAGAAATTTGGAGCCAGGTTTCATTAACTCATTATTTTCATCCTGCAAAATCCAAAGTATTATTTGCAAAATCTGAAGTATTATTTAAGATGCTTGAAATCTAGTTGAAACTTTACCACAATTAAGCTTTGCATTGCCCTTTTGATCTTTAGTTTGATAGTTGTAATTACTCTCTAGCCAGATTTGACCATCAATGTGATACCTAGTTCAAATTCTTCTGGGAGTACACCATGTTGGTTAAAACTGATTTTGAGGCAATAACGCCATTTACACCTGTCTCTGGCTTGAGTTAATTTTTCTTTTTATTCTGATATATTTCTTTGCCGTCCATTTTTTTTCTGTAGATCACAGACCTGCTTGATGTTGTTCTCGATAGCTTCATAAAGACAAGTGCTACAGGTGGCTTGGGCTCCATCAAAGCCGAGGTCATGGCGGACACTGCAGTAGCCCTCGCATCAGGAAATGTGAAACTCGTTTCAAGCAAGGTATTGAACAAGATTGGATTCGTTGCTCTTGATATTTTTGTAGATATACAGATACCAAAGTAAATATTCTGGTCTAAAAGAACAGACTGCTGGAGGAACTTGTTCAACAGCATCTCTGGTGGCAGAAATGGTTGACATTTTGGGTCTGGACGCTGCATCAGATGTGGAATGTTGACCCAAAGCGGTGATCATTTCTTTGCTTTCACAGATACTGCTTGATCCACAAGTTCCTCAAGTAGTCTGTTTTTCCTCCTGATTCCAACATCTGCAATCCTTTGTGTCTGAATAGTCTGGCCAGTGAAGGATAAAACCAAAAATCTTTCTGCAAGTCAGAGGTCACGGATTTCTCTCCTGTCTCTTGTTGGTTGATCTTGTGGAGCAGTTGAAGTGCAAGCATCATTGGACTCAAAAGGGCAAATGAGTCTGATTTTACTTTTGCATTAATCTCAAGGCCCTCACTGGAACATGAGCACAGTTGTATGCAAGGACCCTACCTCTGCATTTTCATATGACACTCTCTGTCCAAGGTGGCAATTGATAAATGGCCATTTAACTAACATAATGGAAATCCTCCACCAACCAAAGAATTCACACCTTGATATGACAAAATCACTTTAGCCAAGTGATTGTAGATTTGGGATTCAAATTACAAATAGGATTTGATTTTTAACAAAACATGAGTTTGTGATTTGCTGAAGCTTTTCCCATAGTATTTATGGCAATACTGAGCCTGCCTGATGATAATCACCATCTTGGTTTAAGCCTCTAGCTATTTATCTAACTTGTGCAAAACAGTGTACTGAAATGTTCAGCTTGTGTAATGTATGACCTTGGTCTTGTTCTTCTCTTGCAGGTGATTGGAAGAATGTGCAAAATAATTGATAAGACCTGCCTGTCTCCAACTCCCACACTCGAACAGCACCTGATGTGGGACGACATTGCCATTCTTGCTCGATACATGCTGATGTTGTCTTTCAACAATTCACTCGATGTGGCTGCGCATCTCCCTTACCTCTTCCACGTGGTTACTCTGTTGGTGGCCACAGGCCCTCTGTCCCTTCGGGCTTCCACCCACGGTTTGGTCATCAACATTATTCATTCACTCTGCACTTGTTCCCAACTCAATTTCAGTGGTAAGCTGCAGAGATCTGAACTTTCTGCCTTAATGTGTGAAAATATGAGGGAATTTTGGACTTTATTTTAAGTTAAACTTCGCAATTTTTAATGAATACTTCACCAGATTTAATTTCCCTCCAATGTGAATTTTTGTTATTGCAAAGCGAAATGTTTTGAAATCAGTTTGTTATGTTGGAGGGAGTGTGGGAGACGTAGTTCTTCCTTTCTTATGCTTCTGAATCTTATCAGTGCCCTTTCTTTCCAATTAATTGTACTTCCTGCTTTTTCACCGAGTCTCTGAAATGCCTGTATTCAGTGCACTTTGAGTTTGATGTTAATTAATGGTGTATCGCTGCTCCTCGGAACCAAACAACACCCTGCATGGAATGTTCAGGTTCTAGTAAATGCCACAGTAGCGAAGCAGTCCTACCACAATCACAGCTGTGGCTATTGTACATTATCCATCCTTTTCCTCTCTGCTACAAGCCACCTTATGATTGTCCTCCATTCTCTTTCAGTTCTCTTCTCCACTCACTGCCATACCCTTATTTGGTTCTACTTCTACCTATTAGGTCAGTGATGGAGAAGCTCTGACTATTCTTCCTTCTCCTGAGTTCCCAAGGGATTGGACCCACTTTCTTTTAATCATCAATATCCTGCCGTAGAGACATAGATTTATACAGCACGGAAAAGGGCCCTTTGGTCCACCTCGTGCATTCCGAACTTTTTGCCCATCCACACTACTCCCATTTTCCTGCATTAGACCTGTATCCTCTGTGCCTTGCCTACTTCAGTGCGTTTCTAAATTTCTCTTATTTATAATGAATGTATCTGACTCCACCACTTCCTATGGCAGCAAGTTCCAGATGTCAACTGTGTTGTGTGGAGAGAGAAAAAGTCCTTCTCCCTAAATCTTCTTTTTACTCCTCCTCCTTGTCTTAAACCTGTGCCCTCCTGTTTTTTGTTACCCCTACCATGGGGCAAACGTTCTGACTATATATCATATTTATGCCTCGTACAATTTTATATACCTCTATTAGGTCACCACTCAGCCTCTTTTGCTCCAGAGAAAACAAGTCCAGTTTATCCAATCTCTCCCCGTAACTAAAGTCCTGTAATCCAGGCAATATCCTGGTGAATCCCCTCTGCGCTCTCCAGCGCAACTGCATCCTTCCTATAATCTTGTGACCAGAACTGTGCAGTCTAAGTGTGGTCTAACTAGTATTTTTAAAATTTGCAGCATAACATCCAACTTTTATATTCAGTGCTCCTTTACCCCCACTCACAACAACTTTTGTCATTCCTCCACAACTTTTGATCTGATATCTGTGTTGACCCTGTGTTGTTACTCTGTTTGTCTGATAGCCAGTCTTGATGAACCACAATTTCCTCCTGTATGACCAAGTCCACGGTCTAAGCCCTGCTGTAAACACCAACCCCAGTCACTATCTTAAACTAAAACATATACTTCAGACTCAACATTCTGCTCAAGCCAGAGATGAGAATCAGGCCTATGTTACCCTCATCACAAAAATGACCTTCCACATTGCCTCTTTATGTTTCTCCTTATACTTAAATCCTCTGTCATTTTCAAATTTGACATTTTTTTTTGTTCTGGCTTCCACCCTTCAAAAACTGTCAGTTCATCCAAAACTGACCACAAATTTTCATGCTCTTGTTTACTATCATGGGGGCTACACCCTCTCTTTCTGGGCGGCTCCCAAGATCATTACCACTCCATTTCCTGTTTTGAGACCTCACCTATTGAAGTTTTTGATTTCGTACTTGCACAGCCTCCTGTTTTTTTTCCATTTCTGCTACTGAGAAGCTGCTTGGGTCTATTTTTGTTACTGAAGGTAATTAATGAATGCAAGCTTTTTAAACTGAAAGGCAAGGATGACAGATCTGGAAATTTTCCCTTACAATATTGAACTTATTACAAGTGGCATTATATAAATGAACCAAAGACCACTGACTTCGGTGCATCATAATGAAACAAGTATAGCTCTGCTACTTGCATTTGTTCTTCCAAGATCAGTTTAGACATTCAGGATATTTTTTGAAATGTTGATTCGTATTTGCTTTTGGAATATGTTGGTTGATCTAATGGAGGGTTACTGAACTTTCACTAAGACTAAGCTGGTTGCATAACAGATGAGAAATGATTGCAACATTTACTGTATCTTCCAGCTAAAAGGAGCTTTCAAAATTGTTGCAATTTGGGCTGACAAAATTTTCAATGAAATATTTTGAAGGTCCCTGTACTATTTGACGATTTAGAACATGAGAATTAAACTGTTTATTCTGATTCTACCATGACAATTTAAATGTCTGCACACTGGCATGTTCACCTCTGAAAACAAACAGAAGGATTTCTCTCTAGGTCTTGTGTGCATAACGTAGATCCTTCAATTGACGGTAAACAAAATGATGTCTGATGTAAAAAGGATAAGCTGAATAAATGGCTTGTATTCTGTTGCGCTTTTAAGATGGGAGGGGAATCTAATTTTGATATTTAAAATTAGATTGATATTCAAAAGGATTATGTCTAAGAGCTTATTCATTGGGAATCCAAAATGAGGGGAGATGGTAAAGTTAGTGCTGGGCCATTTATGTATGAAGTCAGGGAGCTCATTTTCATAAGAATATAGTAAGAACACAAGAGTTAGGAACAGGAGTAGGCCATCTGGTCCTTCAAGCCAGTTGCACCATTCATCACGATCCTGACTGATCTTCTAGCTCTACTGCATCTTCCTGCACTATCCCCATATCCCTTGATTTGGTTAATATCAAAGAAGTGGAGCAGGGCTCTTTATATGTCCTTTCGTTTGTTCTGATTAGTTCTCGTTATGCATGGTTGGACCAGTTTACAAGAATGTAATGGAGGAGAAATAGTCTTTGTAATGGACGTGATGTGGAATCAGGAATTCAGCTCAGAGTTCATCAAGATTGTGAACAATCAAGTTCAACCTATTGCATCTATGAGGAGGGAATAATATTAAGGG
>JARFYF010000054.1:8264530-8278376 GCA_030265395.1 Rhina ancylostomus | reverse complement strand
TTCACGTTGTTATTGCTTTTGCTGTGTTGATCGTTTGCTGATATCTGGGAGGAGCTGGAAATTGTGACTCCACATCTTTCGTCGCAATTTCATGAATAGTCTCTCTTGCCAGATTAACTTCTGTGTGAATTGAGAGTTGCTGCTGTGTTAACTGATTGTAGGAGGGAAGTTGAATAAACAAGGCAGGGGTGGAGAAGGACAAAAGGACATGTTGATGTGATTAGATGAAGAACGATAAGAGGGGGCTTGTATGAAGCATGTGTGAATGCCTGGACCTGTTGGCCAAAAAGCCTGTGCTGCACCTTCTGTTATGTTGGGCAGACTGTGGAAAGCATGAAGTTGGCTTGTGTTCCAGAGAAAGCAAAGGGAGGCTGTGTTTATAAAAACTGACCTCATGGCTGCATTGTGGAACTCAAACACGGCAGTTCATCTGAGTGTCAGTATGGGTGAAATAAATGTAGAATCTTGCTCCTTAAACTCCAAACTCCACAAGAAAACAGGAGCAGGAGTAGGCCACCAGGCTCTTGAAGCTGATCTGTACCCCTTTATTCCTCAATCTATCAAATATTTATCCACCTCCGCTTTAAGTACTTAAATGATCCAGCTTCCACCACCTCCCAGGGAGAGAATTCCAGAGATTCACCACCCACTACAAGAATAAATGTCTACGTACTTCAGTTTTATATGACCAGACCTTTATCTTGTGGTTATGTCCTCTTGTTTGATAGTTTCCCACTAGTGAAAGCATCCCAGCATCTATCCTGTGAAGTCCCCTCAGGATCTTATAAGTTTGAATAAGGTCACCCCTCATTCTTCATATGAGCACAAGTAGATGCATAGACTTGTTGGCCAAGTAGCCTGTGCTGTATAGGAATACAGGCCCAAACTATTTAGTCTCTCTTGGTAGGACAACCTTTCTCATCCCAAGAATTAGCCTGGGGAATCTCCTTTGTATTGCCTCCAGTGTTATGATTATCTTTTTTGAGTTAGAGATCCAAAACTGCTCAGGTGAGGCCTCACCAATGCCCTGTACAATTGCAACAAAATTTCCCTATTTTTTTTAAACTCCCACCCCTTTGAAGGGCAAAATGCTGTTTGCGCCGTACCTGCTTGTTGGACCTGCCTTCTAGCTTTTTGTGATTCGTGAACTCGAGCACGGAGATTCCTTCGTACATTGCTCACTTGCAGTCTTTCTCCATTCAGATCATCTGCCTTTTGATGTCTCTTACTGACACACTTGCCCACATTAAATTCCATTTGCCAGTCTTTTGCTCACTCACTCATTCTATCTATCTATATCCCGTTGCAGAATCATAGTATTCTTATCACAGCGTGCCCTTCCACCTACTTTAGTATCACCAGCAAATTTGGAAACCTTACATGTTGTTCCTTCCTCCTAGGTTATTAATGTAGATGGTGAAAAACTGCAGGGCAAGATCTGTTGCCTGTTGTATCCACTAGTTAACACTTTCCAGTCTGTAAAGGACCCATTTATTCCAATCTCTGTTTCCAATGAGACGGCCTGTTTTCAGTACAATCTAACACACTTCCTCCGTTACTACAGGCCTCTAATTTATGCACTAGCCTCTTGTCAAATGCCTTTTGGAAATTTAGATACATCTACAGGTTCCCCTCTATCAACTCCCCCGTTACATCCTCAAAGAATTCATGCAAATTTGTCAAAAGTGATTCACCTTCCATGGAACTATTTTGACGAGGTTTAGTTATATTTAGCTTACCTCAGTGATTACCTATTTCCTCTTTGACTATTGACTTGAGTATCTTGCCAGTTAGTTTAACAGCTGTTATTGGCCTGCAGTTCCCTGCCTCCTGCCTTTCTCTTTTTTTTGAACAAGGGAGTCACACTTGGTGTTTTCCAACCCTCGGTACCCTCCCGGAGTTGAGTAGTTACGAAAAATTTCAATTAACTGGTCTGCTAAATCTGCAGCCGCTTCCTTTAAAAACCCTAACATGCAGTCCATTGTGGTGACTTTTCCGTTCCAACCCCCTCCCCCGAGTTTCTCCAGTACTTTATCCCTTGTTGTAGGGATTTTCGTCAGTTCTACCATGTTACTTGAAATGAGCTCATGTGATAGCAAAGGGATATTAGCCAAGTTTTGCATGGTGATGCAAAAAATTTATTCAATATATCTGCTATATCTATGCTGTAATGATAAACCAACCTCATTCTCTCGAGGCCTCCCATTTCACAAAATTGCCCCCTTCTATGCATATATCCACAGAAACTCTCACTGTTCGTTTTCATACTATGTGTGAGTTTTCTCTCAGAATTCATTTGCTCCCTTCTTATGAGCTTTTTTGTCTTCTGCTGCTGGATCCTAAAAGCTTCCCAGTCCTCCAGTCTACCACTAGCCCTTGCCACTTTGTATACCATAGTTTTCAATTTAACATTATCCTTTACCACCTCTGCTAACCATGGATTGTGCCTCTTTCTTGTGGAATCCTTCTTTTTGATTGTGGAAAAACACTTGCTGAGCATTAAAGATGAATTGTTTGATCTGCCACTGTTCCTCAACTGACCTGTCTCTTAGTTTGTGTACTCAGTCCACCTGAGACAGCTCCTCCGTCATACCGTTATAATTGGCCTTGTGTCCCTATATCGTTCATCCTCAAACTACATTTGGAGTTCTGTCATATTGTTGTCACTAACCCCATATGGGATCTTTAACCTCAAGATCCCTTATTATTCCTTCCTCATGACATAAGACAAAATCTGAAACAGCCCATTCCCAGCTAGGCTCCACAATGTACTGCAATCTTGTGCGCATTCTGCAAGTTCTTCTGTGATACGCTTGACAGTTTGGTTCATCCATTCAATATGTAGATGAAAATCTCTCATAATAATTGCAATTCCTTTCAAACATGCCATTGATATTTCCCCATTTATGCTCTAGCCTATTGAGGGGCCACATTTTGGGTGCCTAGGGACTACTCCCAGCCATGTTTCCTCCCCCTGCTATTCATGATTTCAACCCAGACCTCTATCCATTGCCTCGCTATCATGATTCAGCACTGCCCTGGTGCCTTCTCTGATTAGCCATGCCACCCATATCCTTTCCCCTTTGGGCTGCTGTTTTGGAACAGTGTAAAATCGGAAATATTGAGCACTCAGTCCTGATCACCCTACAATCATGTTTCTGAAATGACTATTAGATCGTACTCGTATGTTGCTGCGTGTGTTATCAACTCATCTATCTTGTTGCAAATGTCACATGCATTCAATTAAAGAACACCAAGCTTTGATTTTTTTTACGCTTATTTAAAACACTGGATTTGTTTTCTTTGGCATATTTTCACCTAGATTTTCTGCCCTGGCCTATCACACTACGACTGTCAGTTTCCCCCTCACTATCCCTCTATTTCATTTCCTCCTGATTAAACATCCTGCTCTTGGAGCCCTCCCCACTTCTAGTTATTTTAAAGCCCTATCTTCAATCCTAGTTGGAGGATTCACTAGGATCTAGCATGGGTCAGATGGAGCCTGTCCCAACACAACAGCTCACTCCTTCTCCAGTACTGGTGCCAGTGTCCCATGAATCAAAACCCATTTCTCCCACATCAAGCTTTGAGCCATATATTTACCTTTTTAATCCTGTATACCCTTTGCCAGTTTGCACGACTCAGGTTATAATCTAGACATTTTCACCTTTGTGGTTCCGCTTTTCAATTTTGTCCCGAACTCCTCATAATCCTTCAGCAGAACCTCCTTTCTCATTGTAGCAATGTTGTTGTGTATCCATAGACCATGACCACTGGATCCTCCCCCTCCCTCCCATTCCAAATACTTCTCCAGTCCAGATGTCTCCAGACGTGTAAATTTTAAAGATGCAAACAATTTTACTGAGAAGCACCTCATGATACAATGAGATTGTACAAAATCTCTCCAACATAGATCAGTGCAGGCCCTTCGGCCCATGATATTTGTGCCGACCATGATGCCAATCCAAACTATCCTTGGAATTTGTAATATCCCATCAAATAAAAATGAACTAAAAATTCTTGGATGCATTCTGCGTATTTCTCCGATGAAATCATTTTCTCTTGTGTGTTTAATGTCATATTTCACTATTCTGAATTTATATATTTGTGAAGTTTGACCAATAAAAGCACAGGTTACATATTTTCAAACTCTGCATCCCTGTGGAATTTCAACTAGTCTTCCCTGTGTTGTATTTCAGAGCTTTAAGAGAGAGTCAGCCATGGGTTTCACCCAAGATCTCAGACAGATATTTGGCCGCTAACTACCCGACAATGGGGCAGATTAGCCCCAGGACACGCAAATCCATGAGTCTGGATATGGGGCAGCCTTCACAGGCCAACACCAAAAAGCTGCTAGGTGAGGAAGTTCAATGCTTGTGTGTCCCATACTAATCTACTTCATAATGTAAGATGCAATGGGCTACATAATGAATTTATAGATTATATTTCTTTCCATGCCGAAGAAACGACATGTACTTCATTGGACCTGCTTTTCGCTGTGTTTAGTATAAAAACAACACCATTTGGCTCCACATGCCTGTTCTGCCATTCAGTATGATCATAGTTGACCTCCTACCTTGGCTCTATCATCCTGAACAAACCATATATCCTCTCTTTACCTTATAAAGTCGTAGGTTTTTAGATATTAACTTGAAAGTATAGTGACCAAGTCTCCACAACCCTGTTGGGTTGAGAATTCCAAAGGTTCACTGTCCTCTGTGTGAAGGAATTTCTCATCTCAGTCCTGATGGCTGGTCCCTTTTAGCCTCTGGCTCCTGATTCCGACAGCCCAGCCAAGGGGAACCGTCATCCCTGTTCTACCCGGTCCAGCTCTGTTTAAAAAAAAGAAAATTCTCTTTCTCGATGAGCTCACCTCTTCTACACCTGAGAGAATCGGCCCAGCCTGCTTAATTTCTTTAATCTCTCCTCATAGGACCATTTAACACCACCACACCCGACATCCCCCCTCCGCCCCCACCCGAACACCATTCTGTTAATCCTTTACATTCTGATGAACCTTTATTCCCCTCCCTATATTGTAAATATATCCTTCCCTTGGTAGGGAGAGCAGGCCTATATAAAATATAACTGTGATCTCTTTCTATAGTTAGAGCATGAAGTCTCTACTCTTTTACTCAAATCTGCATCAATAAAGTCCAAAATACCATTTCCCTTCCTAATCGCTCACTGTTCCTGAGCAGTGTAGAAGGACAGTCAGGTCCCAACACCTTTCAGTCACTTATTTAAACAATACTCTTTTATTTTTTTCTCTACCAAAGTGGACAACCTCACATTTTGTCACATTGTATTCAATCTACCATGTACTTGCCCATTCACCTAACTTGCACGTTCACATAACCCTATAACCTCCCTTTCTCTAAGGAGTTCTGATCTCTTCTGCTGTGATATCATCTGGTTCTAAAGCTGCCACTATTGTGATAGTTTTGAGAATATAGAACAGTACAGCACAGAATAGGCCCTTTGGCCCACAATGTTGTGTCAACATAGCAATCCCCTCCTACCTACAGAATGCCCACACCCTCTCTATTTTCCTCTCATTCATGTCCTTGTCCAAGCCCCACTTAAAAGCCCCCAATGAATTTGCCTCCACCGCACTATCAGGCAACGCATTCCAGGCATCCACCACTCTCTCATTAAAAAAACATACCCCTCACCTCTGTTCTGAACCTACCCCCCTCACCTTAAATGCACGCCCTCTGGAGAAGGTGAATGAAGAGCATGCATTTTTGCAGTAGCATGTTGAGTTCATCGGATTGTCTCATTGTGCAACCAGTAACGAGTTGCATGATTAATGTTTATGGTTGGTTGGGTATAATTGGGAAAACTCTCTGATCCTCAATAGTTGAAGGGTCAGTGGATCCATGAACACCTTAAAACCTGACCAGTTTAGCATTTTACCAGGCTGTTGAAATGCAGCCAAAAACCTTCAGCAAAATGTTTCCCATTACCTTAAGTACTTCAGGGTGATTGGTTCAAATTCTCTGATTCGAAGGGAGCCAAAACCATTTTGGGAAGTAAGGTTAAGTTAGAGTTATTGAAAAACGATGTTTTTGTGGGGCTTGGTAATTATACAACAGAAAGAGGTTAGAAAGGGAAAAAGCATAAATTATATTTTGCAGTGATGATATACTCCATATTTTAGAAATAAGCAAGGTGCTGGAAATTCTCAGATGGTTACTGTTTTTTTTTAACAAGGGATTTTCCACTGGACTGACTTTGTGCAGATAATTGGGTGGGCCAATGAACAGGCATCCAGCTCATGGTGGTTTTTCTAATTAACACAGGCTCTGGGTTTCACTGGTGAAGCCAGCATTTAATTGCCATCCCTAATTGTCAGATTTGGAACTGATGCAGTTCCTCGTTAGTACTTCATCCAGATTTTTGCATTCTTCCTTCCCACAGCCCATGTCTTGGACAAACCCCCTTGATCAATGCTTCCCACTTCTGGTTGTTCAAAGCATGACTTCACTTCCTAGAGGTTCCCTGCTACCATTTATTACAGTGCATAAACACTATTCAATCTTGCTGCTTTTACACTTTTTCTCTGAAAGTTTAGGTTTTCTGACAAGTGCTCAGCTCAGAGGAATTAAAAGGAAAAGCAGAAAGGGTGGTGAAATTGGGTGGGAGGAGATGCACGGATTGACCAGTTTGACCAACTTGTTTTTCTCTCTGCTGTGAGTCCTACACAACAACATCAGATGAAGGAGCAAATAACTAAATTAAGGAGTTTCTTTACTGGGAAAAGCTACTTAACCCTTGGAGTCCATTTTATAAGATCATAGCCAATCTCATTAATTTTCTTGTCATCTCTCAATTACCATGGTTAACAGAGGTTAATTCTGCTGTGAAAACTAGTACAACCTTAAACAAGCAGAGTTATTGTGGCACCATGTTGATCTGCTGCCAGAAGCGTGTGATGATGAATAAGGCAATTTCACCAAAGGGGGGCTGCATTGTGGGGTTGGTGTTTTCCTACAATTAGGAGGAGCCTACAACAGAGTGAATTATCAACAGAAATAGAAGCTATCACACACTGCTACTAACACACACAGCCATAGATCTTGATCTTTCCACACTGTTTCTTAGTCAAGTTATAAACTAATTTGAAAGAATGCCAGTGATGACCATGGAGTATAGTTTTGGGTCTCCCCATATCTCATTAAATGGAGGATTTCATTGTGTCAGTGAAACATGAGTGACTTTAATTTCTGCAGCACCTTTCATTGCCTCAGATTGTCCCAAAGAGCTCTGCTGTTGTCTTAGTTGAAGTAAAATAAAAGTGGCCCTCAAGTTGCACCCAGCAAACACCCACAGACAGCAATGTGATAAATGAAAAGATAGCTGTTCTTTATTATGTTGATTGAGGGATGGATATTGACTGAGGCAACAGGGAGAGCACTTCCTGAAATGTCTTTGGTTTTATCTTCATGCATTTAATGAATAAGTTCTGCCACCCTGTGGCATACTTTTGTGTTTAAAATTGAACAGGTGATGCACCTTATCTTACAGGTACAAGGAAAAGTTTTGACCACTTAATTTCAGACAGTAAAGCACCAAAGAGACAGGAGGTGGAGACAGGGATTACTACTCCACCCAAGATGAGGCGTGTGGCAGAACATGATTTTGAAATGGGTAACTAGCCAAATGTTTTCAATCTTTCTTGCATTTCTCTACAGTTGGGAGAGGGCTGGTTTCTGTTTCCTTTCATATAGCTGCTCAGAATGTGAGATAAAGAATGATGTGCTAAATTGCTATTCTGTGCAATGCACCATCTAACTTCTAGTAAGTTTTATCCAGAAGTATTGGTTATTTGAGTCCTTTCCATGTTACATACACTGTCAGAATGAGCATTCTTAGTTGCAGCATATTTGGCGGTTATGGTAATGCCTCTCAATTCTGTTCCAGTCCAACATTTAACAACACTGTTTGCTATTTCCCATAATTTTACTTTATTCCCCCTCTATTCTTCTATTGTTCTCATTTTCTTTCCTCTCCTGAAACAACGGAGGCCTCTCATGAGGTCACAATATATCATTCAGCTGACCGCCATTGATCCATTAACTTGGATCTTGGTGGGTTGTTTGATCTCTAGGTATGACAGCTGGGCAGGATCCCCACCTAGGCCAAGGTCCTCTACATGTGTGATTCCAGTTTTTATTTCTAGATTCAGAAGAGGGAACCCTGATAGATGTTTGTGTCCGATTAAACCCCATTCTTTTGGTTCCACTATACGTCAGTTAACTTGGCAAAGACTGGAATCAAACCTAGTCTCAATTGCAGAGGATAAATTCACGTGAGGTATCGTAAACCTGCATAGTTCTCTTGGTTGTCCTACATGTGACTCATTTTGGTTTTCATCCTGAAGGAAGCTTTATCATCGCCACTGTAGTTTATTTTTATATGTTCATCTGAATACAATTCCTGACCCCTCTCTCAGTTGCATAGTAATATCATCGTACCTGATTATACTTTCCCTAACTTAGAAACGCAGAGGTTATCCTCACAGCAGCACTCGCACTTGAGGAAGGTCTCAGTGTCTGAGTCAAATGTGCTTCTGGATGAAGAAGTTCTCACTGACCCAAAGATCCAGGCCCTGCTACTTACTGTCCTGGTAGGTGTACTTTCCATTTTAACATCTAATGCTCCTTTTGTATTATGTCTGGTGTTCATTTCGTTGTTCTTGTTTAAATTTGCTGCATGGAATCATTTTCTTAAAAACTGGCATAGTTCAACCAGGAATTAATTGTTCTCCTGAGGCATTTTGAGGATGGGAAGGAAGTAATTTTGGGCAAGTTGCAGTTCATTGGATCTCCTGTACACTGAACTCCATTATATGCTATGCTTATGCTCTAAAGGAAAATGTTGCTGATTATGCAAGCACCAGCTACAAAGTGGTTTAGGGATAACTGGGTTCAGTGCTTTACATCCTCTCCTTTCTGCAAATGTTAGCTTTCTGCAGATTATGATAATTTCACTGCTTGATCTATAACCTTCATAGTATATATACAATCTGGGTGTCTGAAGTGGGTTGCCCCCAGATGTAGCATGTGAACTAACCGGGGAGTGTAATCAGGCTTAAAGAATTGCCTACTGCCTTCCTGATCTTGTTATTTTATACAATTGTGCACAATTCCACTTATGGCTTTAGCTCCATGAATTCCCAGGGTTGACATTTCAGCCATTGCTATCCTCTTCCCTGCCTGAGTTATAGGGAGACTTTGGCCAGGTTAGGTCTTTATGCAGGAGGATGAGAGATGACCTTATAGAAGTGTTTAAAATTATGAGATGCATAGATAAGGTGAATAAGTCTTTTCCCCATGGTAGGAGACTCCAAAACTAGGGGGCATAGGAAAGGGGAAGATTTAAAAGGGACCTGAGGGGCAACTTTTCCATGCAGAGGGTGGTGAGTACATGGAACGAGCTGCCAGAGGAAGTGGTTGTGGCAGGTACAATAATATAATTTAAGAAGCACTTGGATAGGGACATGAAGGGGCGGGGCTTACAGGGATATGGGCCTAATGAAGGAAGTTGGGACTAGCTGGGTGAGCACTGTGGTCGACATGGACTGGTTGGGCTAAAGGGCCTGTTTCTGTGCTGCGTTGCTCTATGACTCTGAGTCTATTATGGTTCTCATTATCACCTTCCTTAGTTATCAGATTCCAGCACTGGTAGCCCTTTGTGTTCCTGCTTATCACCCTCCTAACTGTCTCCACCTTCACTCTCCCCTCACCCCTTCTGGCTCCATCTGCCTCTTTCCTTTTTATCTGCCTCCATCTATGACCCACCTGCCTTTGTCTCCCATCTGCACCCCTCCCCCTCCCTTACCTGACTCAACCTGCCTGTCATCCTTCACCCCTCCTCAGTCCAACAATCACCTACCATCCCCTGTATCACCCCTCCCCCTTTCCTTTTTATCTTGGCTATCTCCCCTCTCCAGTTTGTCCTGATGAAAGATTTTGACCTGAACGTTGACAGTTCTCTTCCCCAGACAGATGCTGCTCGACCCGTTGAGTTCCTCCAGCAGATTGTTTGTTGCTCCACATTCCAACATCTGCAGACTGTTGTATCTCCAAGAGAGAAAATAAGTTACTCTTCAGCAGCGGAAAAGGTAGGGGAGGGACGGGTTGAAGAAAAGGAATATCTCCAATAGGGCAAGAGTTAATGTGTCAGTTAAAAATCAGATTACACTTCCTTGTGTTATGTGCTGCTAAGAGCAGGACTGCAGGACATATCCAGCAAGCCAGACTATACTAATGGAGAATGGAAAACACAATCAAAGGCGGTTGACTGGCAGAAATGGCCAGTTTTGATACAGATAGGTATAGCCAGTTACATGAAGCAGGGGTCTCAGATTTTGTTGTATGAAAGCTGGGGAACTTCAGCAAAATGGATGTCCTGCTCTGGTCCCAATGTAGAGGCCAACTGTGGAACAAGCTGACAGATGTGGCATCGGAATCCGTCAGTGAAGTTGGAACCTCCATAGTTGGCAATGCATTAAGAACAGAAAATTCTGGAAACACTCAACATGTCAGGCAGCAGCTGTGAAGAGAAAACAGTGTTAATGTTGCAGGTCAAAAAGAGAGAAAACGTCAAGTTTAAGTCACAGAGAGGGTGGGGGTGGTTTGCAACGGTCAAAGGGAACATCTTTGATGGGCTGTTGCCAAAGTTGCCTTGGTGATCCCACAGCTCACAGAGCTGTTTGCTTGATAAATTAACAAAAGGGGGGTTAGATAGTGAAAGAAAGAAGACAAGCAAATAAATGGACACATAAAAACAAATTAATCTTCATCACACTATGAAGTCTTTCTGTGAGCTTTGCATTAACATCATTCACATTTATCTTGAGATCACCAGCAATTTTGGGGAATTAGAAACTATTCTTTCAAAGCCCCTGGTGAGTGGGTGACAGACAGTCCCTCAACAATAAGAGAAGGGACTGAAATCTGTTGTTATTTCATGTTTCGAGCATCTGAAGGATTTTGCTTTGGCCTCTCTGTAAATAAGTTTTGCTTTCACATTGCTCCTGGACTTTGCGTGTGCTTCTGCAGAACTGATATCACTTAACCCTCCTTAACTTCATTGCCTGTAATCTGACTAATTTGAGATTTAGGGAGCTATGAATTCAAAAGTTCCTATAATCTACCTATTATCGATGGTTCCTGTGCTGCCTTGGTTGAATAAATCTGAAATTGAAAAGCAGCTGCAAAGATTGAAAACTTCTTTGCATCTTCAGACTCATCACTTGGAGAATTGTCTGGAGTAATAAATGGATTTTATAGGTTGATTAATATCTGACAGTGTGGTGATTTTCTTTTTAACGTCTTCACAAACTGTTTTTGGAGACTAGGCAGAAGGAGTGGGAGGACTTGTAGGCTCTAACTGTAAGCTCCAGCATCAGAATGAATCAGTGAGTAAATTGCAAAGCCCTGTTGGAGGTGACAGGGGGTATCATTTGCGTTGGTTTCCATCGCAGGGTCTGTGACTGGTTGTCACGCCTGCCTGCATCAGTGGAAGCAGAATTTATAATCATGCAGGCACACCATCTGGAGAGTTGTCAGTCACCTACAGTGGCTTCCTTCTTGCTGTACTACAAATGGAAAATTACCATCCTTGTACTTAACCACCATCACCATCCCTTCCCTCCACATTCATCTGTGACTGGACAACCAGCCGCCCTGAGCAGTTGTTCCTCTGAGCTCTGATTGTGGTAGAATTTGCAACACAAAAATATAAGAATGGTAATTGGTGTATTACTGTCACATGTGCTGAGCCACAGTGAAGAGCTTTGTTTTGCATGCCATCCAGACAGATCATCCCAAACATTACACTGAGGTAGTAGTAAAGGAAAAGCAATAACAGAATGTGGAATATAGTGTTATAGTTGCAGAGAATGTGCAGTGTAGGCAGACAAATAAGATGCAAGGGCCATGGCAAGGTAAAATGAGAGATCAAGAGATCATCTTTATCGTACACGAGGTACATTGAAGAGTCTTATAACAGTGAGGTAGAAGCTGTCCTCGAGCCTGCTGGTGTGTGTTCTCAAGCTTTTGTATCTTCTGCCCAATAGAAGAGAAAGAAATAACAAGTTGTGAGGTGAAGCTGGTGTTGTAAAGTAGGAAATGCTATTTTATTTACCTTCCACTGAAGGCGTTAGCTCCTATAGCTGGTTTAGTGATGTCTATTTCAATGTCAGGACCCCTCCATTGTGATAGCACCAAGACTTCAAGGCTGGGGTCCAGCGAACTCCTTCTGGTTGACAGCAATATTGATGGGATCACATTACACCTGATTGATGAGAGGTTCTTGGACTTGAAGAATGAACATGAAGGACATTCAGCCATGTCAGCTTTGAGTTGAACAATCCCAATAGTTCCATTCCCCCTTTCCTTATTCTCCTGAAATCCCTTCTCTCCATGCAGACCCATTAACTCCCCTCAGCTTCTATTGTCATTAGTCCACACCAAGGAAAAACTTACAGTAACCTGCTACACCATTCAATAAGCTAACGGTTGACCTTTAAGTTTAGTGCCACTTCCCTGCACTAAATCTCCTTATTTTCTTCATATCAAAAAAAAACTAACTGTCTCTCTCTTAAATATACTCAGAGACTGAACCTCCATGGCCCTCTTGTTTGGAGAATTGCAAAGATTCACAACCCTCTGGATGCAGAAATTTATTCCCACCTGTCTTGAGTAGACAATCCCTTATTTTGAGACTGGGATCCCTGGTTATAGAAAATGCCAGCCAGGAGATATGTCATCTCCACATCTGCCTTAACAAGTCCGGTAAGAATTTTGTACGTTTCAATGTGAACAACTCTCATTCCTCTGAAGTCAAGAGAACACATCCCCATTCTGCTTACTCTGAACTAATAGGATGTCCCTTCATCCCAGGAATCAACCTGGTGAACCTTCACTGCACTCTCTCTGTCAAGAATGTATTCTTTCCTTAAGCAGGGCAACCATGCCCGTATACAATTTTGTAGACGCAGTTTTACGAGAACTCAATATAATTGGAACTAGACAATATCTACTTTGGTGCTCCAATCCTCTTCAAATTAAGGCTGATTTGTCAATTATCTTCCTAATTGCTTGTCATATCTGCATGTTAACTTTCAGTGAGGTCATTAAAGTTCTACATTGTAGTGGAATCCCAGAGAGAAAGTGTGGAGTAGAAATCTCTCATACCTTTCTATGCTCTGGTTCCATCCCACATCCCAAAGATAGCAGGCTTGTTAGGTTAATTGGCCACTGTAAATTGCCGCTAGCGTGTAGGTGAGTGGTAGAATCTCGGGGTAGTTGATGGGGATTTGGGGAGAATAAAATAGATTAGAGTAGGATGAGTGTAAATAGGTGGTTGTTGGTGGGTGTGGACTCAGTGGGCTGAAGGGCCTGTTTCCCTGCTGTATCTCTCTATGACTCTATGAAGACTGGAGGAGCCTCTAAGTTATCTATTTCTCAACCAATATCACTAAAAAAAGTAATTATCACATGGCCTCTTAAGAAGCTTAATCCGTGCAAATTAGTTACTATGTTTTCTGCATTATAACAGCAGCTACGCTGCAAAATTTCTTCATTATTGTAAAGTGCTTTGGGACATTCTGAGGTCATGCAAGGTGCTGTATAATTGCAAGTCTTTTAAAATAATGACTAAAGCAGAAAATCAGCGATCTCTCCTTAGAGAGCTGCATTTTTGATTCAATATCTAATTAGTGGAATTATCACAATGGAACTTAATGCTAAAGTCTGATGTTACTAATGTGCTATTAGTGAAAGTACTAAGGTAGACTATTTTTGTTGCCCCAGCTACAAATCCTAACGATTTT
>JARFYF010000054.1:8054528-8064993 GCA_030265395.1 Rhina ancylostomus | reverse complement strand
ATAAAATGGGATTAGTGTAAATGGGTGAGTGATGGTGTTGGCTCAGTGGCTTCTGTGCTGAATGACTGATTCTATAGCAATCTTCTCCGACACTTACAATGACCGCGCTTCGCTCTGTTCCTTTTCCTCATTCTATTGCAGAGGTCATCTGAGCACCAGGTGGGCAGAGGGTTAAAAGCCTGGAAGTGTAACATGCATTTCTGAACAGCTTATTTATTTATAATAAAATCATAAAGGAAGTGTAGCAGCTCCAGCTAAAAATAATTCCCAGCAGAATGGACACATCAATCACTGGTTAAATATAGGCCATTTACTAAATGACAAAGACTGGTGGGAGGAATGCAACATCTCCGGTCATCGGTAATTTTGGCCATCTTTTATCTGGCTGCCTGTTCTTTTCTATAGGGGCCTAATTAAAAGTTGAGAAATCATGTTTCCCCACTGCCCCTTGCAGAGTCTGCAGACGCAAGCTTTTTTTCCCCAGTCTTAAAGGTTGGGGATCGATTTCCATTCAGATGCCGCGAACCTGTTCGGTTTCAGTACCTGCCGGGTCAGCCTGTAGAATCAAAAGCTTTGATCTGTGTTGAGGTAAAATGCAGTCTTACTTGTTAGCTATTTGAACATTGCAGGAAAAATTCCTTTCCAAACAAAGCTTTGCATTGTGTTTGTGCTCTGTACATTTAGGTTGAATGGCTTTGCGGCTTATTATGCCACTCTGATGGGTCGATAGGATAGTAACTCACTGAGTCACACCGTCTAGCAAGTCCTAGATTTGATCCTCGGTGAGTCCACTTGACCTAGGTGTTGTTCAATGTACTTCGGTTGTCTTAGCTTGTAAGGAAGCCAAAACCTGTCAAAAGTTTGCATTTGTTTGCTTTGTAATTCATTTTGTTTGGGAAGGTGGGCAAAGCCATTGTTCATTGTCCATTGCTAACCAGCCTTGAGAAGGTGGTGCTCATCCATTTTCCAGAACACCTGTAGTCCATATGCTAGTGATGCTCCCACTGATCTGTTGGATATGGAATTGCAGAGTTTAGGCACAGTGAAGGAATGGCAGTGCATTTCCAAGGCAGGGGAGTATGTGGCTTAGGAGACCCGTAGGTGGTGGTGTTTCCTTGTGCCTGCTGCCCCTGTCCTTGACAGGGGAGGTGGGTTTGAATATATCCTGTTGGAGTGTGTTTGACCTGAAGCTGGGCGTGCTGTACCTGTCGTTGTTCGTTATTCAACTACGGTCAAGTAACAAGGCCATTTGGTTCAGTGAAAGGAGCTTGTATGTGGATTGGAACCTGAACAAGGGGGCAAGTCTTCGGGAAAGGGAAAATGCCGAGAGATCTTTCCAAAAGATGGGTAATAACTCAGAACCAGGCCCTTTGACAAACAACATCTACGCCAGCAGGCAAGTGCCCATCCGTACTAATCCTATTTACCAGCACTAGTCAGGCGAAGGGTCTCGACCTGAAACGCCGACTGTCCATTTCCCACCACAGATGCTGCCTGATCCGCAGAGTTCCTCCAGTGTCTTGTGTGTTGCTCCAGATTCCAGTATCTGCAGTCACTTGTATCTACACCAGCCATCTGTGCCATGGCAATTCAAGTGCTTGTTTAGATACTTTCTCAAATATTGTGAGAGTACCTGCCTCCACCACTCCCTTGGGCAGTGCATTCCAGATTCCAACCAGCCCTAGGTGGGGACGACGACAAAATGTTCAGATCCCTTCTTGCCTTTACCCTAAACCTATGCCTTTAGAGTCATAGAGCATGGAAACAGACCCTTTGGACCAACTTGGTCATGCTGACTGACCAAGGTTCCCATCTAAGCTAGTCCCATTTGGCCCATGGCCCTCTTAGCAGATGCATGGATTGGAAAAGTTATGGGGACAAGCTTCTTGCTCACTGCTCTATCCATGCCCTCATAATTTTGTATACCTTTCTTGGTTTTCTCCTACACTTATTGGTGCTCCCAAAGCACATCACCTTCTTATCAGGATTAATTCCATCTTCCTTTGTTCATCTGTTGATTGTGAATAAGTAAGAACACATCTTTGCAGAAAGGAAAACTTTTATCTATACGATAATTCCTCGATTTTATGAACTATTGATTTAAGGATTTCCACTACACTGCAAATGACTAATGTCTTTGATTTACGAAGTTATTTTTGGTACAGTGGCTATGACACATTTTACCCAGACTCTCTTTTTATGAAATTTTGCACAATGAAATGTTGTCCAGGAACATATCTCTTTTGTACATCAAGGAATTACTGTGTAGCTCCTTTCATTACAGCCATTGAAATGCAGTCAGTAACTGTTGTCACGTGGGAAATGTGGCAACCAATTAGCACATAGCGAGCTGCCAAAAGCACCAATGTGACAATGATCATATAATCTTTCATTAATATTTATTATTCAGCTAATTAATTTGAAAATTAATTTTTGGGAACTGGGTATCATTGGCCAGACCTGCATTGATTTCCCATCCATAATTGCCCTTGACAAGGTGGTAGTGAGCTGCTACTTTGTGCTGTTGCACTCCTTCTGGTGAAGGTGCTCCCACAAGATTGTTGGGGTGGGAGTTCCAGGTTTTGGACCCAGTGGTGATGAAGGACTGGTGAGATATTTGAGTCACAATGGTGCATTCCTTGGAGAGGAACCTGTGGGTGGTGGTGTTTCCATACACCTGCTGCTCTTGTCCCTGAGTTTCTTACTCTGCCCTATCTATGCCCCTCATAATTTTGCATACCTTTCTTTGGTTTGTCTTACACTTATTGGTGCTCCAAAGCTAATCCCCTTCTACTTATCAGGATTAATTCCATCTTCCATTGTTCATCTGTTGACAGTGAATAAGTAAGAACACATCTTTGCAGAAGGAGAAACTTTCATCTGTATAGTAATACCTCTATTTATGAACTATTAATTTAAGTAGATTGTAGGTACGGGAAGTGCATTCAACATTTGTCTGGAGTAATTGCAGTTCATTCTGTTGATGGTGCACACTGGTGCATTGGTGGTGAAGGGAATGAAAGTTTAGGGTGAATGATGGGCTGATAATCATGGATGGTGTTGAGTTTCTTGAGCGTTGTTAGTACCATAGATATTCTGGCAAGTGTAAAGTATTCCATTCTGTCCTGGACTTGTGCCTTAAGGCCTTGGGGTGTCAGAAAGTAAGTCACCCACATCAGAATACCTAGCCACTGACCTGCTCTTGTCTTCACGGTGTACAAGTTGACAGTGGGTTTCTGGTCAGCGGTGAGACCGGCTCCCCCACCCCACCCACCCCAGGACATTGATGGAGAGCATTCGGACTGGTTGCATCACCACCTGGTATGGTGGCTCCAACATGCAGGATCGAAAGAGGTGCAAAGGGTTGTAGACTCGGCCTACTCCATCCAGGGCACAACTCTCCCCGCCATCGAGGACATCTTCAAGAGGTGGTGCCTCAAGAAGGCTGCTTCCATCATTAAGGACCCTCCCCATCCGGGACATGCCCTCTTCTCATTACTACCATTGGGGAGGAGGTACAGGAGCCTGAAGACCCACACTCAATGTTTCAGGAACAGCTTTTTCATCTCTGGTACATGAATACTACCTCATTATTCCTCTTTTGCACCTTTTTATTTTTTTTGTAACTTGTTTTGCAGCAGCAGTACGAGACATTAAAAATTAGTACAACAAATTTCACGACATATGTCAGTGATGATAAACCAGACTCTGATAATGGGACACTCTGCAATGGTAATGCCATTAAATGTCAAGGGTATTTGATTAGATTGTCTCATGTTGGAGATGGTTATCGCCGGATACTTCTGTGATGTGAATGCTCCCTGTCACTTATCAACCTATGTATGGAAGTTGTCTAGGTCTTACTGTGTAGACTAGGATACTGAAAAGAGTTTCCATGGTCTTGGGAGTAGTGTCTAGGCGTCTTTTGCATCTCTTTTTCCAAGTAGATGGAGCCTTGGCTTAGTATCTCATCCACTCCCTGGAATGACAGCCCAGATCTTTTCATCTAAGTTACTACAGGAAGGATGTGATAGCAGTCAAGTGGGTGCAGAGGAGATTTAGGAGAGCTTGCCCGGGCTGGAGGATTGTAGCAATGAGGGGAGACTGGCTAGGCGTAGATTTGGGTTAATTGGTAAAAGGATTTAGAGGGGAATTACAAAGTGTTTTTTCTTTTTCCTCAATGATGTTGATCTGGATCTCGCTATCTGCAAGGACACTGGTGTAATCCCAACCCATCTTAAAATTGTGACACCTTGGGTCTGGATTCTCCCACAAGAGGAAACGCCCTTTCCAAATCCACCCCATCGCTCCAGTCTTCTCAGCTGCAGCGGATACAGGAAGGATGTGATAGCACTTGAGGAAAAAGAACAGTAAAATCCAGATTCAAAACATTATTTGACAACTTGGAAATCCTAACTGTTTGGCATCTGGTTCACCGGATTCCCACTAATGTACTGCGGCCCCAGTTCAGTGCTCCCTTCCCACTCAACAGGGTCCTGGTCCCCTCATTTCCGTGCTCCCTTGAAATTCAAGTGCCTCCGTTTCCCTGCACTCTTTTGAAACTTACTGGATTTGCTGGAAATTTTAATTCCATTTTATAACATCTTTACTAAATTTTTTTTACTAAGACTGCATTGGGGTATTGATAAAATAACATCCGATGGTGTGGGGAAATCTGCTTGTTCAGCGGCACCAAAGTGTGCCGGAT
This sequence comes from Rhina ancylostomus, assembly GCA_030265395.1. Taxonomy (NCBI): domain Eukaryota; kingdom Metazoa; phylum Chordata; class Chondrichthyes; order Rhinopristiformes; family Rhinidae; genus Rhina; species Rhina ancylostomus. The sequence goes on along the minus strand of JARFYF010000054.1, from coordinate 8,060,285 downwards.
TAATGGAGTTTTGTACTGTGATAAGTTGTTGAAGAGCCATAAACTGCGATTTTTCATCTGACATGATTGTGATGGATTGAATATTAGCTGTGATGTTATCCTCTTTGGCAGGAAGAATTAAAAAAAAATTTAAGTGGTGAGAGATTGCAGAACTCTGAAATGCAGAGGGACCTGGTGTCCCAGTGCACGATTTGCAGAATATTTTTATGCAGGTATGGCAGATAGGAAAGTTTTCAAAATTTATTTATTGTGAGGGGGACTTGATTGCGGAAAGAAGGGGGTTTTGCTTCAGTTATATCGAGTGGCAGCAAGACCACATTTGCAGCCTGTGTACAGTTTTGGCCTCATTTAGTGCAGGTTACCAAAGTGATAATGTGCTGGGAAGCAGTTCAGAGATGGTTTACTAGATTAAGACCCACAATGAGCAGGTTGTCTAATGGGGAAAGTTTGGACAAACTCCGCCTATATCTGCTGCAGCTGAGAAGAGTGGAGTGATGGGGTGGATTTGGAAAGGGTGTTTCCCCTTGTAGGAGAATCTAGGCTCAAGGTGTCACAATTTTAAGATGAGTTGCCCATTTAAGACAAAAATGAGGCAAAATTGTCTCTGAGGTTCAGGAGTCTTTGAAGCTCTCTTGCTCAAAGTGTCTGAATATTTATAAGGAAGAGATAAATGGATTATTTTTAACCTACAGAGAAAAAGGTTGATGGGAATGAGATTACAACCGTAACTTTAATGAATGAAATAGCAAGTTCAAGGGCCAAGTGGCTCACTTCTACTCCCACACTATCAGCCGTGGCACAGAGGGCAACACGTGGGCAACTGAGTCAGAAGGTTGTGGGCTCAAGTTCCACTCCAGAAACATAAGCCTTATGTTCCCAGTGCAGCCCTGAAGGGGTGCTGCCTTGTTGCCAGTGCCATCTTTCAGATTCCCTGTTATGTTGAGGCTTGTCCATTCTGTGAGGCTGATGTTAAGTATTCTAGAGTTTTATTTCAATAAAAGAGCAGGAAGTTCTTTACAGTGTTCCAGGCGAACATTTATAACCAGGTTATTTGCTGATTGCCACCTTGCTGTTTACAGATGTTTGCTGCAGGCACATTGGCTATAGAGAGTTTTGGGGAATCTGAGGTCTTGAGCTGTGCTATTTTGGGCTAACTTGTTTGGTTTGACTCTAGTGCAGTGCTTCATCTGCTCTTATTTGTGGTGTGTCCTTGCATTTGGAGCTAGTAATTGCCAAAAAGGATTTCTCTTGGCAGAGACTGGCCTCCCTGGTCTGTCCTGTTCGCACAAAGATTGGGTTTTTGTCTCTCTGCATCCTCGCAACTTCTGAAATGACATGTGGTCTTGAAAGTTGTGTTTGGCTCCACCCAATCCTTGTCTAGGAAAGTGTGGGATGGAGTTGCATGCTGAAGGAGTGAATATCTTTTCTGAGTACAGGACCCACAAAGAGTTGCATATTGGAGAGTTGAAAGAATGCTGACTACTGAATGGTGATGGAGTCCCAACTATTTTTTCTGTCTGTGTTATACTTGATGGCCTACTCTGTTTTTGTGTTGTGTTTCACTTCCTGCCTGATTCATACTTGGATCAGTATTTTCCTTCACTTGTGGTTCCTCCACAATAAAAGGCAGTGTTATGCCATGTGCCCCTTATCATAACCTGCCATGCATGTGGCTTCTAAATGGTGGTTTGGTGTTGAAGGAAGGCTACTCTGACCCTGTGGATTCTTTCAATGGTGTCCGATTGTTGGGTCTTTGGTGCTTTGATTTTCTTGTGTGTGCAAAAATATTCTTCAATCAAAAAATAAAAATGAAAGCTGCTTTTTGGTCCACCTTAATCCATCATTCCAGGAAGCTGTGCAGTTTCCCAAACTGGTGATTGTGAAATGTTAACCATTGGTTCTTCAGTTTAGCATCTGGGATCAGCTGATTAAATTGTGGTGTATTAAAGGAGCTTTGAAGAAGCAAGCAGCTGGTGTTAATTCTAGCAACATAGGAACAAGAGTAAGACTGTTTAGCCATTTGTCAATCAGTCTGGTAACTGCTGATCCATGATCTATCCGCAAGTATCTGCAGTTGCGCTTGTACCAGTAGTAAAATCTACCTGGTACCAATGCCATTTGTGAAAGAGAGCTGTTTCTATCATTCTGTGGACGTTAGATGTGTTACTTAACCACTTCTCAAAGGCTTGGCTCTCTTTTGTATTTTCCACTCCTTGCCACTATTTGCAAATCTTCACCACCACATAATTCTAAACATTGATCAAATTTTACCCACTTCCCTGAACCTAGAATAGGACTCTAGTTTGTGCAACTCTTTGTAATTTAGCAATTTTCCTCCAGCATCATTGCCAGAAGTTTATGCTGCTTTTGGAAAAGACTTTTAGAATTTATGAATTGATTGCAAGGTTACTTGCCAACTTACTGTTGTTGTGCTTTTCATTTGCCTTTTCCACACCAGTAGCTGAACACCTCTTTACTGAGAGTCAGACGAAAGTGGAAACAGGAATAGGCACCAGCCCCATCTACCCAGGTCCTGCTTCACCATTCATTGAGATCATGGCCAATCCCACCATCCTACCCTGCCACTATTCCAATATCCAAAAAGATGACACCTTTTGAGAAGTCTTTTAAAAATTGGAGTAAGATGTGATTGTAATCTTTCCTTCACATGATGGTGTTTATTTACAGGTATGTTGTATTGTGTTACAAAAACAGAAAATGTGGGAAACGCTCAACAGGTCAGGAAGCATCTGTGGAAAGAGAACTGTACTGTGTGTTTGGAAGATTTCATTTGGGCTTGGTTTTGGGAAGATTGGTCAAGACACTTCAGACTTTGGAAACTACTTAAACTTCTTGTGGCTGGTGTTGGGAATAGTTTCTCTGAATAGGTGCTGCACCAGTCCCTACCCTATCTCACAGTGGGAAAGATAGGGGTGCTGTTCTGATCTCTTTGGGCACTGCTTACAAAGTACAAAATTAGCTCTAGGAGATTGAAGGAATGGTGAGGGGAAACCTGTCAGTCTGTCGGGTACAGCCCTCGATCAGGGCACTGACTCCTCTTCTCTTCTGTGAATGTGTGAGATTGGGGAAAGGGATTTATTTATTACTCATTAATGGAGATTGCACACTTTCTCTGTGTGTGGGGGAATGCTAGTGGGACCTGTGCATTCTAATCTTAAGATATCTTTATTAGTCACATGTACATTGAAACACAGTGAAAAACGTCTTTTGCATAGTGTTCTGGGGGCAGCCCGCAAGTGTTGCCACGCTTCCGGCACCAACACAGCATGCCCACAACTTCCTAACCCGTATGTCTTTAGAATGTAGGAAGAAACCAGAGCACCCGGAGCAAACCCACGCAGACACGGGGAGAACATACAAACTCCTTACAGACAGCGGTGGGAATTGAACGCCAGTCGCTGGTGCTGTAATAGCGTTAAGCTAACCGCTACACTACCGTGCCACTAAAAGCAGAAAATGCTAGAAATACTCAGCAGGTCAGGCAGCATCATGGTGAGAAACACAGAGTTAATGTTTCATGTAAATGTTCTGCTTAATAATATTGGTATTGGTATTGGAGTGAAAAACTTGTCTTGCATACCAATCGTACAGGTCAATTCATTACACAGTGCAGATACGTTGAGTTAGTACAGAGTGCATTGAGGTAGTACAGGTGAAAAAAACAATAACAGAATACAGAGTAAAGTGTCACAGCTGCAGGGAAGTGCATTGCAGGTAGACAATAAGGTGCAAGGTCACTACAAGGTAGATTATAGATCAAGTGTCCATCTCAACATATCAGGGAACCATTCAATAGCCTTATCACAGTGGGATAGAAGCTGTCTTTGAACCTGGTGGTACATGCCCTCAGGCTCCTGTATCTTCTGCCTGATGGGAGAGGAGAAAAGAGTGAATGACCTGGGTGGGTGGGGTCTTTGATTATGCTGGCTGCTTCACCAAGGCAGCGAGAGGTATAGTAATTTCAGCATTTGTTTTGATTTCACTTTTGTAGTACCTACAGCATTGTTTTCCTGTTGCTAAAAACAGATGATCCTATCATTACCATTGCAGTGGTAAACATGTAATTAAAATGAGGGATTCCAAATCTTAAAACATTAACTATCTCTGTCTCCACAGATGGCACCTGAATGCTTTCAGCATTGTTTTTCTATAGCACATTGGTTTTTGTGGGATCTTGCGTGCAGATTGACCGTCCTGTATTTTACAATGATGACTACACTATATATGATGTATAATTCATGTTAATTTAAGTTTATGTTAACTTATGTTTGCCTTTGTCTTGTGCAACTGCTGCAAAAAACTAATTTTCATGGCATTTATACCCTGTGTATATATACCTATGACAACAATAAACTTGAACTTGAAAGGTACTTTAACAGCAAAAAGAATGTAGGTGGTAGAAATGTGAAAAAACAGAAAATGCTCAGCAGGTGAGACAGCATTGTTGGAGAGAGAATCAGTTAATGTGTCACGGCGATGATCTTTTATCATAATGGATTTCATCACCCCTGGAGCAGTGAATGCTGAAGGAAGACCTGATAGCAGGTTATAAAATTATAAGGGTAGTGCAGCGGTTAGCATAACGCTTTACAGGAGCAGTGACCCGGGTTCAATTCTGGCCACTGTCTGTAACGTTCTCCCCGTGTCTGCGTGGGTTTCCTCCGGGTGCTCCGGTTTCCTCCCACATTCCAAAGACGTACGGGTTAGGAAGTTGTGGGCGTGCTGTGTTGGCGCTGGAAGCATGGTGACACTTGCAGGCTGCCCCCAGAACACTCTACGCAAAAAGATGCATTTTGCTGTGTGTTTTGATGTACACGTGACTAATAAAGATAACTTATCTTAGATAGTGTTGTGACCAACTAAACTGAGCCACACGGAAACTGTAACTGGGAAATATAAAAGTCTTTATTCGGTACATTAGATCTTGAGAGAATCTTGTTCTCCCCTCACACAATATTTTATACTTTTTAAACACAAAGACAACAATTAATGATTAACTACAGTTTCAATGGCTATAATCAACTACTTAACTTTAACATTTAGAATATTGACAGGTAACTTTGCAGAATTATAGATTTACAATGGTAGCACATGTCAACCAGCAGAAATCTTTGAATATTCAAATACTGGTGGCTAGTCTGAAAGCTTCTGAGCACAAACTCAGGACATCCAAAATATACATCTTTTGTTACAGTGTTGAAGGATGGCTCCCTGAATGTCCAAACAGCCAGAATATTAAGTGACAAAACAGATCTGTCCTGAACTGTGTATTAAGTAGCAGGGATACGCCTCTAATGATGTATTAATGCAGGAGATGACCACATAATACCTTCCCTGATCTTATTTTGAAGTTTTCGATGAGCACCAATTAACATGAACATTCATCTATTGTCTTCCCCTGTGTAGCTTCAATGGTACAGAGGCAGAACGTCCGCACCCAATGAGTGGTTTCCAATCATTCCCAATATTGTCCTTAAAAGTATCAGTTGAAGTTAAATTTTGAACAGGTTTTATTTTTTGAAGAATGGTTCTCATTTTAATTAATCCATAATTATGCTATCCACAATTACATAACTCCAGAATAACAGCTAGAGCAGACAGCGATATTTTTGTCCCAGTGTTGAAATGTCTATTACTAGAGGGCATGCACTTAAGGTGAGAGGTGGAACATGCAAAGGAGATGAGTGGGGCAGGTTGTTTACACAAAGAGCAGTGGGTGCCTGGGATGCATTCCCA
>JARFYF010000054.1:7952892-7965836 GCA_030265395.1 Rhina ancylostomus | reverse complement strand
GAGATACAACAGCCTGCAGGTGCTGGAATGTGGACCAACAAACAATCTGCTGGAGGAACTCAGTGGGTCAAGCAGCAGCTGTGGGAGGAAAGGAATTTTTGATGTTTCACGTTGCAACTCTGCAGCAGTCCCGAAATGTTGGCCATTCCTCTCCCCCCATAGATGCTGCTCGACCCACTGAGTTCCCCCAGCTGATTGTTGCTCCAGATTCCAGCATCTGCAGTCTCTTGAATCAAAGTCCTTTTTAATGTTGTTCACTCCAGAGATATGAGAACACAATTCTAACCTGAAACTCCAGAGCAGCCCCTTGGGTCAAAGATCCCATGACAGTATTTCAGAAAGGAATTGCCTTTGCTTTTGTGATGTTGATCAATATATTACAACCAGCCAGAACAACAATCTGTCATATTACTAACTGTGGGAGCTTGTTGTGTGCAAATTGACTGCTGTATTTCCTATATTGCAACCTTGCCTGAACTTCATTGGCTGTAAAGCACTTCAGAGTGTCCGAGAGGAATGCATGTCGTGCTTCCTCCAGTGATTTGGGAAGGCCTTTGTTGGAAGTGTGTGCACATTTGAGATGGTATCATGCTTGGCTTCCTTCCCCAAGTTAAGTAACGTGTTAGGAATGGCATAGGTGACACCAGCACGGCTTGCACTGTAGGCTGCCAAGTTATGAAGAGCAGGAAGACCTTTACTTGTGGATGCCAGGCCTTAGTAATTCCATACAAAAATGCTGGGAGAACTCAACCAGTCAGCCAGCATGTGTGGAAAGAGAAAGCAGTTAACGCTTCGGGTCAATGACCTTTCCTCTTGGAACTCAATCATTTCATGGCTTGGTATTAAAGGGAAAGGTGGAAGGTAACCTAGTCACTGACACTCTTGCCTGTTTTTAAGTGATAACTGCTCTGGTGAGGTGCTGATCGTTTATTCAGCCACAGTCTCATTGTGGCTGAGGTTAATCCTTAACACTACTTCCAGCATGGGTGGCAGCTCTAGGGCTCCACTTGCACCTTTTCTCTCCTGATTCAGTGTGTCAATAGTCCTTTGAATGAGCTCAGTCCAGAGCAAGAGGAGGGCATGGGCTGATGCAGGATATTAAGCTCTACTGCTTGCAACACAGCTGTAGCTCATTGGGTTGTGTGTCCACACCCCACTCCCTCGTAAAAATGGAGACCGTCACTGCAGTGTGCCGGTGTGGCACTGTCAGAGATCTTTTGAATCCTAACTGCTCCTCCCAAGGTGTCTTGAGCAATATTGATCAATAACCCTCGATAAACATTTAAAAACTGTCTTATCTGCCCACCATCACCTTGCTGTTTGTGGGAGCGGTAAACTGCATGTAATGATCACTGCACTGAAAAGGTACTGCAAACTACTGAAGTGCGTGTCTACTTTTTTTCCCTAACTGGGCATGCTACTGGGAACCTGCTCTTTTATCAGAGCACAAGGGTTAGAGTTCATTGGCAGCTACGTTCAGTCACGGTCACTGTGGCTCAGAAGGATGTGTTGGCTCTGGAGTTGCTGCAGTGTGGAATCACCAAGAGGTGCCATTGCTCAAGGGGCAATTCAGAAGAGTTGTTGCTCAGACTAAGCTTCCAACCCTTGACTTTAGAAGATTATAGGATGATCTAGTTGAGGTGCATAAAGGATTCAAAGGGGTGGATGAAAACATTTTCTGGAGAGGGAGGTGGAAGTGGGGATGAACGCTGGAAGAAGAGGTTTAAAAACATACCACTAGGTTGTTCAGGGGTGATATCAGGGAGCACGTAATGGGTATTTGAAAGACTTTTATATTATGACACCTGGCCAGTCAAACTGGATATGATTGGGTAATTTCCCTGTCAGTCAACCAAAGCAAAATACTGCATGTACTGGAAATTTGAAGTAAGACAAAAATTGCTGGAAACGTTCAGTGGATCATGCAGCGGCACTTTGGGATGATGGCCTTTCATCACTCAATAAAATTTGGTGACCACATTGCTGTAAATAGTTGGTACTGATTTTATGACCCTAATGTATATGTAATAATCTCTCACTCACTGTATATTTATAAAGAGATTACCCAGCCTTTTTGGAAGAAATTTCAGAAGTTTTAATTTCCTATGTTGCCTGTCTTCTCAGTAAACAGATACTCTTTCTTTCCATCCACCTTCCCACCACGATCGCTTGTCCCAAACATACCACCTCTTCAATTTTCACTTAAAAACTGTCTTATCTGCTCATAATCACCTTACTGTTTGTGGGAGCTTACTGTGTGCTTTGTGTCAAGTTCCCCGTCCCTACCTCCAACAAATGGACTGATTCAGTATTATAAATAAATACCCAATTTGAAATTCTCCAAAACCTTTTGGTAAACTGAACGTATCCAAACTGACTTCTGTAAGAGTATGGGCCATCGGACCTATCAAAGCAAAGGGAGTTAAAATGCAGATCATCCATGATCTAACTGAATGTTGGAACAACTTTGAGGGGCTTGGTGAGCTCCTGGAATAAAACTTTTGAGTTGAAACTTTAGGGCATTTCTTGGATTACTGAAATAAAGGATGAAAAAGATCGTTTTGTTTGGTCCCTCTCATTCAGTCTCATTCACTACTTCCACTGTGCATTGCTAATTATAACCTGTGCAGGGGACTGGATACAGGCTTCCATTACACACATGCGGATGTATTTTTGACCCTCTGACATCATGTGCTCCATATGGTTTTGCCTGACTACCATGCATTTGTTCTGTTGCTAATTGCCTTTCCAGGCATCCAACCCCAGGAAAATCGAAGAGGTGGCATGTTTGGTACAGGTGATTGTGGTGGGTGGGAGGTAGAGGTGATAATTAGCCAGGGGCAGCAAGGAGAGTTGGTGACAGACCTCTGCAGATTCACAACTCGTTTCTTCAGCTGCACAAAGCTGGGACCGATCATCGTTGAACACATTGCTTGCCACGTGTGATGTTGCTTGCTGTGTGGTGCTGAGAGCCAGGAAGCAGCAACAAACTCATCTTGACTTCTGACTCGATATGTGCAGGGCTCTAACAACCCAGTGTGCAGAATGCTAGAAATTTTCGCCCAAGAAAGAAGCCATTTGGCCCATTATGTTTTATGTTGTGCATTGAGTTCCAAGAGTCGGGAGGCTATGTTGCAGTTTTATAGAACTGTAGTTATTGCTGCATCTGGAGTACTGCATTCAATTCTGGTTGCCCCATTGTAGAAAGGATGTGGAGAGGGGGCAGAGGAGGTTCACCAGGAAGCTGCCTGGATTAGAGGGCATGTGCTCTCAGGAGGGGTTGGACAAACTAGGGTAGTTTTCTCTAGAGCGGTGGAGGCTGAGGGGAGACCTGATAGAAGTTTATAAAGATATGAGAGGCATAGGGAGCTGGTATCTTTTTCCTGGGGTCGAAATGTCTAACACTAGAGGGCATGCATTTAAGGTGAGAGATGGAAGGTTCAAAAGAGATGTGCGGGGCGAGTTTTTTTTACACAGAGTGCTGGGTGACTGGAATGTGCTGTCAGGGATGGTGGTGGAGGCAGGTGTGATAAAGGTGTTTAAGAGGCTCTTAAATAGACTTGTGAATGGAGGGATATGGCCCCTGAGCTGGGGGAAGATATTAGGTGTCATTAGCTAAAATAGTACGGCGCAACATAGTGGGCTGTGGGCCCTGTTCCTGTGCTGCGCTGTTTGATGTTCTAAGTCTGTTATCTTTGAGGTTACAGTTTTGTTCTGTATGACCTATGATGCCAATCTTCTGCCTTCTCCACCCTTTTGAGCAGTTAATTCCAGACAATCTCCATCCTTTGGAAGCAGACATTTTTCCTCAGCTACTACCAATGGCCCTAAATCTGTGCCCCGTGGTTACATAGAGCATAGAACAGTACAGCACAGGAACAGGTTCTTCGACCCACAATGTCTGGGCTGAACACGATGCCAAATTAAACTAATTCCTTCTGCCTACACGTGATCCATATCCTCCATTCCCTGCATGTTCATGTGCCTATCTAAAAGCCTCTTAAATGCCACTCTGGTGCCTGGGTTCCACCACTACCCCTGGCAGTGTGTTGCAGGCACCTACCAAAACAAAAAAAAACTCACCTCATATATCTTCCCCTCTCACCTTAAAGCTACGCCCTTGAGTATTTGACATTACTACCCTGGGAAAAAGAAGGTCAGTCTAGCTATACCTCTGGTTAGTGACAGCCAAGAAAAATAAATCCTTCCTCTACCTAGGCCATTTGGAATTTTAATGCATAAATGCTGAAATTCCTCGCCACAGAGAGCATTTGGGCAAAGTGTCGCCAAATTTATATTTCGTGGCACTGTCGGTGAGTTGTCCCCAGTAATGCCACAAAATTCACTTTTGCTACAGAAGGAAGGGACACACTGGGAGCTCGTATACCCACAGAGGTGTGTTAGGGTAGTAAAGCTGCATGTACTGGCTGGTGATGTTGCAGCAATATGCAGGTGGCCCTGAATCTATAGCTGTTAAGTTGTTTGGGTATGGTGTTGATGGGTCTGATGCTCTTGATTAGGAGGGGGCTGACTGAGAATTTTGTTCTCTGATCTCTCAGGTGCAGGGTGTTCCAAGACTGCATTAAACCATTTGGTTTTTTTTCCCCAATGCAAGAAATTAGCACAACTATTTTTAGAGTATCTTCTAGGTAATTAGCCAATGGGAGCTGGCAGTGAATTCAAGTCATGGCTGTCAGTCATTGCTCCTTCTATCCAAGTTTGAGTCTCTTATTTGCCGGTGAGGGAGTGAAGTGACTAATGGTTTGGAATGCAGTTGCTTGCTCACATTGTTCCCTGTGTAGCATTACAAAACATACGTCATTGCAAGCTCTTGCAGTGTATCTAATATTGGCTGCTTATTGGAGCTGAAATCTTGAGCTACCAAAACGTGCTCCAGTGTAAGCACAGACTGAGCCTAGAGTAGCATGGAAGTACTCTGGTGAAAAGAAGGATGTATTAAACACAGATATGTTCCAGCATCATAGTGGAGAAAGTACACTTGCTGGGATCAAACTGCTGACTGCGTTTCCCCTCTCTACAGTCACACTGTATTATTACATTGTGTCGTCCTGCCTTGGTCTCAAGCCACCCATCTGACCCATTTGGGGATTGGGTATGGCAAGATGATAATGGGCATCTTCAGCTCTCTGCTCTGGTTCTGTGGCCTCAGATCTATGTGGGTGTTGCTTGGTCTTGACGCAGAGGGTTTTCGGAGCTGCTGCAGCTTCAGCCAATTGCCAGAAAGTCTAGGAAGAGCAATTAGATTTCCCTGCATGCGAACACTGTCCTGTAAGTTTGGCTTGATGTTGCTATGCACTTTCGGAGTTAGTGCCATGTGTGTCAGCTGTAACCCTAATGAAGAAACCGCTTCATTTCACACTATTGCCAAACTGTGCACAGCTCTTTTGTGAAAGATGTGGCCTCCTACTTCTGGGCTACTTGGCGATTGCCCGATAATGCAGTCAGGTGTCTGACATCAACTGTAGTCTGTCATGGCACAGAGATAAGATCTCTTTATTAGTCACACATACATCGAAACACACAGTGAAATGCACCTTTTGCGTAGAGTGTTCTGGGGGGGGCAGCCCGCAAGTGTCACCATGCTTCCGGCACCGACATAACATGCCCACAACTTCCTAACCCGTACATCTTGAATGTCAGACATAAACATCCAAAAGATCTGCCAGTTACAGTGCCCACACCCAAAGTACTTTGGCCTGCTGGTTCACCCCAGTACTTGCGGACCACATGAACCTCCATCAAATGAGCTGACAATGCCAACGGATGCTTTCTGTCCCCACGCACCTAGTCAGCTTCCTCTTAAATGCATCTTCTTTTCAGTGAGTCCTAATGCTAAATTGTTCCACGCTCTGACTTCTCAATGTATTCAAACCCCGGTAGTGTCTTGCCTTTCGAGCCAGGAGGTTTGTGGGCTCAACTCCCACGCCAACCACCCCTCCAGGCAGGCACTCTTCTGCAGCGCTGCTCTCCGAGCTGCAGTCTTTCAGACTCAGATCGGAGGTGAAAGGTGCTGGAACAATGCGTCCTCACCAATCTGAGTAATTGGTGTCTGAAGCTGAGAGAAGAAAAGTTCAATGGCGCTGACTGCTGGAAGTGTTTGTGTGTACGCTTTTGCCTATTTGTTTCGTGACAATGGAACTGGACACGGCTCTGCTTCCTGTAGCTCAGCCTGCTGCTGATTCACAGTTGAGGTTCATGGTTGAAGGGTGGCTATTTGAAGGGCAGCCAGAACCTGGGGTTGTACGTCAGTAAAAGAAAAATAGCCGCTCAAGGAGAAAATTGCTTTTCATTCATTTTGTTGTTGAAACATTTTTAGATTTATCCTCCCATTGGTTCGTTGGTAGGGGTGAGGAGGGGTAGGCTGCAGTGTATTTCAATGAGACTGACAGTGGTGTCATTGGGAGCAGTCCCTGGACATGACCTAGTCAATTAACCCAGTGAAAGTCCGTGGCTCGAGGAAGCATCCTGAATGACTGAATTTTTCCTGATACTAATTCAGCTGCCCCACAGTGTCTGGCTGCTCCAGCCCAAGCAGTCTTTCCCCCTGACAGTGCGATAATTAAAAGCAAACAAATATTCATCAGGAGGCGATAGAGGTGGGGGAATTAAAAGAAAATATAGACACAAATAGAGGGGTGAAAATAGATGTTCTGGTCGATCGTAAGTCTTTTGAATGCCATTGATGCAAGACTAATGCTCTAATCCTCTGATTTCTAATGCATCCTTCTGTCTCGTGGCCAAAAATAGAGCTGAATTTTCCATTTCTTCTGGGCCCTTGCTATAAATAAAGGACTCTTTCCATGTGGCTGTACTGTGTTCTCTTACATACATGGCTAAAACTGAAGGGAAACTGGAGACAGTGGAAGCACTATCAAATTAGGAATGGGAGAACAAGTGTTACCGCTTCCAATTTGAGGACAGATCAGAAGATTGGGGCAATTTGTGGCAGTTCTGATTTTATTTTTATTTAAAAATCAATAAAATTATTCATTGTTCAGCAATCAATAATGTGATTTCTCCTTTCCAAACACCAAATGTAGTGTGGCTTTGGGCCAAGGGTAGTGAGAGTAAAAATTATGTCCCAGGGTGTTATCCTGGGGATGATTTTGATTCGAAACGTACATGCATGTGCACACACACAGAGCTGGGTGATTCCAGATACTGCCGGACATTGGTCTCGTGCGTAAAATCTAGATATTGGGTTGACTTGGCCTGTTCAATATGGCACACGAATTCCACTTGATCATCAGCACCTGACTGAGGACTATTATCATGGGAGGAAGTTCCACTCCCCTTCCGGCACCACGAGAGTAGCAATTCACAACGAGGCAGGAAGGGAATAATCTACAGTGCCCATCAGGATTGTCACAGAACTGGCTATTAAGGAAAAGGGACACAGCAAGGACAGAGGATGCCTGGAACTATGTCCGCCCCTTGGAGTAATGGGCTGATGGTAGCGGTGGTGGATCAGATTCCCATGACTTGTGATGAAGGGAATTATTGGTCTGGAATTTGGCCTCTGTGCTATGGTTTAGGGAGGGGACGAAACTGATTCCCCCAGGCTAGGGCTATTGAGATTGCCCCTATTTCCATCAAGGGGTCATGTGAAAAATGGCTCTGGGGTCTCATGGAGAGGGTTGGGGAGCCTGGAGTTCGAGAAGGGAGGAGCAGAATGCCAGTCCGAGACTTTAGAGGGGTTCACAAAGCTGTAGGTCAAGCCCCTGCTGACCTGATCGAACCCGTGCTTGATAAACAGATTCTTCTGTTGTGGATCCATCAAAAACATTTGTCCCTTCTCACAGTGGGAGAACTCGCCCAGGGTTGAACACCTTCCAACTGCATGGCTACTTTGTGTGTAGGTGGGTGTGTACCATGCTGTTGAAAGCTGTTCGAGCCGGGGGGAGTTGGAGGCCTATCAGATCCTAAGCATGGCCCTTCCCTGCCAGAATTTGGAAGCCTGGTTCATTTCTGTAACTCCCCGAACTCGATGTGGGGGAGGAGCAGCTAACACAGTGTGGGGTTGAGCGGGGCCCTTGGTCTATGGGTCACAAGCTCTGAATATCTTATCTTGTATTTTAAAATAACAAGCCAGTCTGGTCCATGTCCACCGAGACCAATCCCATCGGTCTTATCTTCCCTCCTTCTGTACTCCATAACTGAGTTAAGTAACAGGCCCATGTCCGTGGTGGCCTTCGAGCACTCATTTATACTAATCCAAACCCTACACAACTTCCATTTTATTCTGTCCTGTTCCTGTCATCCCTCTCAGGTCTTAGGACTCTACACTAGTGGCAATTACCATACCAATCCCACACATCTTTGGGATGTTGGGGACACCAGGAAACCCATAGGAGAATGTGCACAGGCAGCACGGAGGTCAAGGTTGAACCTGGGTCTCTGGAGCTATGAAGCAGTTCTCTCACACCTGTCCGTCTACTCCCATTGATTCTTTTTGCCACTGACCTACATTCAGGGGTAAATTATAGCAGGCAGTTAGCCTATCAGCATGCCCTTGATGTGGGGAAATTGGAGGACCCACGTGGTAACGGAGAACACGCAAACTCCCAAGGGTGGGACCCAAGGTCGAGATTGAACATAGAAAAACTACGGCACAATTCAGGCCCTTCGCCCCACAAAGCTGTGCCGAACATGTCCCTACCCTACAAATTACCCTGCTTACCCATAGCCCTCTATTTTACTTAGCTCCATGTACCTATCTAACAGTCTCTTGAAAGACCCTATTGTATCCGCCTCCAGCACCATTTCCAGCAGCCCATTCCACGCACTCACCACTCTCTGAGTAAAAAACTTTCCCCAGACGTCTCCTCTGTACCTACTCCCCATCACCTTCAACCTGTGTCCTCTTGTTGCCACCATTTCAGCCCTGGGGAAAAGCGTCTGACTATCTACCTGTCACTGGGTTTGTTACAGCAGATTTTCTCTCCTGAAGGACATTAGATGAGTTTTCTCCATTACTGACTCTGGGTTTTTAATTCCAGATTCACTTAAAGACATTGACAAGTGCAGAAGGACACCTTGCAGTTAAGCTAAGAATTCTGGTGTGTTGGAGAAGAAAATCCACTGAAGTTTCAGGGACAATCCCCTTCCAGTTGAAATGAGGTGCAATGCAAAGTCAAATGGCTTGCGCACGTTCAAAGTTAACCTGCAAAGTTTGAACACTAGGGAGCAAAATTGGAACTGCAGATTCATTATTTAATTATGAGTGGGATGAAGTAATGTAAAACCAGTGAATCATGAAGTTGATGTTGTACCCATTGCCTGGCTGTGTTATGAGCAATCACCCACTGATTAGTCATAGAGGCATCAAGTGATGCTGTGCAGAAACAGGCCCTTCGACCTACAGGCTGACCATGAACTATCCATTTACACTAATTCTATATTAATCCCATTCTTTTATATACTCCCCCACATTCTCATCAACTCCCCCGATTCTACCCTCACCTACACACTAGAGGCAATTTGCAGCAGCCAATTAACCTATCAACCCAGATGTCTTTGGGATGAGCACCCAAAGGAAACAGGGAGAATGTGCAAACTCTGCACAGACAGTGCCCAAGGTCAGGATTGAACCGGGGTCTCTGGTGTTATGAGGCAGCGACTATAATTGTTGAACCACTGTCCCACCAGTGTGATCTGACCCAATGGCAAATTCTCTCCCTACATGACTCCTTCCATTTTCCACACCATTTTGCCCTTCCCTTTGTTATTACACTTTATATCCCACTCAGTTCCATGCACTACACCTATGCTTCCTTGCAAAGCCACATTGTACATTTGGCAACTAGATATGCCCACAGTAAATTAGCCCTAAAGGAGAGTTGATTGGAATGTGGGGCAAACAAAATAGGATGTGTAAATGGCTGCTTGAGGGTCAGTCTGAACTCGATAAGCCGAAGGTCCTCTTTCTGTATCTCTCCATAACTCTTAGACTGAATACGGTACCATTTGTACTGTTAGTTGACCTCAGCTTAAAGCATTTCCATCAAGCTACAAAAACTGCAAAATCGAATTTTAATTATCAGCTTAGAGCAAAAGACAGCAAGTTCAAGTATTTTCAGTAGCTTTATCCACAGGGTCACACTAAGCAAGAAACTGTGAAACATCAAAAAAGTGCCGAGAGACAATCTAAAGATCGGCTTGTCCCTAAAAGGCAAGCAGATGATTAAAGTGCCAAGGGCTGCTTTAAACGTGATAACAATGGAGTGAGTTAATTTGTCCCTGCTGAGATGACAGATAGCAATTTAATAGTAGAAATGGGACAGTTGAACTGGCCGACTACAGTCACAAGCGCACTTCCATGTATCAACTATCTTTAAAATTGCTAGCAATTGTCTCTGAGTGTGAGGCTCAAGAGACTTGAGGCTGACATTGGTGCAGTTCTAAAGGAGTGCCAGGAATGTATTCATCAAAGGCAACATGGTGCAGACTCAGGAAATCTGAAATAAAGCAGAACACGCAGCAAGTGCTCAGCGATCCCAGTAGAATCTGTGGAAATAGGATTGGATGAGGTACTTTAAATTAACCAACGTCACTAAAGTAAAACAGATCTGATTATCATGTTTTGCACAAATTGGCAGCTGTATTTCCTTCAAGTTTATGGAGTTGTTAGAACATAGAACATTGAACATTACGGCACAGTACAGGCTCTTTGGCCCACAATGTTATGCTGACATTTTATCCTGCTCTAAGATCTATCTGACCCTTCCCTCCCACATAGTCCTCCATTTCTCTATCATTTATGTGCCTATCTAGGAGTCTCTTAAATGTCCCTAATATATCTGCCCCCACAACCTCTGCTGGCAGTGCATTTCACACACCCACCACTCTGTGTAAAAAATTTACCTCTGACACCCCCTTTGTATCTTCCTCCAATCACCTTAAAATTATGCCCCCTTGTGTTAGCCATTGTCACCATGGAAAAGGTCTCTTGATTTATGCCTTTTATCATCCTGTACACCTCTAACAAGTCACGTCTCATCCTCCTTCTCTCCAAAGAGAAGGCCCCAAGCTCACTCAACCTATCCTCATTAAACATGCTCTCCAATCCAGGCAACATCCTGGTAAATCTCCTCTGCACCCTCTCTAAAGCTTCCACATCTTTCCTATAATGAGGCGACCAAAAATGAACACAATACTCAAGTGTGGTCCAACCAGAGTTCTATAGAGCTGCAACATCACCTCACAGAATTTGAACTCAACACCACAATTAATGAAGGCCACCACACCATATGCCTTCCTATCAACCTGTGTGGCAACCTTGAGGAATCTATGGATGTGGACCTCAAGATCCCTCTGTTCCTCTACACTGCTAAGAGTCCTGCCATTAACCTTGTACTCTGCCTTCAAATTTGATCGTCCAAGATGTATCGCTTCATACTTTTCCGGGTTGAAGTCTATCTGCCACTTCTCAGCCCAAGTCTGTATTCTATCAATATCCTGTTGAATTATATATAGAATATATATAATATAATAATATAATTAGTTATAACTATATAACTATAAATAACTAAATATATATATATATATAACTGATATATAGAATATCAATATTCCATCAATATCTATCAATATCACAGCAACATCACCTAGTGAGCCAAACACCAAACCATCAGAATGTCCAAATGTTCAAATCGAGGATTATCAGAATTTTGCTGAAATGATCAGATAAACTATGATCAGCTGAGGTGCCGGGCACGAGTGGAAAGGACCAGGGTTAAACGTATGTAGGGAGAACAACCAGCTAAGGCAGCCCCATACAGTGAACTGGGGAAAGAAAAAGGCAATGATCTTATTGACCACACAAAACTCCCTCCCAAGAAACGGAGCACATCCAGACTCCTCTCTCCATAGACACTGCCTGGTCTGCTGTGCATTTGCAGCATTTTCAAGTTTATTTCAGATTCCCTGTGTCTGTGGTAAATGCACAGCTGGAAGTACTGACCTGGGAGGAATGGGAGCAGGAGCAGGTCATCTGACCTCTCAAATCCACATCACCTTCGAACAAGACCACAGACAAGCTTCTGGCTCAAACTCCCACTTTTCTGCCCTTGATTTCATTAAAATCCAGAAATTCATAATCTCCTTTAAATGAATACAATGACTGAGCCCTCCAGGATAAACAAAATTCCAAAGGTACCCCACCCTATCAGTGCAGAAGTTTCTCTTTATTTTATTTTTTCCTTGAGAAGACATTTGGCCCATCAAGTCTCTGCTAGCTCTCAGACCAATCCTATCAAGCCTATTTATAACTTATTTCACTGTAATATATCCGTTCACACATGCCCATTAACAACCCCTCCCCACCCCACAAATATTCCACAACCCACCTACACTCAGGGTAATTTCCAGTAATCAATTAATCCCGTGACCAGGATTTGGGAGGAAACTGGAGCACTAAGGTGAAACCCACACAGTCACAGGCAGAACATGCAAACTTCTCACAGACAGCACCCAAGGTCAGGATCTTAGTCCGGGTCTTTGGACCCATGAAGCAGCTGCGCAACCTCCAACATCATTGTTCCACCCAGTCCCGCAGAAGTGACCTCGGAGAGCTTTGTACTCAGCTACCAAAAAGCAATATCACCCTGTTTACCATGTGCAGTAATCGGAAGTAATCATTCACCTTGCCACATTCCCTGAACCCTGCTTATGGACACTGATTTATCAGCTGCAGGCAAATTCAAACATGAGTGAGAACCATTGCTAATCTGTACTTTCCAGTAACTGCACTTCACATTTTTGGGGTGATGAAACATGTTTGATAAATGCTTTGAACCTTTAATTCTCTGGATGCACAGCAGCTCGTGAGGATCCTTTCAAAGGAAACACCCTGAATGTGAAATAACAAAATGATAGAAACACTCAACAGGTCACGTTGTAAGAGTGGAGAGACAAAAGAGTCA
>JARFYF010000054.1:7863436-7874116 GCA_030265395.1 Rhina ancylostomus | reverse complement strand
ATTGCCTCTTCACTCCCCCTCTATCCTGTCCCCTTCCCATCTCCTTGCGCACATCACACTGCCTCCAAACCCACAGACACAACTTCACGCTTGCTCACAGATGTGCGCGCACACTGGTGCATGCACTGGTGCTCACCCATGCTGAGGCATCAGATCACAGGTACGCTGACACGTGCAAGTGGATGTGCTCTAGCCCATGTAGGTGGACACACACTGTGAAAACCAGGACCTCATCCAGTGCACTGAAACCGGACTGCCCTGTGATTCTGCCACTGAACCTGCAATGCACAAACCTTGGACTCATACCCAATGAAAATTCACAAGGCATCATGGCAGCTTGAGTATACCGAGCTGGATTGTAGCCTCAGAACCTGTGCCTGAGTTGCCTTTGTGGCCCTTTTACTGCTTATTGGTATCAAAGGTCTTTCAGCTGTTTTCCTACGTCTGTGATTAACAGGAGTGTTTAGAGAGTTCTAAAGGATTAAAAAATATTTTGAAAATTAAGTTATTTATTTCCACACACATTTCTCATGATCTTCTTTGACCTTGGGATGTTCTTAAGTTGTTTGTAGCCAATGGCGTGGTTGTCAGAGGAAGTTGCTATTGTACTGCCAGAAACTCGGCGGCCAATTCTACACGCAGCAAGTATGTGTGAGAGAAACACCAGATAACCTTCCAGGGATATTATCAGGGTTTTATCTTCCAGGGATATTGATTAAGGAATAAATATTTGCCAGGACGCTAGGCATAATTCCCCGGCTTTCTATCCATGGAATCTGACGGTGTCAATTGGGTTCCTTAACTTAATGTGTCTTCTGAGAGAGCACACAGGTTGTTCCTCTGACAGTGCAGCACTCCATCTGTACTGCACAGGTTGTTCCTCTGACAGTGCAGCACTCCATCTGTACTGCACAGGTTGTTCTCTGACAGTGCAGCACTCCATCTGTACTGCACAGGTTGTTCCTCTGACAATGCAGCACTCCCTCTGTACTGCACAGGTTGTTCTCTGACAGTGCAGCACTCTGTCTGTACTGCACAGGTTGTTCTCTGACAGTGCAGCACTCCATCTGTACTGCACAGGTTGTTCCTCTGACAGTGCAGCACTCCCTCTGTACTGCACAGGTTCCTCTGACAGTGCAGCACTCCCTTGGTACGGCATAGGGTGGGTCATCCTGGATCTTTGGGATGGGTCCCTTTAATGGATTTGAAGCCAAAACCTTCCAACTCAAAAAGGCAAGCTTGCTGGTCAATGAGACCTCCCTCCATTGCTGATTTAATTTTTTGGGTTAAGTGAAAGGAGGCACGAGTCTGACCAATTCCTCGCCTGAACGGAGGTCTTCAACAGGCTGAAGATTGTCCGCACATTGAAAAGGGGGAGGGAGAGCTGGGAATCCAGGGGAACTGATCCCATTGATGACGAGAGCAGCAATCAATTTGACCTCTAATTGATGGCAGCTTCTGACAGGAAGAATGATCTGTGGCTAATTTCTTTTATATAAGGTTGCATGAAGGCTTTGTTTAAACTTCCTGCACAGCTGCACTGAAACCAAGCTCGACAACGACTCTGTCAGACGCGGGCCTGAGTAATCTTTTATCTCTGCATCTGCTCGGCCATCGCAAATTGCTGTCATGTGCAGAGGTGTTTTTGGCAATGGTCACCATGGAAACGTTATTTAATTATGACAAGTAATTACTGACAGACATGGAGATGCTTTTTTTCTCAGAGGGGGAAGGGTCCTTCCTAGTTGTCTTCCCCCTTTCAGAATTCATGGGAAGGGTTGGGGAGAGGGAATTTGCTTTCATCCTGTGGACTCTGGTTGGGTCTTGAAGTGATAGCCACAAATTAAACCGAAGTACTCTTCCCACACCTTCCCCTCAGGGTCTTACCACTTGACTGATTTCATTGTTGGGATAGGTTGGTGCGACATTCACCCTTCCTCACTGATGGGGTTAATCCTACACATTGGCAATTCAGCTTTGTGGGCTGGCTCAGCTCTCAAACTGCAGGTTGTTCTTCTTGTTCACCTTGCACTTTGCTTGTTTTCTGCTCTTCTTGTCCTCCGCTCTTCTGTCATCGCTTCCTCCCATTCCCTGTTCTGCATTCTCCTCGTCCTTTGCCGTTGTCTTCTACCGGCTCCCCCCCCCCCCCCCCCACCGCCACTTCTGTCTTGTAGAGCCAGCCTGGGCTGGATTAACTCTGAACGGTGAGCTTGCTGCTCGTGTCCGGGACGCCAGGACTGTGTCTGTCCCCGTTATCTACTGGTGTCCATTCTGCATGCTGAAAGTGGTTCAGATTAATATATTGTCATATACACCAGGGTGCAATGACGTTCCTTGCTCGTGTGAAGCTCACAGAGTAAACAGTGTACATGGTAATAATAAATACAATGAATACAGTGAGCGCAAAACAATGGAATGGTGCAAGGTATAGTAATGCACACCGAGGTAGTGCAAAAAGAAATTCTAAAATGACAACATCAGAAGAGGTGGAATTAAGGGCTCGAGAACGTGGCGGCCCCACCGGGAAGGGGATGCGATGGGGGTGGTTGGTTCAGGAGTCTGATCGCAGCGGGGAAGAAGCTGTTCTCGAGTCTGGACGTTCGGGCTTTCAAGCTCCTGCATCTTCGCCCAGAAGGACAAGGGAATGGCCAGGGTGTCAGGCATCCTCGGCGATACCGTTAGCCTTCCTGATGCAGTGCACCGTGCAGTGTAAGTGCAAGTGTGGAATTTATGGAGCCCTGCCTTCCCCTCCTCGCCCCATTCAACATTTCATATTTTCTTAGAACATTGAAGGAGGCCTTTTGGCCCATTCATTCTATGCCAGCTCTCCTGCAGTGCTGACAATCCATTTCCCTGACATTTTCTTGCCCATTAACTCCTCCCGATTCTTCTGTTTCCCACCTACACCGGTGGTGATTCACTGTCACCAGTGAGCCGACCTACCCAACACGTCTTTGAGATGAGGGAGGATCCAGAGGAAAGCCACTCAGTTGCATGGAGAACATGCAAGCTCCACATACACAGCCCCTGAGGTCAGAATCGAACCTGGGACCTTGGAGCTGTGAGGCAGCCACACTACCCGCGGTGCTGCTGTGCCACCTGTATTCTATTGCCACTTCTTCTGGGTGTTCGTTACACACCTTGTATTGCATGGTGCTCTGAGCTTCAGGGTTCACTGCAGCTCGAATATAATGCTTGATGTCTATGGTCATGTACATGACTGTCTGGTTAACTTGCTGCTTTGTTTTGCTTTCTTCATCATCTCAATTTATAACTCTGGCCTCAAACCACTTCCTTTAGTTGGTTGTGACACAGTGCCAATGAGGGCTGTTTCCTGGTGATGGAGGGACAGTTCATTACATGTTGCATTCCTGCAATAAACCTTGTGGTTAACGACGTCAAGTGGGCTCCCTTAGACCTGTCAGGATTGTTGACTGGACAGTCTGGATTCCCCCATCCCTGCTCTTTCTCAAGTAGGTAGAAAAATTAAGACTTGCATTTCAGTAGTGCCATGCTCTTTCACTTTAAGATAATCTGTGTTATGAATATAGACTGAAGGGTAAATATTGGCCATGACTCTAGGTGAAGTCTCTGTTTATCTTTGAAATAGTGCTATGGTATCTTTTCTGTCCAAGCAAGACATTGCAACTGAAAAGTTACTGTCCATTGCACAGTGCAGCACTCTCTCAGTACTGCATTTGAACATCAACCTGGATTTTTTATGTTTAAGGTTTTGCAGTAGGATTTGAGCCACAATTTTCAGGCTTAGAGGTGAGAATGCTATCTATTGTGGGACAATTGACATTCAGGAAGGTTCACAGGTTAAAGGAAAGCCAAGGACCTTCTCCATAGAGTGTGCTGTACAAACATAGGTCCACGGGTCTTATTTGGTGCTGATGATCCAAACCTTCTCTATTGTGTGTTGAAAGTGTTGGTCATGCCTGGAAGGCAATTTTGGTCAGGGATGAAGACTATGGGGATTACATCTCTTGGCTTCACACCAGTCACTTCACCATCCCACAGCCTGATTGGTGGTACCAGCTGATGCCCAGAACAGCCTCAGATTTGCATTGGTGGGCCTTGGTGATGTATCCTAGTGATAGGCAACCGTTGGCAGTTATGTGGAACAGAGGGCCAGGCGACAGTCTTTTTAGCTTCTCGAGCCCGCACCACCAGAGTGAGGTCATGGCTGATGTAATGGATCTTCTTCCACGAGTCGCTTCTTGCTCCAAGAGTGATTTATGCTGGGTGATGATGCCATTGTCAGCCAATCACAAGCCTTCTCAGCCCTCCTCCCATCCAACAATGGCCCAATTGTGTCACTGCTGCTGTTGAGCATTCCAAGCTCTGGCTCAGCAGTTTGTTTGTTTAATTAATGTTCAGCCATTTGTAACTTGATATAATGCACATTTGCAATTGAATAAAACGATTTTTGTAAGCGTAGAGTATTGTAACTGTCCTTAAATATATTACAGAATAGATTTTGGCTGGAGTATTTAAACTGGTGAGGCAGAATTTATGACGTGGAGCTTGCATCAAATGAGAACTTTTCTTGCCTTTATTAAACCTGCATTTTTGTAGTGCCTTTCACCGCTTCAGGATGTCTCGTGCTTTGCAGTCACCTGTAGGAAAAGTAACAGCCCATTTGTGCACAGCACACTCCCACGACGCCTGTGAGGTAATGATCAGGCAGCCTGGTTTAGTGACATTGAGTGAGGGATTGGTCTTGGCCTTGGAAACTGGGCAAACTTCCCTGCACTTATGTGAGATCTTTAGTGCATACTTAGGGGAGCAGATAACGCCATAAAGGCATACAGCACGAAGACAGGCCCTTTGGCCCAACTGGTCCATGCTGACCAAGATGCCCTATCCAAGCTAGTCCCATTTGCCAGCATTTGGTTCATAACCTTCTAAACCTTTTGTATCAATGTAGCTGCTCAACTGTGTTTTAAAAGTCGTTAATGTACCTGCCTCAACTAATTCCTCTGGCAATTTGTTCCATATATATGTGTAAAAAAAAAGTTGCCCCTCAAGTTCTTACTAAATATTTCCCCCCTCACCTTAAACCTATGCCCTCTAGTTCTTGATTCCCCAACCCTGGGAAAAAGACTGAATGCATTCACCTTCTCTATGCCCGTCAGATAGGGCCTCTGTTTAACATCTCACCCAAAAGCATTCGTATTCTGGCCATTGAACTAGCACGGGCTGTTTGAAAGAGCTCGTCGCCTCACCTCACCCCACAGAATAGAAAGCCACAACGTGAAAGTGTTCCCTTCCTCTTTCCTATTTTATCTTGCAAGTTAAGCTGGAATACCATTTGAAAGGGGAAGGTGGGTGAACATTTGGAAAGGGAGATGAGAAGAGTGACTGGTGTTATGGGTGGGATGTTGGGAAAGAAAGGACAGCTCTTCTCTCTACTACCTTGTCCAACTGGGCGTTTCTCAGAGTGAGTGGGCACTATGAGGCTGCCCAGCTGTGAATGAATTTGCAGTTCATGGGGATCCAGGATAGTAACTGGAGGACTTCTGGCTGACTTTTCCCTCAGCATTGCAGATAACAGGCTTTCTTGTTGACACCATGATGCCAAGCGTTGGATGTGAGGCGGTGGTTTTATTTGTGATTACTTGCACCTTGATGTCAGGAGGAAGGGTGTTTTATTTAAAAGGTTATGGTTTATATTGGCACAACCTTGAGAAAAGCTCAGATGCATCTTGACACTGCTGTTGTGAGGGACATACTGTGCAAATCACCTTTGAAGGGCTGATCAGGTGCGTCTGAAGGGGGGATAAAATACAGAAAGCATCAACGATTAAGGGTCAAGAGGCAAGAGATCAGGCCATTGACGTAAGCAAAAATTTCAAGGTATGAGGGGGTGGGAAGCAAGGGAATGGGACCAATTGAGTTGCTCTCACAAGGTGCTGACATCATCTCAATGGGCCGAATGGCTTCTACTGCTGTGCCATGTTTGTTGGGCAGGAGAGGATGGCTGTCCGTGTCCCATCCTTCAGTCAACAGAAGATGATGGCCCCAGTGCCACAGTGGTGGCTTCATGGTTGCACTCGTTGTTGGTGCCACTAGACCTTCAGTGGGAGCGGGCTTCTGGCTGGAAACCCGAGTCCTTTTCCCTGCAGCAATTTTTTAAAGAAATCCTGCGGCAGGGGGAAAGCGATGCTGAGATATGAAAAGACCCACAGAGAGGGCCTGTGTTCCAATCCCACTTCAGTGCAGAACCCTACTGTGTGTGTTTACACCACTGTGAGAATTGAATCAAATATTGCCGAGTGACCCTGCCCTGCTGCATTATGCGTTATTACTTTGTAAACGGCCAGATTAACAGATGAATTACACTGTGTAATTAGCCTGTGAACTTTGTTTCAAAACAAGCCGTAGCACTCTATTTACTGCTGATATCATGGGTTTCTCAGAATGTTCCTATGCACAATTGATATTTTTCTATTATTAAGCTGGCTTTGTCAATTTTTAAAGTGCATTTATATATCTGTGTATGTGTGTGTCGGGGTGTTCTTGCATGTGTACCTTGATGTGCATGTGTTCATGCATGTCCACATGTATGCACATGACTTTGTACTTAAGTATATTTATGTGCTGTATGTGTGAATGCCTATCTCCATTTATGCACTGTGTGTCTTAATGTGTATGTAATCCTGTGCGAGTATGTGGTTATTTGTATGCGCAAGTGCACTTCTGTGAAGTTGCAAGTTTTGTGTGTGTGAGTTCATGGCTATTTGTGAGTGTACATGCCCGTTTATTTGTGTGTGTGTGTGTGTGTGTGTGTGTGTGTGTGTGTGTGTGTGTGTGTGTGTGTGTGTATCTTGTGCATTTATGTGTGCCGGGCAGGTTAACAACCTGATTCTCTCTTATGATCAGCTAATGACATAAGTAAAGTGCTGACTGGTTTCAAGGTAATGGAAGCAACATCTGATGGAGGACAACTTGGCCTAATTTGTGTGCTGGCTCTGCCCAGTTTTGAAAGAGTGTTTACACCAATTATCCACACACAGTGGTTAAGCTGAGAAAAAAAGGTTTGCATTAGAATGAAGAGCAGGGGAGGCAAAATGCATCATCCATCACAATTAATGCCACACAGCAGCAAGATAATGGAAAGAGATGGGGAGCGAGTCTGTGCATAGAGGGTGGGGGGAATTGTTGGTCAGCTTCTATTAAGTAAGCAATATTCAGGGTGTGGAATATTACTCACCACAGGCTCCTGACACCATCCAATATTACCGCGAGCTATTCACATTAAAATATATCACATATGGCCAGTTGGAATCTGAGAGCTACTTTAATAGAGAGCAGTGTGTATCTTTTTTCTTAATTTCAGAGTTTCTCTGCTCCTTACTCTGAAGGTGTTGGCTGGAAACGCACTTAAGCCCACATTCTTCAGGAGCGATTCTCAGCTGAGGGGAGGGCCTCGCTGTTGGAGAGGGGATGCCGAGGGAGTGCCGCGCTGTCGGAGGGACAGAGCTCACTGTGGGAGAGGTGGCACTGTCGGAGGGGCAGAGCCGCACTGCAGGAGATACCAACCTTAGGGTGGGACCTTAAATCTAGCCTCTGACTACCAGGTTAGGTAGGTATAAAGGTGCATCGACACGATTCGTAAAATGAACAGGGCAGCTCTGAAAGTAGTGCTGCAGGTAGAGAGGGTGGTGAAGAAGGCAGATGGCACACTGCCTTCAAAGGTCAGGGCATTGAGCACAAGAGCTGGGAAGTCACGCAGACAGGTACATGGATAGGAAGTATTAGAGGGATACGGGCAACATGCGGGCTAATGGCACTGACTCAGGTGGGTAGGTTGGTCGCCATGGATGAGTTGGATTGAAGGGCCTGTTTATGTGCTGTATGTGACTTTGACTCTTGTTTCCTGGTCATTGTTTATCCACAGTCGGTTGGTACTCATTGGTAATGATAATTTTGCTTTTAGTGGAAGCTTACTGTGTGCAAGTTGAGTGCCACGCTACATATTACTACAGAGTCTACACTTCAAAAATACTCAAAAACAATTTGTGTCTACTGAGGTTATTACAGGCTCTATGTAAATTCAAGATTTTTCTCGTGTTAACGCAAACACCCAGAGCCGTCACCTGTATGTGACAGAGAGATAACTATGTGGTGGGTCACAGTACTGACACCCTTCTGGCTCTGGACTGTCTTGTTGATGTCTGAGCCTGACTTGACAGTTTCCCTTCACACCCAAGCGTGGCTGCTGTCAGCCGCAACTCCTTGCAGAAAGACCCGGAGGTCTCTGTGCAATTAGGGTGATGATATTTTCTGATTGCCTGCGATCTCAGCAGGGCCAGTCTCCGCAAATTGTTCAGCTTCCCTCACGTCCCAGCCTTCCCTCATAGTCCGTTGGCAGCCTGTAATTACGTTCTGCCTCTCATGTAGAAAACTTGCCCGCAGGCGACCTTTGTGTCATGATGGTGGGGGAGTGGGGTGTGCAGGGGAGGTGGGGATGCGAGACCGCAGAGGCTGGAATCTGGAGCACAAATAAACAAACTGGAGGAACTCAGCGGGTCAGGCAGTGTCTGTGGAGGCAGAGGCAAGGTCGACGTTTCAGCATCAGGACTGAGTGTAGAGGAAAGATGGGGAGGTGGGGTTGGCAGAAAGGGTGGTGTTTATCTGTGAAGGCTTGCACTGAATCTTCAGCAGAAAAGTGGACCCTTCTGTCTAAGTGGTCTGTCTACCCAAGTCGTCCCACCCATTGGTTAGACCACAGCTGAAGCTCTGGTCACAACACTATAGGGTGGATGTGATTGCACTGGAGAGATGCAGAGGGGATTCACTAACACGTTGCCTGGACTGGATTGTTTCAGCTATGAGGAGAGACTGGATAGGCTGGGTTTATTTTCCTTAGAACAGCAAGGGCTGAGGGGGTACCTAATTGATGCATACAAGATAATGAATGGCATAGAAAAATAGCAAGAAACTTCTCCTCTTAGCCGAGGTGTCTAAAATCAGAGGATGTAAGCTTAAGGTAAGAGGTAGAAGATTTGGAGGGGATCTGAGGAAGAATTTTTTCACCCAGAGGGAATGCACTGCCGGTAGGGGGTGATGGAGACAGGGACTCTTGACAACATTTTAAGAAATATCTACACAAGCGCTTGAATCATCTTAGCCTGGAAGGCGATGAACAAGTGCTGGTAACTGGGATTAATATTGATGGTCCTGATGCAGGGCCTCAACCCAAAGTCTTGGTGATTCCTGTCTCCCCACAGATGCTGTTCGACCCGCTGAGTCCCTCCAGCAGCTTGTTTGTTGCTCCAGATTCCAGCATCTGCGGTCTCTCGTGCTTCCTTAGTATCGATGGTAATTGCTGGTCAGCATGGACATGGCAGCTGTGTGACACTTTGGCTGTGAGCCTCTTCCCACTCTGCTTTATCTAATCACAGCTGCATTATCTGGTTCCTGAGTTCAAGTTCCACTCCACAGACTTGAGCACAAAAACTCAGGCCAATTCTGCCATGTGGCACTGAGGGAGTGCCACCCTGCCAGTGGTGCCACCCTTCAAATGTGGCACCATTGCCCATCTTAGATGAACAGTGAAGGTCCCATGGTACAGTTGTCCCTCAGGCCAATGGTTGTCCCTCAGCTGAGAAAGCAGATTATCTGGTTATTATCATATTGATGCCCATGGGATTGTGCTGTGCCCAAATTGCCTGCAACGTTACCACCAAGACGTTGCTTTATGAATAGTTCAGTTTGCATAAAGTGCTCTGAGAACCCAGAAGGCATGTGAGTGAGGTAAGCACGTATTTCCATGTTTCCAACTGGCAGGCACGGTCGTGTAGCGTTTAGCATAACGTTTTACAGCGCCAGCGACCCAGGTTCAATTCCCACTGCTGTCTGTAAGGAGTTAGTACGTTCTCCCGGTGCCTGTGTGGGTTTCCTCTGGGTGCTCCGGTTTCCTGCCACATTCCAAAGACGTACGGGTTATGAAGTTGTGGACATGCTGTGTTGGCCCCGGAAGCGTGGTGACACTTGCGGGCTGCCCCCCAGAACACTGTACGCAGAAGATGCGTTTCACTGTGTGTCTCGATGTACGTGTGACTACCAAAGAGATCTGATCTTCTGAAATTCCCCTCTGCCAACCTCACCCCACACCCCAAGCTCCAGCATTGCCGGAGGAAACCCCTGGTGGCACTTAAAAAAGGTGAGAAGGGAAAGGCTTAATGGGGGAACTGAGGGGCAGGTTTTCAACACGGGGGGTAGTGGCTGTGTGGAACGGGCTGCCAGAGGAGGTGGTGGAGCTGGGTACAATTCCAGCATTCGAAAGACATTTGGACGGGGACATGGATAGGAGTTATTTAACGGGACATGAAACACAGGCAAGTGGGATTAGTTTAGATAGGAGTCTTGGTGGGCATGGATGAGTTGGGCTGAAGGGCCTGTTCCTGTGCTGTATGACTCTATTGACCAGCAAGCAGACATTTCTACCCCTTAATGCTTAAATAGTTATACCTATATTTTTGTCTATCTTGGTGGGCATGGATGCGTTGGGCTGAAGGGTCTGATTCCATGTTGTATAATGCTATGAATCTATTAATCACGCCCAGCCTTTTCCACTTAGTCTGGTCAGTTCCTCGAGCCTGTGTGGTATTCACACCACTTATCCTGTCCCTTCCTCTGCTCATGCACCAAACTCACAGCCGTTGTTGA
>JARFYF010000054.1:7455038-7466514 GCA_030265395.1 Rhina ancylostomus | reverse complement strand
ACACTTGAATCTGAAGCAAAAAACAAACTTCTGGAGAAACTCAATGGGTCAGGCAGCATCTGTGGAGGGAGATGGACAGTTGACATTCCGGGTTGAGCCCCCCTACCAAAACAAGTCACCTTCTTCTGTGCTGCTGGATCTAAATCCTGGAACACTTTTGTCAGATGGACAGCAGCAACTCAAAATAGCAGTTCACCACCACCTCCTCAAGGGCAAGAAGGGATGAGCAATAAATGCTGGCCGAGTGATTCTTCTTCCCTCTCTCTACAATGGTGTCACACCATACTGAAGTAAGTTGGGGTCAGGTCCAACTGTCACCCCTCTGATATCCCTGGATTTCTGCTTACAGTGCTACAAAATCAAAGGCAAAGTCAAAACCAAAGTCAAAGTTGAATTTATCAGAATCAGATTTATTATCACTGACATGTGACATGAAATTTGTTGTTTTGCGGCAGCAGTATAGTGCAAAGACAAAAACAATCTATAAATAACAGAAATAAATAAATATTGCAACATAAAAAGGAATAATAAGGTAGTGTTCATGGACCTTTCAGTACATGTGTGTACAGGTGCAATGAAAAGCTTACTTGCAGCAGCATCACAGGCACAGAGCATCAGATAAGCAATGTTCACAAGAAAAACATAAATTATACATAAATCATATACAATTTTTACAAGAAAGAAAACAAAAAGAAGCAAAGTCCATTTCAGGGCAAAATGATCTATGTGGTCAGTGTTGCTAAACTGTAATGATGAGGGTTGTGCAGGTTGGTTCAAGAACTGAATGGTTGAAGGGAAGTAGCTGTTCCTGAACCTGCTGGTGTGGGACTTCAGGCTTCTGTACCTCCTGCCCGATGGTAGGTGTGAGAAGATGGCACAGCCCGGATGGTGGGGATCTTTGATGATGGATGTTGCCTCCTTGAGGCAGTGCCTCCTGTAGATAACTACCGATGGTGGGGAGGGATGTGCCCATGATGTACTGGGCAGAGTCCACTACCCTCTGCAGCTTCTTGTGTTCCTGCGCATTTGACCTGCCGCGGCAGACCATCATGTGTTTCTTGCTCCAGGTTCCAGCATCTGCAGCCTCTTCTGTCTCCAAGATCCTTCACAGTTCTGGAAAGAGAAGTCTATCAGTCTAGGATTCAACCTGACAATTTGACCTAAAATCAGATGTCCTCTGTGGAAGCGAGTTCCAGCTTTCTATCGTCCTCTGTGTGTCGAAGGGTAACACCTCTCAAGCTGCTCCCCTTTCCTGGGAGTCTCTGTGCAGGCCGTGATGATGCAACATTGTCCCTTCGCACCGTCCGGTCTCCAAGCCCAGCTCTCAGACTAAACCGTGCTTTATTCTGGTCCTTCAGTTCATATAATAACCCTGTACCCCATACTGCAGACTGTTCTCGCAGCTCCCATCGGGCAGGGGGTACAGGAGCCTGAAGTTCCACACCACCAGGTTCAAGAACAACTACTTCCCTTCAACCATTCAGTTCTTGAACCAACCTGCACAACCCTAATCACTACCTCAGTAATAGCAACACGATGACCACTTTGCACTAGAATAGATTTTTTTTGGTTCTAATTATATTCTTTCTTGTAAAAATTGTGTATAATTTATGCTTACTTTGTTTTTCTGGCGAATGCTTCTTATCTGATGTGATGCTGCTGCAAGGAAGTTTTTCATTGCACTTGTGCACACACGTACTTGTGGACAAAATCAACTCAAGAATGTCGGAGAGGGCGGAGCCCATTCATTTCCTGGGGTCGTCCTGTCGAGGACCAGAACTCCTGAGAACCAAACTGGGCCTGAGTAACACAAGCTATTTCCAGTACTGAGACCAGACCTACCTTGGACCTTCATTATTTACCGATCCTTCTACGGTGCTTTGTTTGTACAAACTCAGCAACCTCACAGTTGCCAACATTCATTCAGTTAATACCTCTGAAAATTATCATCTTATCCTTACAACTAACACAGGAGGCCATTCAGTCCATTGGGTTAATGCTAGCACCCATCAGCCTCCCTCTCCTTATTTCCCTGGACCCCCTGCAAGTTATTCTTTCTCACACGTACCTATCACCTCCAGCCACCAATTAACCTGCCAGCACGTCATCGGGACATGGGAAGAACCAGAGCAGCCAAGGGAAACCCATGCAGTTACAGGAAGAACGTGTGGACTCCACACAGAGAGGTCAGGATAGAACCTGGGTGCCAGGAACTGTGAGGCAGCAGCACTATCTGCTGTGGGACCACCTTAGTCCTCCCATCCTGGCTCTCCATGGTAAATACATCCTTCCTTAGATGTGGAGACCAGAACCAAACACAATGCTCAAAGGGTGGTCTCACCGAGTTCCTGTACAACTGTAATAAGACCATTGACTTCCTCAAGAGGCTAAGGAAATTCGGCATGTCCCTGTTGCCCCTCACCAATTTTTACCCAAGCACCACAAAAAGCATCGCATCCGAATACATCACAGCTTGGTACGGCAACTGCTCGGCCCAAGACCGCAAGAAATTGCAGAGTTATGGACAGAGCCCAGCACATCACACAAACTAGCCTCCCTTCCACTGACTCTGTCTACACTTCCCACTGCCTGGGGAAAGTAGCCAACATAGTCAAGGACCCCTCCCACCCCAGACATTCTCTCTTCTCCCCCCCCCGCCATCGGGCAGAAGATACTAAAGCTTGAAAACACAAACCACCAGGCTCAAGGACAGCTTCTATCCCGCTGTTACAAGACTCTTGAACTGACCTCTTGTATGATAAAGATGAACTCTTGATCTCTCAGACCACCTCGTCCGGGCCCTTGCACCTTATAGTCTGCCTGCACTGCACTTCTCTGTAACAACATATTCTGCATTGTGTAACTGCTTTTTCCTTGTACCACCTCGATGTACTGATGTGATGAAATGATCTGTATGGACAGCATGCAGAAGAAAGTCTTTCACGATACCTTGGTACATGTGACAATAACAAACCAGTCATCAATTACCTTATTCCCGTATTAAAATCCCTTCATAGTAAAGGCTGACAAAACATTTTTTTAAAAAACATTTAATTATTTAATTTATCATTAAACATTTAATTATTTATCGCACCTGCACGTTGGCGGTGTACAAAGCTTGCTGTCCAGTCTCGGGGCAGCTGGCTTTCCCCAACTGGCCCTGGTGTACATAGAACAGGGACAAGGAGTTAAATGCGCCAGAAGCTCCACTTAAGAGTTAAAAATCTGGCACAGGACAATTTGTCTACACTCCCTTTACATCCAGCCATCAGCACAAACATTTTGCTCCCAGTGTGACTGCACGCCACTGTGTCAATGTCAAAGCAGCTGTGCTTTTTTTAATATAAAAAAAAATCCTCTAAAATAAGAATGTTGACAGCAAGCTCTTTGGTTTCATGGGCTGAAAGCTGAGCACTGGTGCCACCTGCAGGACAAACCAAGGACTGTAGCCGGGAGATAGGGAAACAAGCAACTTAGTCAAGGGATTTGCATCTCTGAACATTGATTTTCACAGGAGATTTTCTCAAGATTAAACCTTTGTGTCACTTCATTAAAACTACTCTTCAGTCAGTATGCTTGAAATGTTAAACCTCTCATGCCTGACCTACACTAAGGCAGAGAAATCTCAGTGGAAATCTAAGAAAATTGCATTTCCACTGATAGTGTGATTATCGGGTAATTTACTCCTTTTCCTTTTACTGAATAATAAAAATTTATTCCATTGGCTTTTCATTTTATGAAACAAAGCTGCAGTATAAATAGAGGACAGGTATGCAGCACAGAGTCTAAAGGAGCTGTCAGAAAAGCAGCACCTGTGCCTGAAAGTACAGCCGTCGGCCTGGCAAATGCCTGACCCCAACAGGCATCCAGGGACCTCTGCAGTCATGCGCTTCTCTGAAGACAGGGAAGTAAATCAGTGACAGCATATTGGCTCCCTGTTGGATCTATGCAGCCAGTCCTACTCCCCTTCCCTTTCCTCAGAGTCCTGCAATTCGGCATGTTCCTGATGACCCTCACCAATTTTTACCAATGCACCATACAAAACATCCCATCCGGATGCATCACAGTACGGCCACAGCTCTGCCCAAGACCGCAAGAAACCACAGGGAGTTGTGAACACGACCCAGTCCATCACGCAAACCAGCCTCCCCTCCATTGACCCTGTCTATACTTTCCGCTGCTTCAGGAAAGCAGCCAACATAATAGAAGATCCCTCCCGCCCCGGAGATTCTCTCTTCTCCCCCTTCGCTTCAAGCAGAAGATATAAAAGCTTGAGAACATGTACCATCAGGCTCAAGGACAGCTTCTATCCCTATTGTTATCAGAGTCTTATACAATAAATATGAGATCTTGATCTCCCAATCTACCTTGCTGTGGCCATTGCACCTTGTTTACATGCACTGCATTTTCTCTGTAACATTATATTCTACATTGTTATTGTTTCTCCTTTTGTATTACCTCGATGTACTTGCGTATGGAATGATCTGCCTGCATGGCACGCAAACAAAAGCTTTTCACTGTATCCCGGATTACCAATTTGTTCTGATCCAGTACCCGTTTGATTGAATCTGCCTCCAGCGCCTTGGCAAGCAACGTAATGCAGATGCTGACTGAAATAATCAGGCAGCATCTGCGGGGAGAGAAACATTTGTAATGTTTAAAAGACGTTTGGATAGGTTCATAGATAGGAAAGGTCTGAGACGGATCTGGGCCACACGCAGGCCAATGGGACTAGCTCAGGTCGGCATGGACACGTTGGGCCGAAGGGCCTGTTTCTCTGCTGTAAGCAGATCCAGGTCTGAGATCCTTTATCGGTACCTCAGATGCTGATGGATAAGTTTTCCTTATTTCACTGAGGTTTCCTTCAGCAACCACCATAATGTTGTGCTCCTCTGGTTCTCTCAATGAGAACAGAGCACCTCCACCTCCAGTTAGTACTTTGATCACCTGTCTCTGCTCTAAGGAGAACAATCCCATCTTCTCCAGCCTTCGAGCCATTCCACTTTTCTGCACCCTCTCCAAGCTCTTCACATCCTCACCAAACTGCTGCCAGAATTGGAGACGTCCCTCGTGGCCAAACCAGTCTTCTGCAAAGGCTCACCATCAGCCCTGCTTTTGTACCCTCTATCCCTGAATCTCAAGGTTACCTTGAGGTTTTACACTGCTTTCAACCTACTTTACCACCTTCAAACAGCTCTGTACATCTGCACCCAACTTCTGTTTCCCTTTTGGAATCGAACCATTTATGATCTATTGCCTCTCCCCACACCCTCTCCCAAAATCTTTCACTTGGCAGCTTGCTGTGTTAACTTTCACCTGTCACACAACATTCTTTATCTATTAACAAGGTTTAAAAGACACTTGGGCAGGTACATGGATAGGAAAGGTTGGAGAGGGATATGGGCCTAATGCAGGCAAACAGGACTAGCTTAGATGGGAATCCTAGTTGGCATAGACCAGTTGGGCTGAAGGGCCTGTTTCCATGCTGTATGACCATGACCTGCCCAGTCCACCAGGTGTCTGCATCTCCTTGAAATCCATCACTACCCTCTGATGAAAAACACAATGATGCTGGAGGAACTCAGCAGGCCAGGCAGTATCCGTGGAGAAAAGCAGACGGTCAACGTTTCGGATCAGGACCTTACTTCATAACGTTCTTCATCTAGATTCCAGCATCTGCAGTCCTTTGTTTCTCTATCACCCTCCTCACTTCCAAGTGTCTTCTCCAAAGGTTCATATTAGTACTTCCCTTCCCCAGTCAATTGGACTGGCTTCTGGCTAAACGTTCCAATAACATAACCTCTTATCCATCGCAAATTTAGTGCAGGGAAAACCTTGCTGTATTTCAAAGTCATAGATGTAATCCCCATGCAGTGGCTCAATCAACTGACAAGTCAACCGATATTTCTCTGATAGAGTGAGGTGGGATGGTGAGATTTGGATTAGGAGGAAGATCACACCAGACCAGGGATGAGTAACACAGTGGTCAAGTTAGAGGACCAGTAGCCAGAGTTCCAGAGACATAAGTTTAAATTTCACCACCACAGCTAAGACATTTAGTCATAGAAGTCACAGAATAGGGTTACGGAGACAAACAGCTCAGAATCAGGCCCTTTAGCTCAATTAATCCCCACCAACCACCCACTTACACTATATTCTGCATTCCATGTTCTTTCTACCACCTCAGTGTACTTGTGTATGGAATGATCTGTCTGGACGGTACGCAGGCAAAAGCTTTTCACTGTACACATGACAATAATAAACCAATTGATCAATCAAGCACTAACCCTACATTAATCCTTTTTTTTAAAATATATATATATATATATATATATATATATATATATATAAATAAATTCTCCCCACATTCTGATTGACTCTCACCAGATTCTAACACATCAGGGTAATATATGGCAGACAATTAACCTACACGTTGTTGAGAAGTGGGAGGAAGCCAGAGCACCTGGGGGAAACCCACGCAGTTGCAGGGAGAACGTTGAAACCCACACAGACAGCGCCCCAGGTCAGGACTGAACCCGGGTCTCTGGCCCTGTGAGGCAGCAGCTCTACCCGCTGCGCCACTGATTTGAATACAAATAATTTAATAAGTTTTATCTCCTAAAATTCCAGATTTATCTATTCAATGGCAACCATGAAATCACTGGCTTATAGTAAAAACCTATCTGCTTCACTAATGTCTTTCATGATAGGGAATTTTTCATCCACCTCCAGCCACTCTATATGTGACTGCAGACCCAACAATGTGATTGCCTTTTACCCGGTTCCTCAGTCCAGGAGGCAATTAGAGGTGCAGAATAAATGTTGGCTTTACCAGTGACATCCACATCATGGGAATGAACAAATTAAATAAACAAAGATGAGGAATGATTATACTTGCTGGAATTTTTATCTTTGTGATTAGTTGGCTACGGTATGAACAAATGATGGGAGTTAGTTAGAACTTGTATGCTTTGGTTTTATTGAAAATAAACATCTCTGAAAACCAACTTAATATTGTTTTCTACTTTTCAAAGTCTGTGCTCAATAAATGTCAAACATGCAGAATTCATATCCTTATGAAAATCAAAAAAAAAATCTTCAGATGCTGGAAATCTAAAGCAAAAGCTGAAAACTCAGCAGGTCGGGCAGCATCTGTGGAGAAAGAAACAGAGTTAACGTTTCAGGCTTAACTCTGCCAGTCCTGACAAAAGGTCTTCCACTTGCAACATTGACTGTTGAGCATTTTCCATTTTGTTTTGAGTCTACTTCTCCTTTCACTGCTTTATCAATGTTGCCCTTGGCTTCCCAGGTGGTCACACAGACCTGGTTGTTTATGGGATCCACTGGGCAGTGCTTTAACATGTGGACAGATGTGAATTTTTAATGGTAACATGACTTTCAATGTACTATCAATTATCAATTTAGTATCATTTTAAGAACTAAACATTGATGTATTTCTGTATTGGGCAATACACCAAGTGCTGAAGGAACTCAGTGGGTCAGGCAGCACCTGTGGAGGGAAATGAACATCTCCCTCCGTAGATGCTGCCTGACCCATTGAATTCCTCCAGCGCTTTGTGTGTTGCTCCAGATTCCAGCATCTGCAGTCTCGAGTCTGCAGTTCTTTATTGAATTCATTTTAAGAAATGAAGATACCCAATTTTGCTATAAACTGAACAGAAATTAAAAATAGAAAAATTTCTAAAATTTTTCAAACCACTCCCACACTTCTTGTCCATTCACAAAATGTACACAGCACCATTAGATGCATTGTGTGGATAAACAGGACGTCTGGCAGCAGTTTAACTAATGGCATTCAGCCAATTATATGGTAGATAACAGATGAACAAGTCATTAAATTGTGGATGCTGAAAATCTGAATTAAAAAGTAATATTAATACTCAATAGATCAGATTGTTTGTGTGAAACAGGACAAACATGAAAAGAAATTCCTTCACCCAGAGGGCAGTGAATGCTTGGAATTCTGTACAAGGGTCACAGAGGCTCAGTCACTGATTTTATTCAAGATCGAAAAAATGACAGAGTCTTCGACCTGAAGATCAACTGTTTCTCTCCCCACAGATACTGCCTGACCTGCTGAGTACTCCCAGCAGCTTCAACCTTTATTTCAGATTTCCAACATCCACAAGTTTTTTGATTGTCATATCCAAGACTGAGATTGATAGATATTTAGATATTAAGGAAACAGAAATGGAGTTAGAGCAGGAAAGTGTTGCTGCTGTGAAAGATCAGCCACGATCTGACTGAATGGCAGAGAAGGCAGGAGGGACCAAATGGACTGATCCTGCTTCTACTTATGTTTAAAAAAGTTTCTTCAAATGAGATTTATAAAGGAAAAGAGAGAGGTGGGAAGATTTAGACAGGGAATTCTAGCGTCTTGGCAGCAGAGTAGACAGCAATAATGTGGAGTGAAACAAGTGTAGGGGATTGCAACTGCCCCGATATCCAAACCTTCCACCAGCACTCGCTCCAACACCTGTTCCTTTAACACACTGACAGCTGCTTAACTTTAAAAAAAAAGTTACACTGGATTAAGTTTGTGATTTTTTTTACATGACATATTATATTTCGGGAGAGACAAGAGACTGCAGATGCTGGAACCTGCATCAAAAAAAAAACTGCTGGAGGAACTCAGCGGGTCAGGCAGCATCTGTGGAGGCAGAGGGAAGGTCAGCGTTTCAGATCACGACCCTGAATCAGGACTGACCCGCTGAGTTCCTCCAGCAATTTGCTTCTCCCTCCAGATTCCAGTATCTGAAATCTCTTTTGTCTGAATTATTGTTAAGCTGTGAGTTCGTGTGATCTGAGGGCTGAGGGAACAGGTTCAACAGGAACTTTTGAAGGAAAATTAGGTTGAAAGGAAATACTCCTGTGGAAAAACTAGAGGAGTGGGACAAAGTAGATCCCCTTTCAAAGAGACAGCATAGGCACAATGGGCCAAATGGCCTCCTCCTGTCCTGTATGATTCAGTGAGTACAATGTGAGTAGAATAATTCTTCACATCTTCAGACCTCTGCTCCAGCCATCGGCTTGGGAAAAGACCAGTGAACCCAGCCAATTAGCCAGCTGGCATCACATGACCCCCTTCGCCCCCCCCACCCCATCCCCACCCCCAATGGAGTCAACCCACCAACCTCACCTCCAGGGTGCCAAAAACACTCAGCAAACATCCAGCCTGGTCATCTGAACTGACACCCAATCCACCACACGGAGGCCAATCAGTTCCCCCTTCCACATTCAATAATATCTTGGCTGATCTTTTACCTCAGTGCCACTTTCCTTCATGACCCCACATCATTCAATTCTTTTAATATCTAAAAATCTAATGAGTCCTGTCTCGAATATACCCAGTGACTGAGTGCCCACAGCCCTCTTAGATGGACAACTCCAAAGATTCACTTCCCAGGGTGAGTTTCCCATTTCTGTCCCAACTGGTTGAGCCTTCACTTTGAGATGGTAACCCTTGGTTTCAATACCCCAGCCAAAGGAAACATCAACTGTTAATTCTTGTTAAACCCCATAAGAATCTTGAATGTTTTACTGAGATTATCTTTCATTCTAGAAAGTTTGGAGCACTAAGTTTAATTTTCCCTCAGAGGATAACCCCACCATCCCAAGAATCGATCTGATGGACCTTGTGCACAACAGGAACAGCCAAAGTACCTATACAAGGACGTGTACCATTCTGGAGTTGAACTTACCTGGAAATAATTGTGTCGTTAGGGCACTGAAGTTTGTTTTATTCTCTATCCGGAGAGCAAAGTCAGTGTCTTCAGATCCTTTTCGTTGTGTGCAAAATCCCGCGACATTCACAACTCCCTCCATGGTGTCCTGGAGGTTCAACACCTGCAGGATGTCAACTGCATTCTCTGCAAGAGTCAAAGGCACACTTATTAGAAGCAGTTGTTCTCGATGTGCTTCAGTCGCTGAGGATAATGCTGAAATTTGGGAAACTTCTTCCCAAAGAGTCAGGACATGGGGTGGAATTTGGGGGCAGAAGTCGAGATTTTGAGAACACATACAGCCACTGATATACACATGCACACACAGATATACACATACACACAGATAGACACACACACACACACACACACAGAGATAGACACACACACACACAGATATACACACACACACAGATAGACACACACACACACACACACACAGATAGACACACACGCATGCTCTTAACCAGTTAGAGTGCAAGGAATTGTATTTTATTCCCAAATTAATCATCAGGCCAGAGATTGTCAAAATGCAATTAATGACTGCCTTAAACCTGAATTAATTCCAATTTCCTCCCTTCACCCAGCTCTCACTAACTGGACGTATTTCCATTGTTCACATATCCCTAGAACACAGATGGAGGACGCCATTTGGCCCAGTGACCCCGCCAGTTCTCAGAACAATCCCAGCCTCCATTAATATTCCCTGTAACCCGATCCTCCCCACTTTCCCATCAGTTGTGCCACCCACCTCCACGAGTTGCAATTTGCAGCAGCTAATTAACCTAGTAATCCACAACCGGAGCATCCAGGGGAAGCCCACACAGTCACAGGGAGAGCAAGCAAACTCACACAGACAGCACCTGAGGTCAGGAATGAACCTGAGGCAGCAACTCTACCAGTTGTATCAGTGTGGTGACACTCTGCAGTTGTGAGGGAGCTGCTCCCCAATCCTGCCTCAGCAGTGGAACTCTACAGACCATCTCCTCCACTACCAGAGACTTGTGGGGTCTTTTTTGCTTGTTGCGAACAGCCTTTTTTCTTCACTGCCTTGTATAATTTATGTGTAGTTTATGTTCTCTGTGACGCTGTTGCAAGCAAGTTTTTCATTACACCTGTACCTCATGTGTACATGACAATAAACTCGACTTGACTTGACCTTGTTCAGATGAGTTCTGCAGTGGAGATTCTGGCTATCCCTACAGCTGAATGTTCAAGATCCCCTAGCACCAGTGTAAAGGCAGTGGAACTCCCCACAATATCATTATCTATTGGTAAATTTGTACTTGTGACCTATTCACCTGCAAAGGACCAACGTTTATCCCAGTTACATCCCACAAAATAATGAAATGATAGTTTGCTTTGACAGGTCTGGCTGAGGAAGAGATATTGATTACACAAGAACTTTGCAATACTCTTTGTTTAATAGTTCCCAGGGGATCCCCAATGCCCCATCCTGCCGCCAATAAGGGCATCAGTACAAATCTGACCCTGGATTATCAGCTGAAGTATATCAGTGGTGCTCAAGACCCCTGCACCATCAACCCCTGCCATGGAGAGCTGATAAAATGGCATAGAATTCACAGCAGGGTTAAATCAAAAGATGTATTTCTATGCATGCATTCGTTCATTCCTTCAGCAAAATGGAGGAACGGCACCTCATTTTCTGTCTTGGAACCTTGCAGCCTAACGGCCTGAACATTGAATTCTCCCCCTTCAGGTACTGCCGCGGC
>JARFYF010000054.1:6860077-6870292 GCA_030265395.1 Rhina ancylostomus | reverse complement strand
AGAGTGGTGGGAGTATGGAACGGGCTGCCATCTTATGTAGTAAATGTGTGCTCACGAGTTTTAAGAATAAGTTGGATAGATACATGGATGGGAGAGGGCTGGAGGGTTATGGACTGGGTGCAGGTAAATGGGACTAGCAGAATAACGTTTTGGCACAGACTATAAGGGCCGAATGGCCTGTTTTCTGTGCTGTAGTGTTCTATGGTTCTAGAATATTGTTAACATTCAGGTGAAAATCTAATAATTTATAATGGCAGCATCGTTTAATGGCTGAGCAAAGAAGTCAATAACAGTTAATCATTTTGACATTTTTAAAAAAGGTGTTCAACACTTAGTTTATCCCAAATTTTATTGCAACTGGGAATGAAAATAGCAGTGGGTATCTAGAAATTGGTTCAAGTATAACTCAGGAAAAAAAATTATCCTCAGATAGAAACTGATTGTGTGACAAAAGCAGACAGAGTCATAGAGCAATACAGCTTGGAAACAGGTCTTTCAGCCCAACTCATTCATGCTGTCCATCTGAGCTAGTCCCATTTGCCTGCGTTTGGTCTATACCCCTCTCTGCTTTTTCTATCCATGTACTTGTCTACATGTCTTTTAAACATTGTAAATGTACCCACCTCTATGGCTTCCTCCATGTACCCACCTCTATGGCTTCCTCCATGTACCCACCTCTATGGCTCGGTCTATATACCCACCACCCTGTGTGAAAAAGTTGCCTCCCTTTTAAACTTTCTCCCTATCATCTTATACTTATCCCTCTTGTTATAGACTTTGCTCAAGTATAGAAATACTTTGCTTAAGCTCCATTCATACCACCGTAGGACACCAATGCAAATCAAACACTGAGTAATGCAACCTATATCAGTTTAGGTTGTAATCTAGTAATTTAAAAACTTTTGTCAATGAGAAATTTTGGAAGAGAAGTCATTTTAGGATTACGTTATAAACTACACGGAACACCAACAAATAACGTACCTGGGTGATCCATAGGGATTAGTGTTGTGGCTGGAAATGACATGCAGGTTCTGTTCAATCCGCTGGTAGTTTCTAATCTGCGTAGGGACAGGAATTGGAGCTGACTCAGTACGAGGGGACACTGGAGGTGGACACTGCCTGGAGTCAAAACACAAGAGTTGGTCTTGAGGCAGGAGTTCTGGCTGCTCAATGTACCTGAACAATTAAAAACCTAATATTTCAGGAGCCAGATAAAAAGTAATGAGTTGCTACTGTGTGTGACATCAATCTGGCAAGCTGCAGTCAATGGTTGTTTCTGTCTTGTAAACAACATCCCACTTGAAATATGATTACTCTTTGCACAGAACTCCCACAAATCTTCTTTCAACTTTGTCTGGGTTAACCAAATAAGCTTTACTTCAGGGAAGCTAAACCCGTACATATCCTTTCTTTCTCCATGCAGCCACTTTAATTACATAAAACCTAGAAGTTCCAAGAAAACAAATATAGGGAATGTAAATGGGAACACATTGTCCAAAAGCAGCAGTGGTGGCATTCTAGAAATAAAAGGTGGCAATCAACATAACAACGGAAGTGAGTCACAAGATGAAAAAATTCAAAACAACTAACAGTTCAAGAGCAGGTCAGCAGCATTTGCTGACAAATTTATCTCCGACTGCTTGTTGACGTTCAGTGTCTCATATTCAGTTTAAGCTAATGACGCCTGCAAAAACACTCCTGTTTCAAACTATTCATGGAGTCATCCCTCTCAATTGAATTTCCAAGAACTTCAGTCTAATGAAAACACAAGCTGGATTTGAGAGCGAAACAAAGGAACAGTTAACCCTTCCCGGGCCAAATGGAAATGATGCATTTCTTTGTATTTTCTGAATGA
Organism: Rhina ancylostomus; assembly: GCA_030265395.1. Lineage (NCBI taxonomy): Eukaryota > Metazoa > Chordata > Chondrichthyes > Rhinopristiformes > Rhinidae > Rhina > Rhina ancylostomus. The sequence goes on along the minus strand of JARFYF010000054.1, from coordinate 6,868,437 downwards.
CAATGATTACATTTAGTACAGTAATTAAACATCCTAAACTATCTACCACTCATATAGTACAGTTCTGATGAAAGGTCATTGACCCAAAACATTAACAATGCTTCTCTCTCCACAGATGCTGCCTGACTGATTTCATTTCACACTGATTCTTCTAACCTCTTTAGTTTATGCAGTCTTCTCAAGCAATGTTGAAATGTTTTTAAATCCTTAACATTCTGTTTGTGATGTCTTATCTGTACGGAACTCTGTGACTGTTCAATACAGAATGTTCTGTTTGCTAAGTAATGCCCAAATGGGCTTTGAGCCTAAAAATGGCAGATGGCTTCCCTCTGGTGGTGCATGTAGAGGGGTGGTGATGGGAGGGGGTGGGGGAGGGCAGGTAATATGGAGGAGGTGCAAAATACTTACATTCTTCTGCTTAATCAACAATGAAAAGAAATTAAACTGAGACTGGAGGTCAGGAGAATAGAAAACGTAATCTATGGTTGATGTCCATTTTTGTCATACAAGTAATTTTTATCAAAATGAATTACCACTGATATACAAAGTAACTCATTTGAATTGTTTTAAGTAATTCTTCTTAAAATGTTATTCAGTCCTAAATATTTTTTCATCATTGTGCTAAATGGTAATGTTATGTAACCTACAACATTATGTGGAGTCTACACATTCTCTCTGTGACGCTATGGGTTTCCTCCAGGTGCTTTAGTTTCACTCCACATCTCAAAGACATGCAGACATGTAGGTTAATTGGACACTATAAATTGCCCCTGGTGTGGAGGCAAATGGTAGAATCTGGAGGGTTAGGATTAAGATGAGAATGTGGGGAGCATAGAATGATAGGATTACTGTAGGATTAACATAAACTGGTCAATGGTCAGCATGGACTCAGTGGGTGAAGGACCCATTTCCATGCTGTATCTTTCTATGGCTATAATATAGATTAAATACATTCCTCAGTTTCACCAAAGAGCAGACAATCTTTGCCCAGACTCTTATCAAACAGGGGTATACAGGAGTGATGCAGATCCACAATCCCTACATAACAAGCCACTTAAGAATAAAAAATTAAATGCAGAGGACAAGAGCTACATCCCAGTATCTGTCACATTATGTGAATAGCACGTTACTGAGCTGCATATATTAGTTGAAACAGATTGAAGATAATATGCCATAAAACAAAATGTATTTAAAGCATAGTTAAACAAGAAGTTTTTGAAAACAGGACTCCTCAGGTGATGCAATGGTTATATGCGTTGAGTGGTGTGGTATGGAGCAAGATAGACAGCCAATCTTCTAGTTTCAGTTCCTAGTCCATGACTAGCTTATACTTTTTTTAGCTAGGTCCTTGATGGCAGTAGCAGAAATTGCCTTGGTATATCTGAATATTTCTTCGATGGGGGTTGCCAGTGGGCAAAAGTCAGATTTAATTCCTGCCCCCGACCCCTGCTGTAGAACAAATGTTCTTCACATTCAGCAACCATCATTTAAATTACTTTAAAGAACGGTCATTTAGATAAAGTTCTTCAAGGTCAATCAATGTTCATGAAATTGTGTCCGAATAGAAATTAACATCTTTGGGAAAAAGGAGGGAATGGTAAATAAATTTTAAAAATATATAACCCAATTAGATCCCACATAAAACAGAATTTCACTTTCAGGAAGTACATGCATTAAAGACTTTTTTTAAAAACTTAGTATAGCCCTGGAAAACAGAGTACACAACTGATTTTCCTAAGAAACACTTCAGCAAACTACCACATCACTTAAAAAAGTAACTAAAGTTGGGATGATCCTAAAGATGTCAGAACTCCACCCTTTATTTGCCTGGACTTTGAATGGCAGCAAACCATTTGAACAAGATGGATACAGCTCACATCTACATCTGAATTAGAGTTTTAAAAATGCTTTGAGAGACTAGTAACTGGGGATGAGCAGAAGATGTCAATTTATATAAAACACTAAAAGTGAGTGTACAGAAATAAAAATATTTGTAATGCAACTAGATTATGAAAGGATGGATTTTATGGTTCAGTGTTACACCAACCTAGGACTAGTGGGAAAAGCTAGATCCAACAGAAAAGATTCAACAGAATGATACGACATTTTAAAGGGCAATTAAGCACAAACCTGGTTCCTTTCTTTAGTTTTTAAAATGGTCAGGGGCAATCTAACATTAACTATCTTTTTCAGAGATAAGCCAAAGGAATCCATTTCTAACGAGCTATCTGAACTAATAGTATAAAAATTAAATAAACCAATGGTATCAGAATTGTTGTTATTTAAATGTGATTTTGAAAATACATCTATACTGCTCAATACTTCTAAACATCAAACATAATAGAACTAAAATCTAAATCTCTCCCCCCCACCCCCAAAAAGTAGAATTAAAAACAGAAATTACTTTAGATTGTTGTATTTAAAACCACTCGTAACACAATTACATAAAATTATTTTTATTGCTGCTGCTTTTGAACTACAAGGTCACCATCCATTGTTTATTCTGCATAAACTATTAACCACTCTCTGTAATATGTTCTTAATTTAAGCAAAAAAAACCCAACTAAAATTTATAAAAGAAAATTAACAGCCACAGTAGGACAGGGATCAAAATATACATTCCTAAGTGTATATAAGCTGAGGCTCAGCTTTAAATAACATTTATGCAATGAACTACTTGAAAAGCAATGGTGTTGCTCACAATCAAGCAGCAAAAAAAAAACCTGCAGAGGCTGGAAATCAGATGAACCACCAAAATGCTGACCATTAGGTCAAACAGCATCTCTGAACACAAAATGTTTTAGAGCTGAAACCTATGCTGCCCATCCTACTGCATGTTTCCAGCACTTTTATTTCAGAAGGCAATGACAAGTACTTAACAATAAACCAAGTTCAATTTGCTGGAAGTTAGACAGCAATGTAAAGAAATTGTTGGGAGTAATTTTGTTTTGGACACTTCCATAACCGTGTCATTTTCTGGCTAAAAGAGGGTAGTCATCATTCACATTTCTATGCTGCACTGTAAGCAGCAGCTCGGTACGTAGGTGCAGTGCAGTTCATTCACTCTTTACCACCAGCCTGTAAGAAAGCACCTTTTGTTTGGCACCTTCCCAACAACTTGACCAAAAACTGGGAATTCACCAGTGTGCACATCCTATTTAGTCTGTGGCACAATGTACTATTATGCCAACCTGCTGTGCCACAGGGGTGCAGATGCATTGGATTCTTAAAAAGGGAAAAGTAGCTGGCAGTCTACATTTTCTCAATTTCCAGTCGTAATTTCTCACCAGATAAACGTATGTTATATACTGTACATGTGAAAAAAATTCTGACTTAAAGATTTATTACTGAATAGAGGCACTGCAACAGTTTCCCCCTTAAATGAATGTATATTTTTTGTATACGTCAATGAAGTATTTAAAATGCTTTAAATTAGCATTTTACTTAAATTGGTGTAAATTGTCTAACAGGACTCCACGTAGTAATGGTAATATAAGGAGTGGCACCAAATAGGGGTAATCAATAATAATGGCAAGCCAAAATAAGTTAACAATATATTGGGAGAATATATTCCTGGAGTATGTACAAGGTGGGTTTTCAGACCAAGTCGTTGAGGAGTCTACTAGGGAACATATTATGTTCGGTTAGATATAGTGCAATGAGAAGGAGTTAGTTAATGATCTTTTTGAAGGGGGGTCTTTTATAAAATGGTAGAATTCTTCATTATAACAGAAGCCAAAGTAGTTCAATCTGTAACTAGAGTCATAAATTTAAACAAAACAAATTACAAAGGTAGGTAAAGTGTGTTGGCTAACATAGATAATGAAGCTCCAGTAAAAGTTATGATGGAGTGGATAGGTAGGAAATACATGTTCCTGGAGCAAGAATACCAAAAGACAAAGTGACTCAATCATTTCTTAATACCAAAGCAGTAGATCCAAAGAGGAGACAGATAAAGTTGCCAGCAAAAGTAGCATGCCTGAGGACTGGGAATACTTTAGAATTCAGCAAAAAAAAGGATCAAAAGTTCGATTAGGAGAGTGAAAAACTGCAAGAACAAACATGCAAGGTACATAAAAGTGAACTGTAAAAGCTTCTCCAAAATATGTAAAAAGAAAAATATTACTGAAGACAAGTGTAGATCTCTTACAGTCAAAATTGGGAGAATTCGTAATGAGGAACAAAATGGCAGAGCGAATTAACAAATACTTTGGTTCTGTCTTCATGGAAGAATTCACAAATAATTTCCCAAAAATGCTAGGGAAGGAAGTGTCTAATGAATAGGAGGAATTGAAGGATTAGTAAAAATGAACTGGAGAAAGTAATACCACTGAAAACTGATAAATCCTCAGGGTCTGATAATCTACATCCCAGAGTACTAAAAAGGTCACCATTGAAATATTGGATCCATGGTTGTCATCCTCCAAAATTCTGTATATCGTGGAAATGAAGGTAGTCAATGTAATCCCACTATTCAAAAAAGGAGGGAGAAGGAAAACAGGATACTACAGGCTGATTAACCTAATATCAGCAGTAGGGAAAATTCTAATCCATTATAAAGGATGTATTAACAGAACATTTAAAAAAAATACCAACAACATTAGATAAAGTCAGTATGAAGTTACGAGGATGAAATCCAGTTTGATAAACCTACAGGTTTTTTTGAGCATGTAACTGTAGAATAGGTAAGAGTGAACCAGAGGATATTGGCATATTTGGACTTTCAAAAGGCCTTTAATAAAGTTCCACATAAGAGGTCAATATGCAAAATTACAGCACATGGGATTGGGGCAATATATTGAAATAGATTAAAAATTGGTTGACTGACAGGAAACAGAGTAGTAACAAGTGGGCCTGTCAGGTTAGCAGGCAGTGGCCAGTGGGGTACCACAGTGATCAGTGCTTGGTTTCTAGCTGCTCACAATATACATTAGTGATTTGGATGCGGGAAAAAAATGTAATCATAAATTTACCAACAACATAAACCAAGGTGGGATTGTGAGCTCTGACGATGCCAAGGGGCTTCAAAGCAATTTAGACAATTTGAGTGAGTGGGCAAATATCGGCTGACGCAATACAACATAGGTAATTTTGAAGTTATCCATTTGTTAGCAAATAAAAGGAAGGTAGGGATAATTTAAGTGGTGATAGATTGGAAATGTTGATATACAAAAGGATCTAGATGGCCTTGTGCACCAATCACTGAAAGCAAACATGCAAGTGCAGCAAGCAGTTAAGAAATGTTGGCCTTCATTGCAGGAGGTTTTGAGTATAGTAACTGCTACAGGGCCTTGGTGAAATCACACCTGGAGTATTGTGTGTTTTGTTCTCCTAATCCAAGGAAGGAAATGCTTGCCATAGAGGGAGTGCAACCAAGGTTGATTCCTGGGATGATAAGATTGTCACGAGAAGAAATTAGATCGACCAAGCCTGCACACAAGAGCTTAAAAGAATAAGAGGTGAACTCATTCTTTTGAACTCACTAAAATGTACAAAATTCTGACAGTGCTAGGTAGATTGTACAAGGGAAAGATTTCCCCCTGGCTGGGGAACCTAGAATAAAGGGAATCACAGATTCAATACAAGGGGTACAACAATTAGGACTTAGAAGGGGAGAAATTTCTTCGCTCAGAGGGTGGTGAACAGAAGATGGTGAGACCATCGTTGAAGTCACTGGAGGAGGAGGAAGAAAGATTTTTGACACAAAAAGGGAGCAAGGAGTATTGGGAAGAGAACAAGAATATGGTATTGAGATAGAGGATCAACCATGGCAGAGTAGGCTCAAAGGAGCAAATGGCCTACAGGTGCTCCCACTTTCTACATTTCAATTTTTCTAAATGAATATTCAGCAATATGTACTGCATGCACAGGATCGCAAGAGGCTGCAGAGAGTGGAAACTCACTGCTTCCATCACGGGCACAATCCTCCCCACCATCAAGGACACCTTCAAGAGGCGGTGCCTCAAGAAGGCAGCATCCATCACCAAGGACCCTTACCATCCGGGACATACCCTCTTCTCGTTGCTACCACTGGGGAGCAAGTACAGGAGCCTAAAGACCCACACTCAATGATTCTTCAGCTCCATCATCAGATTTCCGAATGGTCCCTGAGCATCACTTCATTATTCCTCTTTTTTGCACTATTTACTTTGTAATTTATAGTAATTTGGTGCCTTTGCTCTGTACTGCTGCCGCAAAACAACAAATTTCATGACATACCAGTAAGTAGTAATAAACCTGAATCTATACTGATTCATGTACCCAACAGTAATACTAATTATTTTTCCCTGCTATTCCACCCAACCACTTATGTGTGTGAAGGTCCACAGACAGTGGTAGAACTCAGTTATCCTGGCAGGGTACAGATTGTGCGAGGCAAACCTGCAAGTACTTTCTTTTAAAGAGCCACAGACAATGATGGCTGAAGTATAGTGCTATTTTGATATCCTAAACACTAGCTAAGCACAAGCCTAGGTCTAAGGTCTAAGTCTTATATATGATCTAAGAAAGCACTCAGTAACACACCAGACAGTGCTTTAACTACTGAGCCATCAATGAATGTTAAAGTACAACTAATTCAATGGACAAATGTTCATAAGAATAAACTAAGCCTCGGCACATTAGTTTCTCTCTTCAGTAATATTTATGCAGTTCTGTTGAGCCAGTCATTCAACTGTTCTGAAACCAATATGCTTGAAGCAGACTAACAGCAATAAAAGAATAATATGCAAAATTCTCTACTGGCACTTAAATCCCTCTTCATAACATTTATTCCATTTAACTCCTGCTAGCAAGCAAATTCCAAGTCTCACTTTTGTTTTCAAGAATAAAGAGAATTTACCTTTGGTAAAATAGCGAGACAGTTTGGATCTGTACTCCTTGGAAAGTAGAAGAATGATCTTATTTAAACATACAAGATCCTAAAGGGGCTTGAGAGGGTAAACACTGAGATGTTTTCATGAATGGAAGAGTCATGAATAAGGGGATGTGGCTACAAAATAAGGAACTGGCCTTTTAAAGCTGAGGTACATAGAAACTTTTTCAGAGGGTAGAGACTCTCTGGTATGAGGGTTGTGGGGAACTAGCACAGAAGAGGAGGGCAGCATCGATCAGCCATGATCATACTGAATGAAGCCTGATGGCCTACTCCCGACCCTATTTTGTGGTGTTCTTGTGTACCTTAGTTTGAGGCGGGACATCATTCAACTGTATTCCCTTGCAGACTAATCAAGGATCAGTATACTCTCCCCAGAAAAATTACACATCTTAGTATATTTTGCAATGAAGTGTCTATTCAATTAAGATGCAAGTCAATGAGTCACATCTTATCTTTTTGCATGGTAACATGTTAGTCCCAGACTTAAATTGCATATTTGAGCCTTGTTCCAGATTTTGTTTGCAAAGCTTAATCTGACACTTCAGTACTGCATGCTGGAAGTTCCATCTTCAAGATGACACATGGCCATGAAACAGCATGTTAGTCAAGTGATACTTTGGAATATTCCTACATTAACAACAAAGCAGGTAAAATGGGCTAGCAGAAAACAATAGGTTTTAGTGTTGCAACAAACGTCTGTGTCTTAGGACAAGCGTAGTGGATTTAAGATGATTATTTATAAAAATTAACTTTAACATGTTATCTTCTGTAGGTAGAGTTACAAAAACAAGACAATGATATAGAAAATGGATCAGTTTATGGTATGAAACTGTGGCAAAGGATCTGATAAATATTGAATGTCACTTACTAAACTAACCTACTGTATTACATAGAAGTTTGAAAATATGATCAATACATGTGATTTTTATCAACAGTGATGCCATATGACAAGGACACGAGTTATTTTGACATTACAGGAAGTCCCTGGGTTACAAACAAGATCCGTTTTTGAGACCGTTCGTAACCCGATTTTGTAGGTAACTCGGAACAGTGTCCGCACATGTGCACTTGGCCCAGGGTTCCCCGGCTGCACATACGCACTTGGCCACAAAGGTCGGTTTGTAAGTACGGACGTTCTTAAGTCGGGGACTTCCTGTATATTAAAAAACTTCTTCATGTCCCATTTAATAGAATCAGAGTTTTGTTGCTTTCCAGAGGGTGTGGACATTGGCTCTTACCTTCCAAGTTCCTTTCCTACCCCAGAAGGTGTTAAATTTCTTCTCAAAAATTGGGGTTAATGGTTGAAAATCTAAAGTATGCTGGTCTGAAATGCTAACAGTTAACAGGAATTCTTAAACCACAACCTGTCACAAATCTCAGTTAACAGTACCCATGCACCAATGGCAAAAACAAGTTCTATTTTGTTTCTTCAAACCTAGTCTCAGAAGACTTCAGGATCTTGGAGATAATTACACACAAGGGG
>JARFYF010000054.1:6836003-6848221 GCA_030265395.1 Rhina ancylostomus | reverse complement strand
CTTGCTGACATCAATGCTGCTTATTGTCGGGATACTGATGAACTGAATCCTCACAGCATCAGGCATCAACTACAGGTGATTGCTGGACCTGTGTTGGAAGGATTTCTGAAGGTCAGTGGTGAGCACTGGTGATTTGCAACTGGATACAAAATGCAGATCAATATCTTCTGTTCATTTAGGTTCTGTGAACAATCCTGCAGACAACTGTTCTAAAACCACTGACAGAAAATTGCTCAATGTCTCATTGTTAAAACAAAACCAGAGCTGAGGCCATATATTTTCCAAATAGCCCTATTCTATGATGTACAACTTTTCCTGCTCTCTATTTGCATTTGTGGAAAAAGACTGCATGTCACTAGCACCTGGGTTAAATTTCTTTTTTAAGCTACTTTTAGAGGAAAGATAAGGTGGCAGCCACTCACTTGGGGACCAGACTCTTGTTCTTCTCATAGAACAGCCTTAAATCCTGTGGGCTGTTTGCCTGCAAGACAGAGATTTAAATTTCAGAAGTAAATTCTGACTTAATTATTCAAGAGAGCAATAACATGAAGAAATTGACCTGATGATTGTTATATTGCCAGATATTTCCAATTCTATATTCTAAAACACTGATCAGTTGAACAAATATTGTACAGGTGGCTACACTCATTAATGTGGATACATGACCCACTTCTGATGTCATAATAAGTGTATGTTAATTAGCTTTATCCTGAAGAAATGTGCAAAAGTTTCTAAAAAGTTCATTATTTTTCTTTCTTCTTTTTTCCTGTGCACATGACAATTTCAAAACTTGATCCAATGTCTGTAAAGCATTTTGACTAGTCCCATGAGATATTAAATGTTCCATTCCAGCTACTGTCCATCAGGATAGTATCGGTACCTGCACCCCAACCCACCTCACTAACCCTAGTACTTCTGCTGCTGCTTCTGCTACTTGCATTTCTCACTCCGAGAATATCTGCATCCCGTCAGGGAGGTGCTCAACTCGTATCAGTATTTTGCAGTTGAGCAAGCCTTACTGCCAAAAACTTGAGATTAATTTGCTTAACTGGCAGCATGGTAACAGTCACATTTAGTTTAATGTTTACCAATTGCACTGTAGTGACCCATTCCTCTCAGCCACAGCATTGTGCAAATATGATAAGCCACTTTTAAAAATTATTAAATAACTTTTCTACACTTGTATATTTTTTCTTTCTCCCCATTATACAGATATAAAAGGTTGTCCAATTTCCAGTATCCCCAAAATATCTGCCAGATAATAGGATTTCTAGTAGGCTTTCCACTAATTACCAGGCCACTTAAAAACTGTCTAGATCAGTTAAAAGGTATAACCCATTAAAGTATCTTCTTCTCAATGTCTACCTGGAAAGGAGGCTTGCCAACAAGGCACTGAAATATCACAGTGCCTATACTCCAGAGGTCTGCCTTGGCATCATAATGTTGTGACATGATAACCTCAGGCGCCTGAAACAAAAAAAGATTATTAATAGTACCAAAGAAGCATGAGTTCTTAAACCTTATTACAGTTCCCAATTTAACTTCTATTATGGATTCCAATAAACTCCCAAAAAAACTTGCACCAGGTAGGGTATATTTTCCAATCTAAAATTACTTTCATGTCACCAATACATAATTAAATGTTCTTCATGTTGAAGGATTCATATAGATTTCTCTTTTATTTTCTTATCATCAGTTCCACCTTGCATCATCACATGCTTATCAGATAAAAAGATTCTTCCATCATTCTCCAGATTCTGGAACAGTCCCAGTAGATCTGAAGTTAGAAAATGTAGCACTACTTTTCAAGCAAGTAGAGAAAGAGAAAGCAGGGATCTGTTTACAAGTTTGCCTGATTTCAGTTGGCAATATGCTGGAACCTATTAAGGATATAATGCTTAGGAAAATCATATCACTATTTCAAACAAGAGGAAGTTGTGGTTGACAAATGTAAGTTTTTTTAAGAATGTAATTAAGACGGAAGATAAATTGGAACTAATTGTTCTGTTCCTGGATGTTAAAAGACATTAGGTACCTCACAAAAGACTTATTACACAAAATAGAAAATATTAAAAGGAAAGAGAGATTGGTTGAAGAACTGAGAGGGGACTACAATAGTCTTATTCACATTGGCAAGCTGTTACTAAGGCCCTCATTAATTCAGAATCTGAACTAATCACTTAAATGCAAAGTTTGCTGATGATACAAAGCCTGGTGCCAAAATAAGTTGTGAGGAGCAAGCAAAGAGACTGTAAAGAGGCACAGGCATGTTAAGCAAGTGGGCAAAAAAAGGAAGATGGAATATAAAGTTGTAAAACATGAGATTAGGAACATTAGAAAACAGATTTTACAATGAAGGAATTAAATAGGAAATGTGGGTGTGCAAAGAGATCTCAATAAAGGAATCATACAAGTAAACAAAAAGCAAATACAACTCAGCCCACCAGAATGGACTTGGGGTTTGTCACTTTTTCCTTAAACAGAGACCCAACCTGTTCCCTTTCACTACCATGCTCAGTGTCGCTGAACTTGTTCTCGCAATGAAAACTTAACCCTTTAATTCCTGCTCATTTCTTCTAGATAAAAGGGGTAGCTAAGAAACCTGCAGGGTTCAAAGTGTTACTTTACGGGATATGTGGAACATTCCTTGTATCAGCCCTACTCAGGCCCCCCACCCTCATCTCTTTTTCAGGAATATCGATGACCATATCAGTGCTGCCTTCTCTACACTACCCCTCCCAACCCCCTCACCACACCACAGAACTTGAATGGTTCATCACCTTGTGATCACAGCATTAATTATTGATGTGAAAGAGTCATTTAAATTTCTACAACAGTGCTCTCACTTTCCACATCTTCCCTCCACTTTAGTGAATTCAATTCCATTTTAGGGCTATGATGTGACCAATATATACTGCAAACTCACAGACTCCTACAGCTATACGAAGACACTTCCTCCCAGGCTGTCTTCTGTGAGGACTCCATTCTGTTGTCCAAGTTTCTACAGTTCCATCCTATCTATTCTGACAAGGCCACCTTTCACACCAAGTCACAATAAGTTCTCAAATGTAGTTTCCCCTCCACTATATTTAACTGTTCTTTTAATCCCATTCGTTCCATCCCCTGCAATGCCACTCTTGCCTCCTCTCTGCTCATCATGTAAGGTTTGGTTGCCCATTATTCTCACCTTCCTACACACTAACCTATATATTCAATGGGTCACCCTCTGTAAATTAACAAGAACTTCAACATAATGCCACCACCAGCCTCTCCACTTTCAGCATTCTGAAGGGATTGCTTCCCCACCTGGTGTCCCCTCTGTTACACTGTTCCATCTCTACTCAGCTGCATCCTCCAATGTTACTGTGGGAATTGCAACATCTATCCTTTTATTTGTACTCTTAATTTAGTATTCTTCATTTGGCGCTCACAATACAGGCTCCTCTCCATTGAGGAGATGCAGATGCAGATTGGGTGACTGTTGGCAGAACACCTTCATTTGGAATGCAAGTCTTTATCCAGGTGCCTCTCACTTTAATTCTATAACCCATGCTGACCTCCTATACTCTTGCCCACAAAGCTCAAAGTAGGCTCCAGGAACAACAGCTTGCGTTTTGATTAGGTTTATCGTAACCTTGCAGATTTGCTGAATTCAACAGATATGCAAAAATATTAAGAAACAAGGTGAGAAACAAAATTCTAACCTTATTTCTTAATCTTTCTGCATTTCTAATGAAAGATCAGTCATCAAAACATTAACTCATTCTCTTGCAATAGATGACGTCTGAGCTGCTAAGTACTGCCAGCACTAGCATATTATACCTCCCTTCAAGGGAGTCTTTGCTCTAATGTCATAGACACGAGACCACAGCTGGTACTACCAAGTGCAATTTCAATTTCCAAATCAAACATCTGCCTTCAAGTCAATGCAGCACAGATTCAATGGATCGATTCCAGAGCTGAGTGAGTTAATCCAGGAGGAGCAGTTGAGCAGGATTGGCTTATATTCACTTGAGTTTAGAAAGTTGAGAGATCCACCCAAGTCTTTCAAGATTTTAAGAAATACTGACAGGATAAATGCCCGGTTTATTTAGGCTGGAGAATCTGGAGTAATCAGAGGATCACAGGTCAGCCATTCAGGACAGGGATGAGGCAAAATTTCTTTACTCAGGGTGTTGTAATTCTTTAGAATTCCATCCAAGAGGTCTGTGAATGTTCAGTTGCCGAGTACATTCAAGGCTGATTGATTACCTCATGTCCAAAAATATGTCAAGGTATTTGAAGATCAGTGACAAAATGAACCCCATGCACAGGATTAGTCATAATCTTACTGAATGGAAGAGCACGACCAAAAGGCCACATGGTTTACTCCTGCTGCTTCTTTGTATGTTCAATAAGTGGCCAGGTTCACCTGCAATAAACTGGCCAATTCATACACTCAACACTTCTGTCATTTTTATAATTCCCTACTGCCCAAGAGAAACATTACACAAGATTTGCTTCAATGAATAATCTTTTGAACTATATCACGATGCTTAACTCAGTACACCTGGAACAATACAAGCAAGGATATGCAAGGAGTGCATTAACAATTTCTTACAGATTCCTTGCCACCTAAAGGGGATGGGAAGGTTCGTTAATATATGCAAGCACAGCACAGAATTGCTCATAAATACAAATTGCTACATGAGATGTGCAACATTTTCACAACAATTCCCATCCACTTAAAAGAAAACAAACAGATTCTTTACTCACCATGTACATGGGAGAACCACAGAGTGTGGCAGCCATCATGTTACTCTGTAAATATCGGGCAAAGCCAAAGTCAGCTGCAAAGAAATATAAAGAAATGTACTGCAACATGTAAAATAATTTGAGCAACTTTATTTCAACAATACCTTATTAAAAACAAATCTGAATGAAAGACATGCAGTTGTATAGAATCTCATTGTGTCTTAATACCCTTCACATACAGCAAATTAGTTTGAAGTGCAGTGTCTTATGCATTCACCTTTAATAATAAACTTTTAAAAGACAGTCGGACAGGTATATGGGTAGAAAGGGTTTAGAAATGATATGGGCCAAACGTGGGCAAATGGGACATCTTAGTTGGCATGGACCAATTGACCTGTGGCAGTCATTGGGCACATAGCTTAAAGATGCCTCCATATATAGTGGTTGGCAATGAGGAAGTTCTGAAACAAAGCATACTGTAACAGTTGTCACCAAAATAACTGAGGAACAGCAATACCATAAGGTGGGATTTCAAAAGAAAAATATGTGCGCAATAGGGCTTTTTCAGGAACTGAAGATGTTAGTATTCAAGAAACTGCAATAAAAGATGCACTTTCTTAAATGCACTGCAAGTATAAACATAATTAGAATGGACGTACAATGGCTGGACTGTTACAAGCATATCAGTTAATACTATACACCTGCACTTCAAAAAGGTTAGAAATATGAACAAATACACAAAAAGGATATAAAAAAGATCTTTACAACAGTTTGTAAAATGAAGGAACAACAACATTATACATTTAAAACAGCTTTATTCAAAATGGTTCAGAAGCCATTACCCTTTCAAGAAATCAGTCCTGACAAAGCCAGAAAATAAACACCATCAAGCCAGATAAAAAAAACTGAATATGAATAAAAACAGAAAATACTGCATATGCAAAACCAGTTCAACAGCTTCCAACAGGATAAGGGAGTCTCTTCAGCAATTGTGTTTAAACTGAAACTCGAATTAGGGTTTTGTTTTAGTTAATTCAGTATGGACCAAATTATTCTGTTTATCACATGATTGCCATAAGTGGAGCATGACATTGCTTACTGCTGGATGAGTGTGTTCTTTCCATCAGGGTGTTTATACCCCCAACAATTTCACACTTGACTTTTAGCAAAAGTTGTAAATAACATGTGCTTGGAATTGCTCAGCCCTGTTCATGAATTCTTGGAACATTCCATCAGAATGTCTGGTGCAGCAAAGAACAAATAATAAAAATGTTTGTGCCAACTTCTCAGAGAGAGTAGTCTTGGATTAAATTCTTACAACACTTGCATTAACTAGTTTCAAAACATTTGTTCTTATTTTGTGATTTTTTTGAAAAAGAAGCGTCCATTATCCTAATTGTCCTGACTGCTAACGGGGGCCAGCGAGCCTGCATTAGCAACTTTTCTAAGAACCATTTGTCATGAGTGAGACCCTAGACAGCAAATGTTACAAAGTTGTTGGACTAGCATACCCAGGCAGTCCTACTAGTCACTAGATAATCCAAATGCTTTCCAGCAAAAGTCACTGACCACCAAACGGGTGCAAGGTTCCAGTCTATTCTTTCTCATTCATGGGCCAGGGGTATTGAGGCAAACTGTGTTGCACCTCACTACTACTATAACCAACTTCTTTCCAAAGTGCTTCATGGCATTTGAGATACACTGCAAGATGCTTTTCAAAAAACAACTTTAACTCAATGTCAGCAGCAAACTCACAGGATTTTGATAGTACACCTCTAGATTCTAGTTTCACCCAAGGCTAGAAACACCGACACCATAACTGCAAGTATATTTGACCCTCAAATCTAATAATTCTGCCTGTGAAACCCATGCAATTCAGTACAGTTTGATTCCATATTCCTTGTTAGTTGTTTAGTCCTATTCAAAGTTTGGAAGGTCTGTTCCTCAACAGTGGATAAAAATCCAAGCATAGCACCACAACTAGTTGCAATCGGAGGTTTAAAAAATGCAAGATTCCAGGTAACATGGTGATTTCCAACAGCTCAACACTTCTGGGGGAAAAAATTGGAACATTCTTGTGCAAAACTGTTAAGGAACCATTCAAAATATTCTGCTTAAACATACATGACCAGGACAGAGCAATGTCCTATCCAGGTACTGTGAAATATCCTTTACACAAAGCAACTTGGCAAAAGACAACAATCTTTGAACTTTACCTATTTTGACACGAATGCCATTCATATTAGATTTTTTCCGGCTAACATAAGAAAGTAGAATATTCTGTGGTTTCAAATCGCGATGGATTATTCCCTTGTTGTGAAGTATTCGCATCGCAGCTGCAATTTGCTGGAGGAAGATTCTAATTGTGTCTTCACTAAGTGTTCCTTTGACTATTTAAAATAAAAAAAAGTTTTAATACAAAATTTAAGTTCTCATACTGAGTTCTCATAAAAATCTGTTATTGAAGACACTGTGTGACTTAAGTGCCCCTTACAGAAGTGTAAACACTTAACCCCAACTGAAACAAATAGAAGTCTCAAAAGAAACAAAAAAACTCCAATTGTCAGAAATCTAAAACTAAAATAAGTGATACTCAGGTCAGCCATCACCCATTGAAAGATCAGAATGTTAATGTTTTCAGCGGGAACAACTCATCACAATAAGCTCAATGATGGAGACAAATCTGAAACATTAAATCTCCTATTCTTTTCATATGTGCTGCATAACTTGTTCAATGTTTCCAACATTTTCACACATAATGTGGGATTTCACACACACTGCGTAATTTTCAACAAGAGTGTGCTTAATGCATGGAAGGACTGAAGATGTGTTTCCCATTCTGCAGGATATGCTACTGATAGAAAGGAGTATGCAATATTATAGAGAGGACATCTTTACCTCTACAGAATGATGCATGATACACAGTTCAACTTAACCCCAAAGCAAGTGAATTCATATTAACAGCAAAATAATCTGCCCTAATAATTATGCAATTTTGATTAATGCACAGGATCAGTTATGAAGAGGAAGATAAATCCAGTGAAGATGTTACTTTCTAGCTCAAGATTTGGGGAAAATTGAACATCATGTTTTAGTTACCCTGTTGTCACTTAGATTCATTAAAGAATAACTGTACTCCAGTATCATGGCATTTGTTTTCCCAATATTGTGACTAGAACACAAACAAAATCCATAAAAAGTTCTCAAGAATGCTTTGCTATTAACATTATATTTCAGAGCACCAATGACTGGTTAAACAATTACAACATATAATATTTTTAGGGCACTTTCTCTCTATCCTCCTAAGTTCATAAAAACTGCACTAGAGGCCGTTTCTGATGTAGACTCAGATTAATTTACAGATCATGTTTTGAACAACTAACTCTGGCATAAGGTGAATTTAGTGTATAACTGACTCCAAGTTGAATTCACCTGATGTAGGTGACCTCTACTTGCTCCCAGGAAAGTTAGGGAATAGTGCTGAATCTTGACACCAATGGTGTCAGAGAATAAACAGAACCCGGATTTATAAACAAAACTAAATTACAAATAGGAGACCAAAATCAGGAGCGAAATCAAGAGTTTTTATTAATAACATTGAAAATGCTACATTTCAAATCACCGACCGCCTAATGTTCTCAAGTTTTTAACATCAGTTTCAAAATTTCATCATACAAGCAATTGTACAAACAGGACAATGTTGAATTTATTTCTGGCACTTTGATGAGATCAGCAGCTATCACTGAATCACAGTTTAGAACAGTAATTCTTTGAAAACCATCCAGAGAAAGGAACTAATACATAACCACTTACAATCAAAAACGTTTCAACTTACCTTGCAGATAATCTGCCAGGTCACCGCCATTGCAGTACTAAAGGAGAATTAAAAAATGAAGTCAACACAATATATTCAAGCCACTATTCTTCAGGAACTTAAAATTAAAATTGCTTTTATTTGTACTTTTCTCTTTCACTTCTACCCAAGAGAATGCAGTTAACAATTACAGATTTTTTTTCTAATTTCACTGATCACAATAATCTATCCGGAATCTATCTCTGAATAACACAGGTAGTGGAGTCTCTGAATACTCAGCATGTTGCATCATGCCTTCTGGACCCCAGTTGCATGGCAAGAATGAATGCATCTTATGGAAGATAGAGGACATAAGTGACCACAGTTAAAGGCAGATCAAATTCCCATTTTCATCTTGCCAGTTAAAGGTATCATTAAATGAATATATATGAATAGTTTTAGGTTGGAAAACACTTTCCAATTCTAAGTACTGCTGTACCGAAAAGCAAAATCCTGCAGATGCTGGAAATTAGAAATAAAAACAAAAAATGTTGGAAAAATTCAGCAGCTCAGGTTGCACAGGTGGAGAGAGAAAAACAATGTTAACATTTCAGGTCAATGACCATTGATAAGAACCATTCTTCTGAATGGTCATCGAGATTGAGACACGGCCCTGTTTCTCTCTCCATAAATACTGCCTGACCTGCTCTGTATTTTCAGCAATTCCATTGTATTTAAGATTAGTATCAATATAATGGAATAAAATAATATTCAAAACACAGAGACTTGAAAAGATACTGCTTATTTACATGGATTACCTGGATGGCAAAGCAAACAAAATCTAGCTCCCTAGAAGGGCTTAAAAAAAACAGCAGTGTATAACAATCTGTTAGGTGAAACTCTACTTTCCTTCAGCACTACCCTAAATGGAATTAATAAGGCTGCCTGAGGGAACACTGAGGCAACATGGAGTGGGAATAGGCTATGACCTTAAAAAATTTTGCATTGACTATACTAATGAAAGGAAAAGTTGCTGAGATATTCAAAATTCATGTTGGCCATTGTCATGATTAATAGCCTTTGAATTATTGCATGCAATTCTTAACCATTTTTTTGCTGGTTTAAAATGGATTGGTATATTTCCAAATTACTTCAAAGCTAAGTTGTGCGAGTTTGCAAACCAGTAAGAATCTTTCAACTTTCTCCTCCATTTGAAGGCAAACAAGTGTCCTGCATCCAGGCCCACGTGGTTTCCCTCCTCTGACTTGTGCAGTTGTTAAAAGGATTTACTTGCAATGTGGTGGGCATCGAAGACTGAGTGTCAAGGGAGGATTCATTCTCTCTCTGATGAGGAAATGCAATTTAGTGCACCAATCATCATGCAACGTTGTGTTATAGCTGGTGATATTACAGGTATTGGGTAATTAACGGGCTAATCCTGAAAATTTGAATTGCATGGTTAAAATGATAAGTAACTAAACCAGATGGCCAGAACTAATATACCAACAAAAATAACTGACTGCTTTGCTCATCAGAAAGACGAGCGCGTGGATCTGTTTTTGGGTTTAACAATTACAAGAGAGCTATATGGACAATTATAAAATTGTGCATGGGACTGTAGACTGTTCCTTTGTGCTGCAATGAAATATTTATAGCCATCAAAGTATTTTTTAGGCTTACCTCCATCACCAAATGAACAGAGTTTGGAGTCTCCTGAAATAGAAAAAAAAGTATGCAATTATGACTTCGGTTGCAGTTCTTTACCCTTGATGGGGTGGAAAATACTTACTCCTGAACATGTTGCATAGGAACAAGTGCTACAGGAAAACAGCTTACTTCAGCTGATTAAATACATTAAACCACACACAGCTGAGCACTACTAAGCCAACTCCACAACACTTCTAAAGAATAAGTGTTTGTATTAAGACCCAATAACAATATTGAGCGAGGATTTGTTCTGGCATTTGTTAGTTGGACTTGCCCTTGCACATTTAGATTTTAAACTTTTCACAAAGCAAGTTGCTGAAAGGGCCAATTGATATTAGCTGCTAACTTTGCCAAATGCATGTCCCAGACTGTCCCATTTGCTGTTCATTGTATTATTGCCTCCCTTAATTCTAACAGAGACACCAATCTTTCAGTCATTGTGCTCTCAGGAATTTTAACACCAATCTATTTCAATTTAGCTATTTTCCTTTCCTGCCTACAAAACTCCAAACAATCACTTTTACTTGGTCTTTGTTCTTTTATTTCACATCCTCTCCGTTGGACTACCCCCTACCATTCCCCTCTTTATGCGTTCATTTCTCTGACCAACAAGTACTTGTTTTGTTCAAATGTTCTTTTTCAGGAACTCTGTGAAAAGTATCAAAATACATTGTGGAGGACTCCATAGCCCAAACTACCCAATCAAATACAAATAACAGACTGTATGACGATACAATCAGAATAATTATTAGTTAAATGCTTGCTTTAGGCAAATTAATACAAATACTTTAAACAGCAGCTGTAAAATCAAATTGAAGAGTCATCACAGATTTTTGTTTCAACTGAGAACTATTTACATCTATGCTACTTTGCTCATCACCTTTTCTATTAGTCTGTAAATAAATGCAGTGATAAAAGACCCTAGAAAGAGTAGAAATTCAGGATTGTATCATAGCACTGCAAACTGCAAGCTGGCACAGTTCCTCAACCATGTCTCCTGGGTCAGCACCAAAAAAATGTGTAATTGTTGCTCGGTGAATCCTTTTTCTGGAAACAGGAAAAAATATAACCAAATAATCTTAAACAGTTAAATTCTAAACAAAAACCTCCAATATTTAACTAGAACAACAATTCAGTGTGAATTTTTGCAACTGCAAACAATTCTTATTGTGTTCAGACTTGGGGTATGGATAGGAAAATATTGTTTTCATTTGTTTGTGCTAATAACAAGCTAAAACACAAAGTGGTCAATTTATTTTCAGTACATCTAACCTCACTGTAAAGTTAAATACTATTAAATCTGTTATGAAATTTGCTCATATTTAGAATTCTTGCAAAACATGAGCACAATTTTTTTTCTGTTTACAAGCATTAACGGTCTGCAGTAGAGCCTCACTCAGAGAGGTGGGCAAAATACCAAAAACCAGCAGCTGGCAACCAACTATAAATATTCCCAGTGTGCGCACACATGATTAGTCACATGGTAGAAAGTACAAAGTTCTTCCCAGTATTGAAACTGAATCCATTCACATCAAGTAGCAGCAAATAGAACACCCATGTTATTTATCTATATTTTGTCTCATTTTAAAGTCTGCATCCTTTATTTTAATTCCTATACAGGCAAACCTGTTAATGAATCTGTAAGAAACAAATAAACAAAACAGCTAAGCCAATGCTTTTCTAGTTAAATTACTAAACAGATTAAACCAAAACAAAGTGCATTGCTCCACATTGGCCCAGATGAACGAAGTTCTAACACTCTTGCTCAATAACATCTACCACCCTAAACATTTATTCTCTCCACCATTCACACATGATGGCTGCAGTCTGTCCCATCTCCTAAATACATAGCAGTTACTTGCTTGGGTTATTCCACAGCACTACCCAAACCCTTGACCTTTACTGCGAAGGACAAGGGCTTCAAGTGCAAGGGAACATCAGCCCATTCCCCTTCCTTCATCGTTGGTAGGTCTAAATCCATGGA
>JARFYF010000054.1:6777862-6794253 GCA_030265395.1 Rhina ancylostomus | reverse complement strand
GTTGTCCTGGGAGAGGAAGCTGATGTCCATTCGCCTACACATTTAAAACACGTTGCAGACACATTACTAGTTAAGCACTTTGAGGTGCCTGCTGTAGGTTCAGAAGTGTATGGGAAGGCAGAAGCACTGCTGCCCAGTAGACTATGAGCTTTGATCTACATAGAACAGTAGAATCGAATGCAATACTCCAGATGAAAAAAAACACGATGCTGGAGAAACTCAGCAGGCCAGGCAGCATCCTGAAGAAGGGTCCTGACCTGAAAGGTTGACACCTGTTTTCTCCACGGATGCTGCCTGGCCTGCTGAATTCTTCCAGCATCATCGTGATTTTCATCTAGATCGCAGCATCTGCAGTCCTTTGGTTCTCCAATACTCCAAATGTGGCCTAACCAGTTTTAAAAAACTGCAACATAACTTCCTGACTCTTGCACACAATGCCTCGATTAAAAAAGGCAAACATGCCATACACCTGCTTTACCACCCTATTGACCTGTGCAGCCACTTTCAGGGAGTCTTGGAGTTGTACCCCCCCACACCCCCCCCCCAAAAGATTCCTTTGTGCATCAGCGCTGTTGAGGGTCCTACCATTAACTGTGTACTTTCTCCTGTGCACAAGTTTTCCCCAGATGACCAAAGGCAATGCTGGTGCGCTGAAGATAATGGTGAACATGACCTTTAGTGCATGACAGCTGAGGGAAATGCTTTCCCCCCCTGACGTGGAGTCCACTGCAGCCAGTGGTAGATATGTTGAAATGGTGAGGTCCTGATACAGATCCCTGGGGAATGACATTTTTTCTGCCCGCTGCCTCCCATCCAATTACCAGTCCACGGCTTCATGTTACCTGCAGCTTCAGTTTCCTTTTTAACTAATAACCAAGTGCTGAGGAAATCAAATGAAACTTAAATGTCAGACCACCTCCTGCAGGGCTCGGCAATCAATAGCTTTGAACTTCTATTCCGCTGTTCACTTACCCTTGTTTGTTCATATCTTTGTAAAGCTTTGTGCTTCAGTTCTTCCACTGCGAAATAAACCAATAAGAGGAAGTAAGAGGTTCCAGTGGCTTTATCTTTATCAACAGATCTTTATCTGCGTGATGGCCACTTACTGAGCAACATCGCAGTTCTTCAGATTAATTTACAAGTGTTTAAATGTGCTAACTCGCAGGGAAGGGAGCCTCCCACCTGCATTGTTTTCTAGCTCACTGCATGACCTGACTACCATGGACTATATTTAGAACATCTTGTGAACTGGGGGAAGGAGACAGACTTCCGCCTCTGGCTGCATTTTATACAAGGTCAGTGCTGGCTCAACAACAACTTATTTTTATATAGATCTTTGAATGTCATAAAACGTCACAAGATATTACACAGGAACAATTAAAAACAAAATTTGATAAGAAGTCATATTAGGTCAAAGTACAAACAAAAGGAATAGGTAAAAAAACCCTGTTCCGCCCTTTAATGAGGTCAAGACTGCTTCTCTACTTCTTACATTCTTGAATCTAATTCCTGTATCTCCAAACCCTCCAAATGGCCTAAAGTGTCCCAGTATTCAATAACTGAGCATCAACAGCCCTCTGGGATAGAGAACTCCAAAACTCCACAACCCCTTGACTGAAGAAATTTATCTTCATCTTGCTGCTAATATAGGCATTCACTGACACTGAGACATTGACTTTAAGTGGTGGACTTTCCAGCTGGAGGAAGTAAGCTGCTGAACAAAATATTGATCAAAGAGGCTGCTATTATGGGGCATGCTGAAGGAAAGTGAGACAGGAAGATCTAGGGAGGGACTCCGGCTGTTGAGGGGAGAGCCGCCCTTGACAGAGTGGCTTAAAAATTGGGCAGGTACCAGAGACCAGAAATGGAGCAGAGAAGTCTCAGAGGATCGTAGAGCTGGGGGATTACAATGAAAGAGAGAGGTCGAGCATCTGGTAAAGAGCCATAGATGGGCTGTGAACACAAGGGATGACAATTTTTAATTTGACAACCAGAAACCAGGGGGATCAGTGGTGGTGATGGATGAATAGGACGTGGTTGTGTAGCGGTTAGCATAATGCTATTACAGCACCAGCAATTGGGGTTCAATTCCTACCACCATCTGTAAGGAGTTTGTACGTTCTCCCCACCACTGTGTGGGTTTCCTCTGGGTGCTCTGGTTTCCTCCCACATTCCAAAGACGTAGGGGTTAGCAGGTTAACATAGGTACAATTGCATGGCACGGGCTCATTGGGCTGGAAGGGCCTGTTACCATGCTATATAAATGAAGATTTACAGTTTTATAGTGCGAGTTAGGATGCAAGCCGTAAAATTTTGGGGAGCAGGTTTGTTGGGAGGGCATTCAGCCTCTTACTTTCAGTATTTTTAAACTGAACAGCAAACTCCACCTTCCTCCCGTCCTGAACTTTTCCTTGGGTCTGCCATTGGAGATAAAAGGGAGATGGATTTAGCATCCCAGGCTCTCAAACCTCCAAATTACTGAAGTGATATCAGCTTCTGACTCACAGAAACATGGGTGAGATCAAATTTATCCTCCATGAGTAAAAATGCTATGGAGTACATAGAGAAGGTTTTACAAGGATATTAGAAATGTGAAATTGCGATCACCTGCAAGGCATGAAAAGATTGGGAATTTTTTCCTCTGGGAAGTAAGATGCTTGAAGGTTACTTATTAGTTATCATTAATATAATGAAAGAGTTTGATCAGGTGGATATAGATAAATAGGCCATTTAGCTTCTTCAGCCCATTAGTTATTGAGTGAGTCCAGGACTGATCTGTAATCTAACTCCATATAATTGTTCCAGATCTCTTCATACCTTTTAGAATTCAGTTTAAAATTAACAATGATTCAGCATCAATTGTTGTTGAGAAGAGAGCCCCAAATTACTCCCATCTTTTTTTTACATAGAAATGTTTCCAAGCTTCATTCCCAAGCAGGAATGCTCCAGTTTGCAAACTCTCTCCTCACAACATTTTCTCCATCTAATCATGAGGAGGTCACTCAAGCAAGAAACTAGCCAACAAAGTCAAAATATTGTGGGATTTAAGCTCCACTCATGAGACTTGAACACATATTAACTGTAAAGCATCAAGTTAGTTTACAGAGCCACCGACACTGGGTGTAAATGTCAGGCTCAAAGTCAACATCTGATATTTGCTTTTAATGTTTTGGAGTGTAAAGGACATGAAATCCTAACACTGTGGAATGGTAGCAGTAAAAAAAAAGATTTGCATTTATCACATAACTATTATAAAGTAGGAAATATAGCAGTACATTTGTATACTACAAGCCCTCACAAACAGCAATGACTACATGATCTGCTTTAATGAATGTAATTGAAAGATAAATATTAGCCTGTTCATGGGAGATAATGCCTCCTCTTCAAAATATTGTCATGGGATCTTTTTGTCTAACTGGGATCAGTCTAAGTCTCATTCAAAAAGGAACAGATCTTTCAAAATGTAGCTATACTACACTGGTAGCATCAGCAAAAATATTGTGCTCAAGTCTCTTGAGCCAACGACCTTCCAGCTCAGAGACAAGAGTGCTACACAATGAGCCACTTCCTACACTATGAGAGAGCATAGAGATGACATGGTTTCTAACTAAATCTCAACACACAGCGGCTAACAAGTTGAGTAGAGTCAACAAAATCACCTACAAGTATCGTTCCTGTCCCGATGGACAATGGTGGCTTCAGCTGGTTCAAAAGCTCCAGTTCGCAATATGTAGTCTGTACTAAGTGCCATTGTATTTACCCAATGTGCATGACCCTGTAGTGTTCTACACATGACCCCCTGAAAGCAGATCATAGAAATAGTTACCAAATGGATGTCAATTGATTTCTTAAAGGAAAAAAAAAGTTACTTCAATACACAGCAAAGTAGATTACACAATCATGCACGCAATTGATAACGTGTGTGTGTGTGTGTGTGTGTGTGTGTGTGTGTGTGCGCGCGCGCTCTGAGTACAAGTGATTTTTATTTCCATACTTCAGCACAAAGCACCCTGAACCACAGCTCCCAAAGCGTTAACCCACAAACCAAATCAGCACCTTGAATATGGTCTGGAAATCCACCTTTGGGAGTGAAAGGACCTGTAATTAGACCAAATGGACTCAACTGATGTCTTTAACATTTACTCAGCATTTGATAGGGTCTGGGATATTTCATGCATTTGAGGAAATCAAAGACTAGAGGCCACAAAAAGAAGGTAGCCACTAACAAATCCAATTCAGGAGACACTTCCTTTCCCAAAGATTAGTGAGAAAGTGGAACTCACTACCACAGGTGAGTACAGGTGAATTTAAGGATAAATGTATCTGTTGACGGACGAGATGAATATAGTGAAGCAGGGTCATATGGAGCACAAATACCAGTACAGACCAGTTAGACCAATTAGTCCATTTTGGGATAGATTGTACATAATTCTATGGAGAAACCAAAGGTCATACAATACTTCCATATTTCCATTTCCTCTTCCACTTCTTCCATTTGTTGAATTATAGCCATTAAAAATGGCCACTGCTCAGAGCTGATCCTTACAGTGAAGGCCTATTTGCTTCAGGCTGTTTTAAAGTTGAACTCCAGGAAACTTACAGAAAACCAACAGCACCCAGAAATGTGCTGGGCTACACAGTAACATACATCATCTCTTTGGCTAAAAATATCATTCAGTCTAACCCATTAAATACTTTTCCAATCTTGCCACAACAATGCATCCTCCTAACCCACACTCCACAATGTCAACAATAAAGTATACGGCAGCTATTAACCCTGCCGCACATTTCAGAAATGCTACTGTAAAAAGTCCTACTTACATCTTCAGCCCTCCACACTTTTATAGTCCTATCTTGTGACGAGGAATAGAGGAGACCGTCACCACCCCACTTCACACAGGTTACTGACTGTGTGTGCCCAGTCAGGATTTTATTGCATCGTCCCAGCAACGTGTCCCATATCCGGATACTGCAGTCCTTTGATGAACTGGCCAGGTAACGGCACTGTGGGTTCCTAGAAGCACGAGAAGAGATTGTACCTTATTAGAAAACCAATTTTGAACACTAATTGGCAAATATTTGAGAAAAATAAATTTTAATCATTTGTTGAAGTAAATCACAGAATGACAGATTTTCAGCATATCTGCCTCAGAATGCATGCTGGTTAAAAGCAAGGTATTCAGCCTAATCTAACTTTCCAGGTGTAGTCCTGTAAGTTACACACATCCAAGCAGCTTAAGAAGTGAAAATTTCAACAGCCACATTCTTCTGGGTAGTGAACTACAAAATGTTATGTTTCTCAACTCCTCTATAATCCTTCTACCCACTGACTTAAATATTCCCCCTGGTTATTGACATATATTCATACACATCAAATGAAAACATTCAGGGCTCAAAGGATTGAGAACTTAGGAAATGTCCATTCCAAACACCAATCCAATTTATCCTCTGTGCTCAAACTAAAGATTTTAAGCAAGTGAAGAATAACATTAAAACATTTATTGTAGAGGACTACAATGCATTTGAAATAAAAACAGAAAAGTAGTAGAGATAGTCAACAGGTCAGGTAGTATCTATGTAGAGAGAAATTGAGTTAATGTTTTGGGGTGATGTTCTTTCAAAGCAACTGGTAAATTATAAACATCAAATATTTTCTAAGTTGTCAGGAGAGTGGGGTGGTGGGTTGGTGGGTTGGTGTGAAGGGAGCTAAAGGAAAATCTTTGATAAGGTGGACACCAAGAGAGACTGAAGGACATAAATGTGGTGTTGCTGGCTGAGGGAGGCATGTTAATTACAGCATATCTAGAGGAGATGTAAATACAAGGAGATGAACAGATAAAATGCTGGAACTATGAGGTTATAAACGCTGAAATATAAGATAATGCTGGAGATACTCAGCAAGTCAGGCAGCATTTGTGGAGAGAGATAAACTCTTCAAGTTTATGACCTTTCACCAAGACTGGCCAGTACAGACACAAACTGGAAGGACAATGCTGAGTCCTAAAGGCTGTAATACATTTGCACGCTCCTCAGAAGGCAACGAATTGTGTCCTCTAAAACTTGTAAACACAAGTCAGAGAACCTCTGGTAAATAAACTGTTACATCTATTAGTTTCTTCACCCCATGCACAAACCCACTTCTTTTTACCCATAACAGATGTGGGCAAAATAAGCTCTTCCCAAATCTCTCCTGATCGGAAACAATCCAGCACTTCTAAGTAATAATTGGTATCACTCACAGCTCTGGATCAGAATAAACTGGGTTCCATTTCTCTGTTTTAAGCAATTACACAACAATACTAAGTGGGTTGTGAAGTATTGAAAACACATTAAGGTGCAATAAAAATGTATATTTGTTATTTATTCCTAATGATTTCTTGCAATCCTTTTGTATCATAACCCAAAGACCCTGTTTAAATACTTTATCTAAGAATAGCCTATGTATTTCATATGCAAAAAAAAGACTATCACAAGGGTTTACTGCTACAGTTCAAGGGACTCTTTAGTGAAGTAAATTCAGTAACATTTGCAGGTTGGATTTATTTTATTATGTTTCACATGCTTTTTGTAAAAAATGGGGATGATTCCACTACGTGGGACACATCCAGTACGAAAGAGCACACAAATACACTAAGAGTTAATGGTGACTGATACAGCTCTTTTTAAGAGAAACTGGAAAATACAAGGAGAGAAATGAATAGCTGAAAGAGCAAGATCATTTACAATGATACACCCTTATGTGGAATGTAAACACAAGGACAAACCAGTTGGTTTGTTTTTGCACCATAAATTCGATATTAAAAAAAATCGCATCATGTCATGCAAGTCACTGCACCTCATTGTTGACTTTTGTCTAGAGGAAGCTCAGCCAGGGTTGCTGGCTGTTAAAATCAACTGCCAACAGCATGTCAGGAGTTATCAGGAGAGATTGCATAGGTTAGGTCTGTTTTCCCTGGAGTGAAGGAAGCTGAGAGATGACATGATAGAGGTATATAACATTACAGGAGGCACAGATAGGGTAGATAGCCAGAGTCCATGGTAAGGGTGTCTAAAACTAGAGGGCAGAGGCTTAAGGTGAAAGGGAGGAGGTTCAAAAGAGATCTAAGTTTTTCCACACATTAAGTGTTGTTGGTATCAGGAATCAGCTGCCAGAGGTGGAGGAGGAGACAGGAACAGTAACAACATTTAAGAGACACCTTGATAGGTACTTGAATGAGCAAGACATAAAGGGACATGGAATTAATGCAGGCATTAGTATGGGCACAATGGTCAGTGTAGATGGGGTGGGCCGAAGGGCCTGTTTCTATGCTGTATGAGTCCATAAACAATAGTAAACCTGGCCTCAAACCCCTTTATGAATTATTTACTCACACATGCAGTGGTTCCCAGCAGAGATATGTAATCCACTTAGAGTGTCCTGTCAGAACCTTTCCAATTTGTTTTCCTGTGCTTGGGTCCCAGAGGAATATCTGAAATTACACAGGCAACATATGACTTTGCCCCAGAAAAAACATACGACTTCTTAAATTAAAAAATACACACTCTGGCAATGCTTCAATAGCAACTTGCTGTAAAGATCCCCCAGTCTTCAGCTAGCTCACACAGGCAATGCTTGGCAAGCCAAATTGTTCAACATTTAACAGCTGCTTCTCCAAGCATGCTGATGTTCAAGGGAATCACAACGGTAGTAAGTAAAATTTGCCCCCACCCAATCTCCAGATGTTTTAACAGCTTCTTATCACCTTTCTCTGGAGATGTGATGGGAGAGAGATTGGGGGTGGTGTGGAGGGGAATTCAAACATAACAAGATGAGCAGAGGATAAACAAAATAAACCTGAAAGTTTGGGAGTTTTTAGAAGCCTAAATACCTGACTATTCTTGCATCCAGATGCTAGCCTTTTCCCATCAGGAGACCAAGCTATGCTCAATACCCAGTGCTTGTGACCTGAGGAAAGAAATGAAATACACAGTAGACACATTAACTCAAAACAATTCCTTCAGCTCTGAATTATTAATAAAATACATAACTCAGAACATTATTTTATTTGTGGTAATTTGTTGAGGTTTTTTGACAAGTTGTTGGTTGGAAGGACTTGATTTCATTTCATTTGCTGTTTTTAAGTGAGATGGGTTTCAAAGTTGGTCCACTGGCACTCAGAGAAGCTCAATTCATAACTGCACAGAATGGTCTTGAAATTTATTTATTCAGACAGCAGCATAGATAAAATTAATTAAGCCCACTATTTTAAAGAGCTTGACGCATCTGTTATATGGCAAAAGGATTCAATAAATACAAGTCATGACTTTAGATGGCAGAGTTCAAAGGGAACCAATGGTGGTATGTTTATTCATGATCATTAACTACTGACAGAACAGCTTCACATCTGAAATGTGCATTTCAAAGCTCCTGTCACAACCTCAGGGTGTCCCAAAGAGTTTTACGCCACTGAAGTTATTTATTTAAATGCTGATACAGTTGCAATCTGGGAATGGTGATAGCCAATCTTTGCAAATTAAGATAATCCCCTTTTTTTTGGTGTTGGCATTTAGGATAAATACTGGAATCCCTCTGCTCCTTTAGCATGTCTGTCTGGAGGACAGACGAGCTGGAGTTCGACATCTCATCAAAGCCGACACTTCCAACAGCACGGTGCTCCATCTGTGGGCTGTTCGACTTGCACTCTGCACTCGAATCTCTGAGTGGGATATGAAACTGCAACCTCTGACTTAGAGGTCAAGTTCTACCCAGTGAGACACAGCTAACACAACACAGACTCTATGCCGCAACAATCAGCTTCTTCAAATAAAGTATTTTTTTTCCAGTGACTATTCTGATCATCACAGTGCAGTGCTGTGAGATGGACTGCTCAATGTTTTCTCTGCATCAAGCATTTTCAGTTTGACTGCAGCATCATTTGAAACTTGTTCTCTCCCCATGGTGTGCTTCAGCCCCAAGTGGAGGAAGAGCGCCATCTGTTGCTTCTGACCCTTCATTTTTCTGTTTTATTCCACAATCAGCAACCAAGTTTATGCCAATTACAGTTACATGATATCCCAAAGCACAACAGCAAATAACGTAGTTTTGAACTGCAGCCACTGTTATAATGCAGGGACTGCAGCAGACAGTTAGGGATGAGCATTAATTGATGGCACAGCTAGCATGAGCCACATCACATAATATCAGCAAATGATCTGTACAGAAATACACCCTTGTGTGTGTTCATGTGCTTTTGTACACAGAGGGGCATGTGTATACAGATGTACATGTGCCCACAATCTGGGGACTGTGCTCATACATCTATACACAAAGGGGTGCACATACGACTATGCACAGAGGGGTTCACCCTATATACACCGATGTGTGCATACAGAAATGTATGCGTGTGGTGTGTGTGTGTGTGTATATATATATATATATATATATATACGCACACACACACACACTCGCGCGTACAGACACACACACACGCACACACAGAGGTTTGTGCTTGGCTGGAGTGAGTGATTTCTCTTTAGAAAGACAAAGCAGACTGTGTTAAAAAGCAGGTGGTTAATAGCAGATCAGCAATACAACTGTAAACAGTGTATCCAAGAAACCAATTTAAACACTATGCAAGTGGGATCAGGACAATTACATGCATTTCTGAAAAGGAATGGATTGAGATTTGATTCCTTTACGAAACCAGACTAATTTATCCTTTGATTGCACTCTATTGTATTAATTAAAAATGTATTTGCAAATCTAAATCTTTCGGGAGGCACTCAACTTCCTGCTTTGTGTTCCAAAGTTGTGTCACACCATTGAGTCACAGGTGAAAAAGGAGAAATGAGGATTGTGTTTTGTGCAGGAAATATAACATTAACATATTCAGCATGAACTTGCCTTTGGCTGTGAAGTGTGGAGTTTCTGTTGACAGATCCCAGAACCGTACTGTGGTGTCTCCTGATCCACTTGCTAGATATCTTTAAAAAGAGACACAGGGTCAGTGCTATGCACAATAACCATTCACAATAGCAAAACTGTGCGCAAGAAACCATGCCAGAAAAATAACCACCAACATTTGTACACTAAACTAGCTCACTGCTGATCTCTAAGAAAGCAGGCCATAAAGACCTATCATTCTTCTTTTATATTTCAATAATAAATTTGGTTTGTAAAAATCTATAAAGGAAATACAATACAATCAGTAGATAACGTTCTTTACACTCACATTGCCAATAAGGAAATACATTCATTGTGTTATCAACCCAATCCTAAGCACCAATCTCACTTATTGGCCTCTGAACATTTAACAATCTCTGTGGCATTGACCTTGACACTCCTGATTCTCTGTTGCTGTTTAAGAGGTTCCTTTCTGGCCAGCAACCACAATACTGTCAAGATGGAACAGCATCGCATTCTCACCATCAAACCAGGAAGTAAGCAGCCAAATTTTCAGCTTGTTTCAAATATTTCACAATATGGAAAATAAAGATGAGAACATTTACAAGAAATTACAACAAATGCCCAAATATTTCCTGGTATTCTTCAGTGGCACTGCCATTCAATAACAGTGATCTTCACCTCTGCACCTGTCCCATTCCCCTTGATTCATTCAGTACCCAAAAAATCTACTAAGCTCAAACAACATTGCATCTGAGGCAAATAATTCCAGATTCCTCTGAATGAAGAAATTTCTTCTCATCTCAGTACTCACTAAGACCCCCGAGTGTGAGATTCTATAGCCAACAGAAGGGTTCTTCCATCATCTACCCTTTTAATCTCCTCAAGAATTTAATCTCTTTCGAATTAATCTAGAAAGTGTGTGGTAATACACCTTTGGAAATCAAATTCTAGTAAGACATATAGAGTATACGGCAATGATCTTAGGAGTGTTGATGTACAGAGGGACCTTGGAGTGCAAGTCCATAGCTTGCTGAAAGTGGCGACACAGGTGGATAAGATAGTGAAGGCGGCATTTAGTGTGATTACCTTCACAAGCTGGGGTATTGAGTACAAGATCCGGAAGATCATGTTGCAGGTGTACATACCATTGGTTAGACCACACATGGAGTATTGCGTACAGTTCTGGTCACCACACCCGAGGAAGAATACAATAGCCATAGAGGGAGTGCAGAGGAGATGCACCAGGATGTTGCCTCGAATTAAGAGTTGTAGTTATAAGGAGAGATTGGATAGGCTGGGTTTGTTCTCACTGGAACATAGGATGCTGAGGGTTGACGTTACAGAGGTTTACAAAACTATGAAGTAAGATAGGATAGATAGTCTTTTTCACCAGGGCAGGAGAGTCTAGAACTAGAGGGCACAGATTTAAGGTGAGAGGACAGAAATTTAAAGGAGATCTGATGGGTAGGTTTTCCACACAGAGGGTGATATATTCTAGAACAAGCTGCCAGAGGAGGTGCTAGAGGCAGATACAATTACAAAATGTAAAAGGCATTTGGACCGGTACTGGGTAGGAAAGGCATAGAAGGATACAGGCCTTATGTGGGCAATTAAATCAGCATAATTAAGCATCAGAAGGCATCGATGAGGTGAGTCGAAAGGGTCTGTTGCAGTGCTGGGTAATTCTATGATTCTTCAGCATTCCTGAGAATATCTAACAATGCTAATGACAGTGGAGGCCAGATTGCAAGTCCAAAAAAAAATTACACTACAGCATTACTTGTACTTAGCAAGTAGTGTGTTTTAAAACAGTTTGCAATATTTTCTCACATGCAAGAGAATCAGTACTGTGGGGTTCAGGGTGCAACAATCAGAACACTTCTTTCATTTCAGATCATCATATTCATTCTTTATAATCTCTTAAATGCTTTTCCTGTTTCAAAACAGACAGGACAGGATAGTCAGGGTCTTTATCCCAGCGCACAGGAGTCTAGAACTAGAGGGAACAGGTTTAAATTGAGAGATGAGAAACTTTAAGGATATCTGAAGGGTAAGTTTTCACACAGAGGGTAGTGGTTATCTGACATGAATTGCCAGAAGTAGTAGAGGCAAATACCATTACATTTAAAAGGCATTTAGACAGGTACTTAGATAGGAAAGGCAGAGAGGCACATAGCTGAATGCAGGCAAAGAGGATTAGCATAGATAGGCAATACAGTCAGCATGAATGAGGTGGGTTGAAAGGGCCTGTTTCTGTGCTGTACGTTTCTCTAATTCTAGGATACATCACCTCCTACAACACAGATGGAGGCCGTTTGATCGATTAAGTTAATGATGGCAGAAAGCCAGTGGAATACCAGAACCAGGACTTTCTTTGGAAGATTTTTAACATAAAATGGGAGGATAACCACACTGACTCCAGTGCCCTTACTGAGGCTAGCATGTTCAGCGTTGAGGGCCTGTTTATCCAGCATCAGTAAAGTTGCAGCATGCATTTTCTGAGCAAGCGTAAAGCAACCCGACTAAAACAATTGCTGCATTGCCCAACTCAGTTTGGGAAAGAAATGAGGAAGCCAAAAGAAATGCTTTGAATAAACCCTCAAGACACATGTGAAATGTTTTCATATTAACATCACAGACTGGGGCTCGGAACAAGGCGAAATGACAAAGAATGGAACAAAGAAATAGATAGAGCAAAAGAAGTGAAGATGATGCATGAGCTCAGCTTGTCCATTAATGAGTGATGGAGGAGGTTCAAGCAGTTGTACAATGTGTTTAAGTTCCTTGCTCTCCTGTCATCTCTGCCTCTTGGGTGTATGAGATGAGAGGCCAGAGGCATTTCAGATTCAAAGAAGAGGTTCTCCGTGTCCTGGTCAGCAACAACTACCACCAGACTGGCTCCCTATCAGGCCACCTATTCAGTCCCATTCTTCTGCTCTTTTCCTGTCTCCCTACAAATTATTTTCCTTCAAGCACTTTCCAAATCCTTTTGAAATCCCCAATTGACTTCCACCAGCCCTCCAGACAATGTTTTATATCACTGCCACTCTGCATGATAAAGTCCCTCCCTTAAATCTTTCCTCTAGCTCTCATGCTTCACCTTAAATATGTTTCCTCTGATTTTAAAATCAGGGACAGACATCAAAATAATGTAGAAAGTGTTATGTGCATTACAATGGCACAAGATCCAAACAATTTTGAGTTCTATGTTCTTCGAAGGACTTGCCTTCCAGAGGGACTAAAAGCCACAGAAATGACAGCCTCAGTGTGTCCTTCTAAAGAGCTTGTGCATCGTGTCACTGCCCGAACCCGAAATACTGCTTGTGGTTGATAAATTATGTCAATAATCTTTTCTGTCTCCACTTGCTGCTCTTGCAGTGTCTTCTCCAGTGAGGTGACTATTTCAGTCTCATTCACGTAGAAAGCCAAAGGCAATGGATCCTCCTGAAGGTAAAAGACAAAAAGAAAATTCTCCCATTTAGGCTGTTAATTTCTCCACTCATTCCCAATGGAATTTTGTCTTTTTACAGCACAAGAACGACAATGGGCAAAGGAACCAACAAACTAGCCCGCTTGACACAATTTGTAATATTTAGTTCACTCTCTGCACAGTGATGGGATTTCCTTGAACAATTTTACATAGAGGACAATTTAAGGGGGATATAAATCTGGGAATATTTCTGGCATCCCTCTCAGGTGATGAAAACTAACCAAGAGATCTCAACTTGACCTAACTCCCTTTCTAAGATATGACCTCCCACCCCATTCAGAAACTGGCCCAAAACTTGCTTGAAGGAATTCAGTGTATAAGATGGCAACTTGGTTCACATGTCCAGTATTCTTTGACAAAAAGTAGCTCCCATCATCCAACCAAGTTCTTTTGGTAAAAGTGATCCTGTGCTCAAGCTATTTAATGAGAACAGTCAACTTAAACCAAATGTGATTTATTCCCTTCAATTTATAAAACTTAATCAAATTAAGCCTGGATTTCAGTTTCCGAGTCTCAGGAAGATGTTTTATACTGGGAATCAGTCTTTTGACCTTCCTTTTCAACCTTTCCATCATATCACTATCTTTTGAGATTTAAACAGAGCACAACAGTAGTATAACTGAGCTCCAAGTTCTTGCACAAAGACAACACCTTGCACGTATCTAGCACTTTCCAGCACCTCAGAAGAGCCCACAGTATTTTTTTTAAACTACTTCACAATTCTTTATGACATGGGAGGTGGCCATTTGGCCCATTTAGTTGATGCTGGTTCTCATTTATCCCATCAACCCCTTTCACCCACTTATTTCCCTGTAACCTATTCTCTCAAAACATGCACCATCAAGGACAGCTTCCATCCTGCTGCTGTTAGACTCTTGAACAGAACCTCATCCGATAAAGATGAACTCTTGATCTCTCAATCTATCTTGTCATAGTCCTTGCACCTTATTTGTCTACTTGCACTTTGTAACACTATAATTCTGCATTCTGTTATTGCTTTTACCTTTGTACTAGCTCGATGTAGTTATGTTTGGAATGATCTGTCTGGATGGCATGTAAACCAAAGTTTTTCCACTGTATCTCAGTACATGTGACAAAAATAAATCAATTACTCCGTTAACTCTCCACTGATTCCCCTACCATCCATCTACACTGGAGGTTATTTATATTTGCCAATTAATCAACTAACAGTGTATCTTTGAGGAGTGAGAGGAAACCAAAGTACCTGAAAGAACCCCACATGGACACAGGGAGAATTGCAGGCTCCACACAGACAACATCTGAGGCCAGAATCAAAGCAAGGGAGCTGTGAGACAGCAGCACTAACTTCCCCGCCACTGTTCCACTCACTGGCAATGGGTGCGTTGTTGAAATGTGGATGAAGAGGAGGGTCAGAAGATTGATTCCCAGAAAGCTCTCCCCATAATCCACAGTAGTGGTGGTCAACTACCGACCAAATACCCTGCCTATGTTCTGGCTGTAAGAACAGCCAACATTTTTCAGTACATCTTGCCTCACCCACTAAGGCCCGGGAAGGCTCTCATTGCTTGGTGAACCCAAATCCCATCCTTTCATTGTGATCGTGTCAGCTGAGGCTCATTACATAGTCCTCTCATCCGAACTGATAAGTTTTGTGTACAAGAAGTTCAGCACAAAGATCCAGGCTGACAATTCAATGCAGTACAGAGGGAGTGCTGCTTTTGGTGGTGCAGCCTTTCAGATGAGATGTTACAACAGAGGTAAAAGATCCCAGTCCTTTGAAAATGAGCAGGACAGTCATCCCTTATGTCCTGTCCGACATTTAATTCCTAATTGGCATCATTTTAGAGAAAGGTTACCTGGTCATGATGACCCATACAGTATTACAGCTGGTAGAGCTGTTGCCTCACAGCTCCAGTGACCAGAATTCAGTCCTGACTGAGTTTGCATGTTCCTCCTGTGACCAGTTTCCTCCCACATCCCAAAGACATGCAGGCTGGCAGGTTAAGAGGCCATTATAAATTGCCCCTTATGTGAAAGCGAATGGTAGAATCTGGGAGGAGATAACGGGAATGCCACAGTGAAAATTAGTGTGGAATAGGATTACTCTGGGAGGTATCTTAGACTCGATGGGCCAAAATAGCCACCTCCTATGTCATGAGGAAATTTGATGAGAATACTACAGCTTATAGAAGACATGGAATAGTAGTATAAATCATTTAACAAAAAAAATTTTTCAATGTATAGTAATGGCTACCTTGTTAAACACATTTCAAAAGCCTGCAAGATCTGTGGGATGTCCTTGGGTCATGGAAAGTGCTACATAAATGCACGTATTTTCCGAATATGCACACAAGGTCTCTTATCTCTCTTCTCTTTTAGGGGGTTAAATAAATGAAATCATCAACTTATTAATAATTTGAAATTACATTGATGAAAACAGCACCAGGGCATTTCACAAAATAAATCTGGACACAAGACAACGAAGATTTTTGGGTGAATAGACAATTAAAGGGGAGGTTTTAAAGAAGCATTTTAATAAAAGGGAAAGTCAGTGATATCTAGGGAATGAATTCCAAATCTTAGGCTAAGGACATGGGCAAACAAAACCTCAGCTGGCATTCAGTGGGAGAGGGAGAAATTATTTAACCTTCAAACAATATCACTACAAAAATCTGGTCATTACCACATTGCTGCTTGTGGGAGCTTTCTGTGCTGCCATGCCAACTTGCCTGCCACGTTTCCTACATCATAACAAAGACACACTGCTGGCATATTTTATTAGCTGTAAATTACTTCAGGACTTTACCGAAACAGATATGAAAGGCACTAAAGAAATGCAAGTCTTTATTTTCTCTTGAGACAATTGAAACCACAATAGCCATTTGAAGGGTGCCTGAAGCTGTTTAAGACATGTGGAGGTACTATAAATGCTTTTACCTTGGGCAGCAGAACATTGCACACGAGTTGCAGTTTGTCAGGTGTTATGTCGATGGGGACATCGAAAGGTGACCCCAGAACCTCCCCACCCTCGTC
>JARFYF010000054.1:6642002-6654469 GCA_030265395.1 Rhina ancylostomus | reverse complement strand
ACACATCATTGAACATTTTGCAGTCCTACTCAAATGAAGTACATTATTTTTGCCCCAAAAAAATCAGAAGATTAAGGAATAGGAGCAGGTGAACAACTGAGTGCATGATTAGATGTATGGCTGCATCCTGCAGTGTAGTGGAATGCAATGGTTCTAATTAGTAATCAATCATGAATCAGAGTATCAAAAGGAAGGTTCTTTACTGTGTGGAGTGTGTATTTGGGGGGGAGAAAAAGCAAACATTTCCACAGAATTGAATATAATTTCTCTTCTTTTGGTTCTAAAACAAATTATGGTGTTAATACATGAAATATCATATTTGTAGTTCACAGTATCCCGGCAAAAATTGAGAACAAGCTGCCAAGTAAATCTGGCAGCATGAGAGGACTACCAAGCAGCACTGGAGCATCACAGACAAAGGTGGTGCCTATCGCCTGTCTGAACCCCTACCAGTCAAAGTGAGTAAACTGAGCTTGTTCAAGTTGCTTCCTTAATTGAATGATTCTGGGGTTAATACCTCATTTCTACTTGTAGATATATTTTGTAAACTATTGGATTTGATGTTTGTGTGACTTTGTGCTTGATTGTTTAAGCATATTGCTAAGGAATCAGATGATGATTGTTGACTGCCCTCTCTCAAATGCAAATAAATTAATAGAGGTGCACAATTAAATCCACTTTTAGTAGTTCCCTGCATTAAACTTCTAATCTGTTTATATCATTCTCCACATTATTCCACTTTGAAACATCTAAGGTTTTAATTAACATTTATTGTGAATGATGTATTATCAAACGTGTTGTAATAGTTGCAAAATCTGTATCATAAGTAAAAACCTAAGATGCAAAAAGAGGCTGTTGGGCTCATCAAGCTTAATCTTTCACAGAACCAGATATAATTTGCTCTTTCATGGATTGTGTGAAGCTTATTCTCGCAAGGGATATGAAGAACAGGTTTAAAAAAAAATTAGAAAAATCAATATGTCTGGCTAATCACTGACTCCCCAAGAGTATTCTTGCAGAATTGTAGGAAATAAATATGGCATTACATTATTCAAGTTGCATTTCACAGATGACATTTCCATGATTGCAGCAGTACAGGAATACGTGGCATATTTGATCACCTTTGTCTGTACTTGGCCCTGTAACCTTAACTGTCTTGAGCAAATATTTATCCATTTAATCAAATTTAGCATTTGGTTTTTGCTGGAGGGCGATTTTGTGTAACTTGTTATCTTCTAGTGCCCTCTAATTATGTTATCTCCATCTCTACATTTATCGTATTGAAGTGTTGCTCTTGATATTTGGCCACACCTGAATTATGCAGACAAGTTATGTTAGTTTCTGCTGACCTGAGTAGGCAGACATCACCCCAAGGAGCAATGATGAGAATTTACAAGTAACCACAAATCTCTCATGTTAAAGAACCAATGAAAACAATCTTCTATTCATTCTGGCAAGCTAGTTGCTGCAACTCTTTTTAAAATACAAGGGCCTCTACAATTATGTTTGTACTTTATTTGAAGCATTATTATATGGGATGTAATAGGACAGTTAGATCACTAGTCTGCTGTGCACCACTAATACTTTGTACTCTGAAGGGCTTGGATCAAGTCAAACATCTTGGCAGCAGACAGCTTTGCTCAAAACGGGCCTTTTTATGCTGTTGGGAGAAGGTGATCAAGACAAACATGTCTTTTGTTATATAATGTATTATGTGAAACATGACACAATGCAACTGTCATTTATAAAGTGGTGTAGACAGCACCAAGGGAAAACTGCTAATTTAAATTTAACATCCGTATCACTAGATAATGTAATTACAACTATATCATCTTTGCTGTCATTCTGAAGGTCTGCATCATGCCTCCCCACCAACAATACTCAGCATTTCCCCAGTGATGAAATGTATTTGTCATTCTGTTTCCTGATTCATAAATTCTTGTCACTTTCATGAGCTGCCTCTAGTACACTAGTGTAATTTTTGAAGAGAACGTGTCTTGCAATTGAGCTATTCATGTGGTGTCACTAATTATATCCTGATAGACTCCTGTCTTGAGCCTTGTATCCATGGCCTTTTTGGGATGAGAGTTCCTAGTTTCCACAGTGCTTTGTGTGCAAAGTGCTTCCTGACTACTGCTAAATACCTGAGGTCTAACTTTGAGCTTGGGTTCCTTTAGAGCCACAGAGTTGTACGACACAGAAAACTGATCCATCAGCTGACCAATTTATGCCAACCTTTTTTTTATCTCCACTAATCCCATTTGCCCACACTTCCTCTTTGTTCTAGATTCCTCAGTAGAGACGATAGTTTCTCTGTATTTGCCTTTTATCATAATTTTTTTAAAGTCCTCAAATAAATTGTTTCTTGAATATAAGGGCAAACAGACCAAATTATTCAATTGGTTCCCCTAGTTTAATCTTTTAAATTCCAGTATTGTTCAGTTGAATGTGTACAACTCCTCAGGGCAATACATCTTTTGAGGTTTAATGCTCAAAGCTCTAAATGTTACCTAGATCAGGCTTACCAAAGGCTATATACAACTAAAGCACAACTATTTCTTCAATGACATTGATATTTTTCAAAAAACACAAATGAAGACTTGTGTTACCTTCTGAATTATATAATTGCAAACTAGCAATTCATCTCGCTGATCTGCAGGTAACTCTTTGAATCTTCTAGAGGTTATCCAACACCCTTTGCAAGTCTGTCTCCATAGTTATCTGTTGATTTAGTTGCCAGAAAAAGAATTTGAGGTATTTTGAGACCTGATTAATGATTTTTGAACCTAATCGTGATATTCCCGAGTAGGTAAATTATAGCAGCACTGCACTGAAAGCTTTTTTATTTTGTTGCCATAATTGTTTAAGATACTCGCATAGCTCTGGGAATGTATACTTTAGAAAGGTGTGTGGTTACCATTTTTTTTATTAAAAGGTGACTACACCTGCATTTACACATTCTGTGGATGACATTATTCTTTTAGTCATGTTTGTGATTCATTAATGTCTGCCATTTTATGTAACAGTGTTCTTTGGAGATTTATTCATTGTTATTTAAATCTTCCCCTCCTCCACTTTACCACTATTTGAAACTTTTTTCCATTTGTATTTTTGTTTAAAAAAATGTCTTGAAACTTTCCTCATGTATGGAACTTGTTTCTTTAAAAAAAGGAGATTGTGCTTGTATATCTTTCACAGTCCAGGAATAGTTCAATGTTTAACACCTCATTGTATACTTTATTACTTGGCCTGAATTACAAAATTAATTGGGGAAAATTTAAGATCCAATTTACACATAGAAACACTAATGAGATGATAATATGTTAGAATTCTTTTAAGGGATATATATTGGCCAGAGCACCAAGGAGAATCCATATAATGCTCAAAGCTGTATTCTGAGAATTAGTACATCTCTGAGAATAAGTGGGTCATCCAGAAGACTCCCACCTCTAAGCATATTGGTACAATGCTGGTTGTTGTGCTTAAGTTCTACAGAGGGACTTGAACTCGCAGCTTTCTGTCTCTGATGCAAAAGTGCTGCTACTGAGCCAAAAGGTTTCATCAAAGAATTACCTGCTTCATATCTAGGTCTCAATTTTAAATAGTGCTGAATCATGGTTGAGTTTTTCCTGTTGTTGAGCTCACCATATTAAATTCTCTTTTATCCAATTGCGGCATTAACTTCTGTTTATGTAGCTCCTAAGGAAAAGATAAGCGCTTCATAAATGTGTCATCAGACAAAAAAATGACAAAACCATAGAAAGATATTAACACACGTGACTAAACAGTTGGTCTAGGAGGCAAGTTTTTAAACTACCAGCTTGGAAGAGAGAAGGAAAAATACTGAAGGAAAGGCAAAGTTTGGGGTCGAAACAGCTGAAGGGTGGACACCCAATGGTGGAGCAAATAAAATGGGAGCTAGAGTTAGAGGAATGCAGAGAAGTTGGAGGGAAATGCAGGATTGGAGAAGTGGGGTCTTACAGGCCACCTTTATAGTTAAGGTATGTTGCAGTGACAAGTTAAGAGTAATGTGCTGGAAACATTAGGCCACGTTCACTAATATTGCTCCAATGTATCTTTTGATATAAGATTGCAAAGAAAGCTAGCAATGTTACTCTGCCGCATCAATGATATCACTTGTATAACACAGAAGCAGGCCTTTTGGCCCACCACGTCCATGCAGACCCTTGTGCCTATCTTTTCTAATCCCATTCTCTTTCTCCACCCCCCCCCCCCCCCAATTAAGTCTGCAGCCTTCTATGTCTTGGATATTCAAGTGCCTGCTTTGATGCCTTTTAAAAATTAATTGTATCTGTCTCCTCCACGCTCTGGCAGCATGTTCTATGGATCAGCTACTCTTGTGTGGAACATCTTTCCTGCCTAAGTCTTCCCTCTCTAACTTAAACCTTTGCCTTCTTGTTTTAAACATCCCCCACACCTTTGCAGTTCTAAATACCACTTTTTCAAAGCAGGTGAAAACTGTACATTGATCACCTTGCCATTTTTGTATTACCCTACAGCTGT
The DNA here is from genome assembly GCA_030265395.1 of Rhina ancylostomus. Classification (NCBI taxonomy): domain Eukaryota; kingdom Metazoa; phylum Chordata; class Chondrichthyes; order Rhinopristiformes; family Rhinidae; genus Rhina; species Rhina ancylostomus. The sequence goes on along the minus strand of JARFYF010000054.1, from coordinate 6,649,945 downwards.
TTGTTTCTGGAGTGGTGCATGATAGTCAAAAGAAATGTGGATCAAGAAAAGAAATGTATATGAAGAGATTTAAAAACCTGAATGAGTGAACCACATACCAAAGGGAAATAGTGGCAGTCTTTTTCTTTCAGCAATATATTGAAGATTGTGCAGGACTTGAGACGCTTAGAAAATCAAAGAAGAATCTTGCCTATCTTAACAAAAAGGTTATCTTCATATTCAAGATAAAAATGGCATTTTTTTTCAGATAATATGTCCTTCATTCATAATCAATTAAGTTAGAGACCTGTTCTTTGGGTAAAATCTTCACTCGTTGTTAGAAAGTATTGTGGCAAAAAACAAAACCATTTCCTTCAGGAAAACTGAGCCTCATCTGGTAAAGATGAGAGATAAAAGTGCACTGCAGGGAGTTGAGGATACCTCCCACCCGTCCATAAATTTCTGGAGGTTTTTGTTATTTATTCCCTAATTGGCACTACATTGTGGGCCGAAGGGCTTGTTCCTGTGCTGTACTGTTCTATGTTCTATTTACTTTCAAGATGTGGCATGCTGGCAAAGCTAGCTTTATTTCAGTTCATTAAAATTTTTGATGTGTTTCATACAGAATATTGAATTCAACACTTATCACAAATCTTATTCTAGTTACTTAATGCTAGCATAACTTGCTATGATTTATATACAACCCTCGAGTAAACATGTTAGGGGATTTTAATGCAGGTTCCAGCCCTTGGTATGCAGTGGCACAAGGACCTTAAATTTTGCTTTTCCCCATAGAGCTTTGCAATGGCAGTACTCTGCTTCGGAGCATCCTTCAGTATATTGTCCTAGACTTTAGAGCATGCCAATTTGCAGCATTCAGTTGTGGGCAACACCAAAGTTGGTGGTTTCCAAAAAATATACTTAAACGAATGGGACAGGGTGTGTTTTTTATTATTCACTGTACCATGCATATCATTATATCTGACATACGTGCATTACTGAATGTTGAAATGTTGTATCACTCCTAAGTTTTTCAGCAAACATTTGGGAAGTTTATACACAGCCCAACCCTTGAGTGCAGCACTTAGTTGCAGAATGTTGGGTATCTGGGCACACAAGATTGTTCGGGCAGCACAGGTGCAGCTAGTAATGCTGCTGCCTTATAGCTCCAGTGACCTGGGTTCAATCCTGACCTCTGGTGCTGCCTAAATGGAGTTTGTCCATTCTTCCTGTGGTCGTGTAGTTTTCCTCAGTGCTCCAGTTTCTTCCCCCAAGTCTCAATGATGTGCGGGTTAGTAGGTTAACTTGTCACTGTAAATTATCCCTGGTGTTTAGGTGAATGGTAGAATTGGGAGGGGTAAACTGTAGTGAGAGTTGATGGAAATATGGGATTAGTATAGGATTAATTTAAATGGGTGCAGTGGACTGAAGGATCTGTTTCTGTACTCTAGCAACCACTTGCACTGGAAGACCAACAACTTTTGAGTAGCAGCAGTCAGTGTTTGTCTCTGTATGCATCCCTGGGAATGGCCTGTAGAGCGCACAATCCTGTGTTAATGCAGCTGCTCAGGCTGAATCTCTTTGCAGACCATGGTGGATCATGGCCTCATCCCTACTGCGGCCCTATAAGGACAGCATGTGCTGGGATTGAGAGTTTGGCTTTGCATAGGTTTATCAGGGAGGACGCCTCGCCACCAGCTTGTTTAAGAAATCTGGCGATAAGGCATGCATTGCTGCCTCCTGCAGAGTCTCAAGGGCATTCTGTGCAGACCACTCCCTGATTGCCCATAGCTAATTGCCTTGCTCGGCCATTTCAGAGGTCACTTGAGACTTGGCCACCATGCTGTGGGTTTGGAGGCAAGTAAAGGCCAAACTGGGTAAAATAATTTCCTTCCCTAAAGGAGGTCCTGAAGGTGCCACTGATGCCTTGTTTAATTTTAAAGTTCCTACTGCATGGATTTTGAGCTCCAGTCTTGGCCTCTGGATTTCTAATCTTGTTATTTAACTGCTGCACCACAAGTACTTGAGAGCAACTGCTTGCTTTGTCCCCAAATTGAACAATTTGGGTAGCATTTGGGGTGGTGAAAGAAGAGTGAATGAAACTATTTTATCATTGCATCTGTTCTCAATGGTAACCAATGTAAAATGTGCAGTGGTAAATCACTGAAGAACTTTTCACATTTCAATGCAGTTTTGCTGAGTGCCGTTATTGAATTTGACCTGGCCATGGTAACATTCAGATGAGCAAATTATATCTCTTAAATGTGTTGCATACTTGAGCATGTGTGTCTATTGAAATTCTTCCTGAAGTAGTTAAAAATAGAGGAAGCATAAGCATGGGCTAACCATACAGGTTGGTTGTAATTGTAATAGAAGTGGCTCAGACAGTTTAAAATACAATTAGATTTCTGAGTCTTTGTTATTGGAACTTTGAAGAAGATTTTCAGTGTGCAATGCACAAAAGAAAGAATATCTGGTTTTATTGGGGGAAAAGTCATGCTACTCTTGAGTTTGTTGCATCAATTCCTTCCAATGTTTCACAAGTAGCTAAACAGTTTAGAATGTTTTACAGATTGATTTTTGTTTGTCGTGCCAAAGTATTAACAAGATTGTTAGGTATAATCTCTACAGAGTCTATTCTGTTGAATTGGCTTAAGTTGCAGAATAACAAGGCTCTATTAAATCTTACTTTTTTCCCCAGATGGACAATCCGGGCTCGTGTTACCAATAAAAGTCAGATTAGAAAGTGGAACAACTCTCGTGGAGAAGGAAAGCTATTTTCTATTGAGCTACTGGATGAGAGTGTAAGAATCCTTCCCAGCATGAATGTTTCTGTTCAATCAGTTTTCTGCTTTGTTCGCTCACCAATAGGGGGTGTTTGTGCCAAACAGCTTCATCTTTAGCAGCCAACCTTGCAGTGGTCAGCAGGGGGCAATCTTCAGTTGCTGCTTGATTGGCCCTTAAGGGAGGACTTTTGCAAATGGTAACCAAACCAATCCATCTTTGTTTGGTCTGTTTATACTTAGCATTCTTAGTCAACTTATTGATTGAGTTGATGAACTTGTTTTATTAAACTTTTAAAATTGCGTATTGATTTGTTTTAATTTTTTTATTAGCTATGTTAGGTTTATCATTAAAGCTTTCTGGAAGGGGTGGAGTTAAATTCTATTTAAAATTATTGTTTATAATAGATTTTCAAATATTTGTACGCTCAGGGACTACACAGGCCAAAAATTTCACAGCCTGGCTCCAGACTGTCCCAAGCTTTTTGAAGATCTGCCATGATCTAATTTTTTTTGTGGTTGGCACAGCATGCACTGATCCAACATTACGTTTCAGGCCATCTTGGTTATAGCACTTAACGGAGGGGTTTAGAGCTATTCTCTAATTGATTTGACAAACCGCCTTTCAAATATCATTTTCATACTGCCATGCTAAAAATAACAGCAAAAAAATCGAATTCTTGTTAGCTGATCCAGTGCTGTTGCCTGCCCATTCAGTTTCTGAAGGCTGGTGCACATGCTGCATTAATGCATCCCTGCTGATTTAGAATAAAATTTTAACAGCTACAAAAATTATTGTTGTTGTTAGCTGCAACCATATCATTCAAAAGGGCTTTTAACCCTTTTGCTAATACCAGAATGGTTTTGATTAATGGCCTGTTGCATTTTTTTTGGGAAGATATCTGTGAATTGGTTTCAGCTGCTGGCAGCTTGTGGATTGAGTGAAAATGTTTTAACTGACAAGTGGCATCTGTTCAGAATGCATGGGAGAGCAGTAATGTAAATCTTTGAAAACTCTGCTTATCTCACCTGAAATCATAATGTGGAAATAACTCTTGATGCTCCATTTATTATTTATCCTGATTCTTTTTTAAAAGAAGCCTTTCCTGCATGTAAAAGGTTAAAACAGAAATGGCAACAATTTAAAATATGCATCTTGTGAGGCTGATGATGAGATTCCACAGTTGTACTCATTGCCATGGTAATGGGCTGGCAGGGCTAGATATGTAGCAGTGCCTCGCTCTTCTCAAAGATCAGCAAGTGCTGCTGTTGTTGCAGTCCTGGATTGGAACTTGCAGCTGGAGGAACCACAATTCAAACAACACAGCAGTCTGCCTTTACATTACTTCCTTGGCAGGAGGCACTACTCAAGCTGTTGCCTGGGCACAACTTGTGTTTGATTTTCTTCCTTGCCTTCCAACTCCTTCTCACCATCCAGAGTAGTTGGATCCCATTTATGGTTTAGGGTTCGGAATGATTGGACTAGAATCACACCTCTATCCTGTCCACTCTGATTCCTAATTGTTTTCTGCCCTCAATTTGTGCTTTCCTCAATAACCCCTGTTCCTCTGTACACCGGGAGGTTATCACTTCCATTAAGGGGCTGGGGTTGTTCTTATCTGGAAGTGAGAAGGCTAAGTGTATGACCTAATTCGAGAGCTTACAAGACCATAAAGCATAAAACCTAAAGAAGATGCATTTGTTGGAAATCTGCAGCAAGGTAAATCTAGTGAAGCATTCTATGGAAATCCCTTTGCCCAACAGGTGGTGAGAACATGGCACTCACTATCACAGGGAATGACTGAGGCAAACAGCACAGGCACATTTAAAGGGAAGTTGAATACACACAAGGGAGAAAAGAACAGAGTTCTTTTGGTGCTAATGAGAAAGATGGGAAAAAGCTCATGTAGAACAAAGGTACTTAGAATAGCCTGTTTCTCTACAGTATAGATGAGATGCTTCTAAGGACTTATTCACTCAGTCTTGTAATTTATTCATCCAGTCTTCTAATTTATTCCAAATTCTCACCTAGTTATCAGTTCACCTTTACATCCAGAAACAACAAGTGTTAAAGGCTGAGCAAGAATGTTGCCAGACAGGAGGTTTCTTTGTTCCTTTTGTGTGTTGAGTCCTGGTGCGATATCATTAAAGCTCTGTTTGCCATAATTTGCAAAAATTTTTGTTGATGACTTTTAAAGAGCAATATGCACAGCAGATGGATGGTTAGCCAAGAGTGCAGATCATACTCTCCACTAAACAGTTGACCTTAGACCCTGAAGGAATTTGTGAGATAAATTTTATTCCCAACTCTTCCAGTAATTTTCATTAATTATTCAGTTTGTGGTCATCGGCAAGGCCAACATTTATTGCCCATTCCTAATTGCTCTGCGGCAAGCTATCTTGAATTGATGCTGTCCATGTCGAGTAGGCACCACCAGCATTTTGACCCAGTGACCATGAAGGAAGAGCAAGAGAGCAATGTGCTGGCAGCTCATGGCAATGTGTGGTTTGGAGGGGAATGTGGAAGCAACTATGTTTCATGTGCCTGCTGGCCTAGTCCTCTGGAGGTGGTGCAGTTCAGTCAGGAAGATGTTGCTAATGGAATCTTAGCAAGTTTTTGGAGTCCACTGCTGGTTAAAGGAGTAAATGTTCAGGGTGGAGAATGGTGCGCCAATCAAGAAAAGGCTTTTCTTCTGGGTGAAGTCGGGCTAGCTGAATGCTGATGGGACTGTATACATCCAGGCAAGTGGAAAACATTCCATTCTTCTCCTGGTATGCCTTAGGGAAAGGCTTTGGAGAGTCAGAAGGCAAGGCGTTCTTTGTGGATATGCAGCCTGGCTGGATCATTTAAATTTCTAGTCAGTGGTGAGGTCCCCAGAATGTATGATTTGGGTAAAACAAAACCATTGAATATCAAGGGAATGTTAGAACTTCTCTGGATTGGAATGGTCATGTGTGACACAAGTGCTCAGTAGAGTTAACTGCTCTCTAATTTTGTCCCTATCCTGCTGCATGTGGAGGTGGCTTACTTCATTGTCTCATTAGTTGCAGTTTTAAGAGAATCAATGAATATTTTCACATTTAACTTTGTGATGTCCCATTGATGGGACACTATCCTGAATATTGGAGGCTAATCATCTCAAACTTCACCACCATCTTCCTTTGTGCCAGATTTGATTACCAGTGGTCTAAGGTTCATCCTATTCCCATTGACTGCAATTTTACAGGGGTTTTTTGATGCTACTTCTGGTTAAATGGTAACTTAAAAGTTCAATTTTGAATGGTTAGGTGAGAATCCTGTTATTTATTTTGTCTTATTATAAGAGGTCCAAATAATTTGTGTATAATTTTGATTCTTCCAATTGCATATTTAACAATCTAATAAATTATAGATGAAGTTTAGAGCAATTTGAATGTTAATACAATCAAGGTAGAGGATTGAGAATGTAGTCATATTAGGAAAGCACCTGGGTCTTATCCTTACCGCAGTACAAGATTCTGAAATGTATCAGCAGGGTTTTGATTAATACGACAAGGTAAGAGGTTGGGGGTGAAGTTGTATACATGGAATTTGCATCCCAGAACTGGTCTGCGGGTGTTTATCCTCAACGGCAAACTCCCCTTACTATAATTACCAATTCTGGCTGCACTAGTCTCCATCTATTCTTTCTTGTGTATAAATCAAGCCACCCCTCAGATCTCAAATGTATGTTTCACTCGCTCCATATAACTATAAGTAAAGACTAGTTGACCAGTGGGTGCTGATTGTATGACTCTGATTTGTGTAAGGTAGGGTATACGTTCTACACACAGACCTACATGATTGGCGTGAGTTGGATTGTGCACAGGCTGAGGGTGCCTTTTGTTTTTTGGTGTGGATACCTGATTTGACCTAGTATCAGTACAAGCTATCCTTGGCTTCTGAAGGCCTGACTTGTGGACACTGCTACATACGAATGAGTTCACATAATATTAAAAATTTAGTGCATGTACATGTGTTCGTTTGTTCCTGCGAATGCCAGAACTAGTTTTCTCCCTCCCTCCCACTTTTAGTAATTATTACTTATCAGTCTTTTGTGGTTTTGATGCCATTCATTACAATACTGTTACCATGTCAATTGGTTTTGTGTATTTTCTGACTTGTGGACAAAATTGGCTCATGGGCATCTACAAACCGAAATCCATTCATTACCCAGGGACAGCCTATATTTGGGGCAATATACTACTGATAATTTGGGTATTGAAAAATTATAAGTGGATGGTTAAGACTGGGCCTGGTTGTTTTTTAATTGTTTTTCGTAGCTTTGTAGTATGTTCTAAATTCTCATCATTGTTATGAGTTCCCCCTAAATACTTGACCTGTAAGTGGCTAATTCATATTTGTGCCTACTCATCTGGCAGTAGCCAGCTTTTCTAAGCCATAGATGTGCAGATTTTTCTTTTGCTTTATCCAGGACAGCTGATGTAATGCAAGTTGCAAGTCAATACAGAAAATAAATCTAGTACATTTCCCAAATGTACTCTTCCCAAATCCAAGTAGGCCTGAAGCATTCTTAATGTTAATGTTCTAAATGTGTTCACAGTCAGCTTAACACCTCTCCCTGTGACAAACCTTGATGTATTGCATCTTATTCTTGCTGTTCTCGGTTCAACATGATATGGTTATCACACTGATTATAATTTTGAAGAGTAGACCCCCGCCCCCACTAATTTTAGGAAGGTTTTTCAGCCTGAAGTGTTAGTTCTATTCGACTTGCTGAATGTTTCTGGCATTCTGTTTTTACTTTAAAAGAATTTGATTTAAACTGATCTTTTTTCACTTGTTGCTTTTTTTTGTAATATGCGGTTTTAACTGCTGCTCCAACTTTATATGCACATAGCGTCATACCCATATGATAGAACCTACGGATTGCAGCATTAGCAATGTTATGTTTTTGTTTTTCTTAAAAATTGTTTAAACTTAAACAATGTTCTTGCCTTCCGCTGATGCGGCTTTTAAATTAAATTTTATTTACAGCGTGGTAACAGGCTCTTCCGGCTCAACGAGTCCATGCTGCCCATTTTAAACCCTAAATTAAGCTACCCGTACGCCTTTTTAGAATGTGGGAGCAAACCAGAGGAAACCCAGACAGACGGGAGAACGTACAAACTCCTTACAGCGATGGGAATCTAACGCCGATC
>JARFYF010000054.1:6624828-6634951 GCA_030265395.1 Rhina ancylostomus | reverse complement strand
AACTTCTTTACTCAGAGTGGTGGGAGTGTGGAACAGGCTGCCATCTGACGTAGTCAATGCGGGCTCACTCTTAACTTAAGAGTAAATTGGATAGATACATGGACAGGAGAGGTCTGGAGGGTTATGGGCTGGGTGCAGGTAAGTGGGACTAGCAGAATAATGTTTCAGCACAGACTAGAAGGGCTGAATGGCCTGTTTTCTGTGCTGTAGTGTTCTGTTTCCCAAAATAATCAGATTTCTTCTAGACAGCTGCATTTATTTTTTTAAATGTTTTCATCCAAAGACAAAATTACCAAGAAAATGCTTCTGCTATGAAATAATTATCTGGTGTTCAGCTAGTAGCTGGGTAGCAAGAGGTGAAGATTTACACTCGGGCAAGTTGAACATCATTGCTCCCATCTTGAATTCTTTCAAGTTTTCATTCTAAAATGGGAGCAACTGGTGGAAGAGAAATTGAAATAAAGGGACAATGAGGATGTTACCGATTTCTCCATCAGTTCATGCATTTTTCTTCTCTTCCACCAGTTGCTTCCATTTTAGAATAAAAACTTGCAAGAGTTTAAGATGTGAGCAATGATGTTCAACCTACATAAGTGTAAATCATCACCTCATGCCATCTAGCTACTTTATAACTTGTGTGCAGGTTTTCTTTTGTTTCCAAATGAAAATTGGAGGTGCAAGATCAAACTTTTAGCTATAGAAAGCAGCTGAGTGTGAATGTCAGCTTGTTTTGTCATTCCAGGTATATTTTGTGTCAAAAGGAACACTGAAGACTGCCAACAAACAGTACACATCTGTGAAGAATGATTATGAGATGACATTTAACAATGAAACCTCTGTGATCCCTTGTGGTGATGGAGATGACTTGCCCACAGTACAATTTGAGTTTGTACCGATTCATCAACTTGAAAACAAGAACAAAGATACAATGCTTGGTGAGGGATTTTTTTTTAGGGGAAATTTGGTGCAGGGCAGTAACTTGTAACAAATTGCTATAGTACTCCTTCTGGTCACTGGATGGTGCTGTCTAGAAACAAGTTAACAAAAAGGAATGCTTTAGATGTCCCTTCTCTGTAGTCTCTGCAAGAACAATTTTATCTGTAAATTAGGAATTGGATTAAATTGATGGGAATTAATTTGGCAGCTTGTTCCTGTAAAACAAAGTCCCATTGTTACTTGAAACAGAGCAGTTTTCAATACATGTTGGTCATGAAGTCTTAAATCCTCAGGCACTTTTATTTTTTAAAAAATGTACTATTCCATTGCCTTTATTGGAATTTTTGTTTGTATGTCGTACTTTCTAATATAGTTTTAGATTTTCATCTTTTTTCCAAAAAATCTCATTCCAGATGTAATTGGAATCTGCAAGTCATTTGAAGATGTCACTAAGATAACAGTGAGGTCGAATAATCGTGAAGTATCCAAGAGAAATGTTTATCTGATGGACATGTCTGGGAAAGTTGTCAGTACTACACTGTGGGGTGAAGATGTAAGCATCTATCCTTCCAGAATTGATCAGTAGTTGTGTAGAACTTGAGATAATGTGGATATTCTTGCAGCTGAATTTGTGCTAATCAGCCATATTAACTAAATTCTGATAAATGTGCATACTTTGTGCTATTGCCTTTGAGGAAAGCAGTCTCCTGATTATGGCTTAAACCAATTTTTCAAAGCAAGTATGTTACAATGTAGGCTTATCGAGGAATTTCTTGCTTTTGCACCTCCTCCTGGGGCCATCCCCTCCCAGCAGAATCTCAACGAGAGAGGGAGCTTTACATTCTATTAAAGCAAGGATTTGGAAGCAGCTGTGGGTTCACCAATGTGTCAACATGAAGGAGAGTTATAGTTGAAAATAAGAACTTACTGAAAGTTGAGCTTTTTGTCATTTTAGAGTAGAGTGAATTAATGGAGTGCCTCTAAAGCAGTATATATTGGTGGATTGTTTCCACTGATCAATGAGTTCCCAATTTAAGATTACAGACAACCCCTGCTTTCTGGATGGGGGTTGCATTCTTAGGTCTATATTGCTATTTTCTGTAACATTAACCATGTCATCTGCACATGCATCAAGAAACAAGAGTTGGAGGGAAAAAGTTTACTTTTTTTTTTACAAATTCTGTGGGTGAAAGTATCTCAAATTTTTATGCAGTGATTTGTGAATTCTGTAAGGGTGAATCTCCAGCCATAATGTGGGGATTGCTTTATGTGAAAGTTTGGGGGGAAGGAGACTGATTTTAAAACACTAATTTTTCTGCAACTACTTGGTAACTAACTTTGTTTCTAAGGATATTGCGTAATTATTCAAAGAAGAAAAGTATTTAAAGGTTTCTGTGCAAAAGAGCATATGGAGAAATTGCCACAGACTAGATGGTCTTTGTGCTGTTACATTAATTCTATAATTTATAGATGAGACAGTAACTGATCAGTATGGAATGTTTGAGATCTGGATTTTTAATGTTGGGGAAATGTTGAGTAGCAAGGTAATTGCTCTATTGGAAAGGAAAATTCACAGAAGAGCAAGTGTTGGCCACTTTATCATTGCAAATGCCTGGCTCAAGACCACAGGTGGCAGTCCCCTGTCTTCAATGAAAATTAGAAATTAAAATTCTTTTCTTTTTCTAGGCTGAGAAGTTTGATGGGTCAGGACAGCCAGTGGTGGCTATTAAAGGAGCCAGACTTTCAGATTTCGGTGGCAGATCTCTATCCGTTTTGTCGTCCAGCACCATCTTGATTAACCCTGACATTCCAGAGGCTTTCAAACTACGAGCATGGTGTGTTTTTAGTTCCCTCTCCCTGAACATAGTGCTTGAATCTTAAAATGTTCTATATTTACATGCATTAACAAGGTCTGTGCAAAATATTTTTCCTTCCAACTTGTGCTGAATCATAATATAAATTAATCTGGCCCTGGAGTGATATGCACTTCATATTCAGTAAGTTTTGTTGTGACACCTAACTTTTATATAGGTGCACTGTTGAAACTATTTCACACAGATAAGTTTGTGTAAATGATGGAGGAAGAAAAATAATTTGCGTGTCCCAAATTTGTTGGAAATGTGAACTAGAAAATGTGAAATATTAGAAAGTGTAATCAAATTTTGTACCTGGTACATAAAGTACAAATTTTTGATACCATACATCTATTGAAAACAGTTTATTCGAGTAACAATGCAATGCCAATCATTACATTGACTTGACTGACTTGTACATTCATGGCTAAAGCAGCTTTAACTAAGTTGTTTTCCTGGAGATTTGGTTTTCAAGTTGTGTGCGTATGAATAAGGAGCCGGAGTAGGCCACTCAGCCCTTTTCGGCCTGCTTACCATTTAGTAAGTCTGTCGCTGATCCATTTGTAACCAGCTCTACTTTCTCACCTAACCTTTCACCACATTGCTTATCAAGAACCTACCTACCTCTTCCTTAACAATATTCAAAAACTCTGCTTTCAATTCAAACATCTTGCACTTGCCTTGCCAGCCCTTTATCTTTGCCCTCAGGAGCTGATTTTACAAATGACAGAAAGCCAACGGAGAAATATGTCTCCCTTATTTCAGAGTGAAAAGCACTGGGAATTTTTTTTAAAAGAGCAAGGTTGTTGAATTTTGCAGCAAATTTTACAGCTTTAAACAATGAGTAAAGGGAATTGATTTAATAATCTGAAACACAGTTTTGGATTAGATTGTTAATCTACAGTAGGCCCATTTATCTTGCAGTAAGTCTATGAAAAATGTCTCCAAATAGCAGTTGGTGTCAATAGTGAAAATCTTTCTTGTAGTTTCCTATCAATAATTCATCTTGCAGGCACACGACACTACCTTTTTTCCTATTGCTTGCATGCAACAGTGGGGTTAGGAAAATTGTTTTCAATTTGTATAATGCATTATATTGATAGATGTGGACATGAAATCAAATGCAGAAGTATCTTAAAATGATGCTGTCATATTTGGGAAATTGCACTTAAAGGGTACATTAATATTTTGGAGCCAGACAGTTCAAAATTTGGATGACTCTAATGTGAACCCAGCTTTATTAATGTTGTTGGCACCAAGCTGTGTTCATTCCTGATAGCCTTTTTCTATGACTTGTCTTGAAATGAAGCACAAAGATTATGCATGTGTAAATCAAATGTTAATTAAGTTGATTAAGGTCACTTAATATTATGTTTTGATTTTAACTTTCTGTACTTAATGTTATTTGTAAGGTAGTGGTGGTAGATTTTACTTTCGTCTTATTGACTTGCTGCTTGATGCACTCCTGGATCAGGTATTACACAGTCTGAATTGAGGACACAGCTCCATAAATGCATGACTGACTGCTCATAGTGAGCTTTGCCAGATGTTCTTTTGTTTTTTGCAACAGTCAAACCCAACGAGCTCGGAGGAAATTACTGCTGACCTGTGGGCAGTTTTGTGTTGTGGACTCCTGGGATTTGGGTGACGATCAATGTGACTTGCATTGTGCCACCTTGCCTGACTTCATGCGCTGGTACCCATTGATAAAAGGCTGCCTTTTATCTACCATCATCTAATATATTGAATCAAAACATCCAGTTCTCTGAGGATGTGTGTGCTGACAAACTCATTTGAATCTGTAAAAGGAGTTTTTATAAAATTCACCTCAAGCTTGCACTGATTTTTTTTTTCCTTTTCCTCTTTCCTGCTCTCGTTCTTTTTTTCTGTCTTCTCGTTCTCGCTCGTGTTCTTCCCTCTCCCCTCTGGCATGAATATTCCTGGGTTAGACTGGGGAGTGGGGGTGGAATTCCCAAGATTCCAGTTCTCCTTTCTATTTATTGCATGTCTGAAGGTATGGGTGTGAACAGAGAACTGAAGTCAGCAGCCAACAGTGTCATATAGGCCTTTAATGACTAGACTTGCTCATGAATGCTGGTTAGACAAAGTGCTGTAGGATACTAGTGCCTGTGGAGACAACTTGCATTAAAGACCCGATATGTTATGGGGAATGGAGAAAATTGGTAAGAAAAGATTGTTATTTTTCCCTGAGTTGCTCTGCATCATCTGGTCATGTCAGTTGCTGTTGGCCCCATATGTAATAGATTAAACTTACCAGGCAGTCAGTCCAGCATGGGCTCTTGAGATTGATTCCTGGAATGAGAGGTTTTGCCTGCTGGAACTTGAAAGACTGTGGGGTGATCTGTTGATGTTATAAATCTTTAAAATTCTCAACCCAGAGCCTTCAGAATGTTTGAATGCTTAATGTATTCAGGGCTGAGATAGATGATAGATTCTTGGACACCAAGGGAGGATGGTGGGCTTGGGATGCTACCATGATCTTACTGAATGGTGCAACAGACCCGAGGGCTGTATGGAATACTCCAGCTGCTACTAGTTAGGTTTCTGATAGTAAGCTGTTTGAAAAGCAAGAGAAAGGCAGCTACACTTGTGTCCACCTGTTTCTGAAAAATCTCTTCTCTAGAAGCAGTTAACAGCCAAGTCTCACCAATCGCCTCGGAACCCTTTCTCGCCACCCTCCTTTTATACCGGCCATCTCGCCTCTCCTCCCTCAGTCCTGATACAGGGTTTTGACCTGAAACGTTAATTCTTTTCCTCCCACAGATGCTGCTCGACCCGCTGAGTTCCTCCAGCAGATGTTGAGTCGAATCTTGCATTATTGTAGTCCAGTATTTTGTTTCATCTCCACTTTAAGTATCGTCATTAGTCTGGAATACTGGTTACTACCAGCATTTTGCTACCCTTTTAACCAAGTTTATTTCAAAGTTTAATGTCTACATCTGGCACTCATCGGATTTGATGTGAGCATTCATATATGTTTCTCATGCAGGTTTGATACTGAGGGCCAGGTGATGGAAGGAACATCTATTTCTGATGCTAAGGGTGGTTCCAGTGGAGGAAACACAAACTGGAAAGTGCTGCTTGAAGTTAAAAATGAAAATTTGGGTCATGGAGATAAGGTGAGTTCAAAGATGGGTTAATTATTGACATGAGCCCCAACTAGAGACAATGGTAAATCCAAATGTTCCGTTATCATCAAGTTACTCTACATAACAGTTCCATGCTGAGAACTTCTAAAGAATTGTGTGACTCATTCGATGCTTGTGCTACACCAGATCACTATTTCCCACTATATTTTCTTTCTCTCCCTTCAACTTTTCTTGTGCCCTTCCCTTCTGAATGCTAAACTTTTTTTTGAAATTAATTTCTATTCATGCCAATGCATATTATTGTCTTGCCCAAGTGACAGTTTGGAGTCTTGCAATCTGTTTGTCTGAAGAACTTTCTAGTCCTACTGAACTATCATTTCCTTGATCTGCTTTTCTTCTTCCATCTATCTACAAAAATAACTGGTGGTGATTTCTGTGCAGGCTGTAATCAAACTTGAGTTTTCCCAGATCAGTTGTAAACTAATATTGGGATATCCCGTAAGTAAATGCTTTAAGTTTGTTAAGCTTAAGCTTACTGCATCTGATCATTCTTGCATCTTGAGGTTACATGCCTTAGGATGATGTGCTGCACCAACTGATGGTAGGTCTGTTGGTATTCGGCAAAGCTGGGTAAAGGATGATGTGGTTAGACTGCACTGGAAGGCAGACCTACGCTTTCGTAGAACCGAAACTACCTTGAGAGTTCATGGTTGGTCAAGTTTTGCAGCATTGGTATCACAGAGGAGATCTTTGTAGGGAAACAAACGTGAGGTTTGCATAACTGGTAATGGATGTGGCATCTGATTCATGATGACTTCTTGTTGTTTGATAATCCAGTTGAGATGCATTATCCATACGACAGCACCTGATGCAGGATTCCTACATCAATTAGCACTATATTCTAAGGAAGGTTGTTTGACATAATTGGTTCCTGTCTATCTGTCTCTTGTGATCTGACAGCTGTTTGATAAATTTACATTCAGTTGAAAATCTAAACTGAGAATTTTAGTATTCAAGGTTGAGCTATTATTTTAGGGAGAAGGGTAGAATGAACTCGATGATGCAAGTTATGCATGTCTGCTTTTGATAACTAGATATTTTCGTAATCTCAACATAACCAAGGTGATTTAACAGTTGCTTCAAAACTCAACTAATTTATAATTTGGAAGACAGTTGTTTGTTACTGCAGCATGTCATACTTTGCCTCTGGCTCTCATCAGCACTTTGGCTCACTTTCTCAGCTAATACACTTTTTCTGAAGTTTATAGAATGCAAAATAAAAGTTGCACAAGTATATTTGGTAGCCTTTACTGCTGCCTACTCCACCTATTTCCATTAAACTTTTTCTTCAAGTAGTCTTAATTTGTTATCCAGCTTTCTTCCAGATAACTTTGTGAAGTAATTAAACATAAACTAATAGAAGCAAAATATTTTTCTTTAGCATGCTCGGTTACTGAGTGGTAACATGCTCGGGTTGCATTGTGTACCTTTTGTGTGGGTTTTGCCTTTGCATAAAAATGAGGCTTTTGCTTAAGCTTTTGGGAGAGGCTACTTCACAGATATTTTCATTGGATTAGATATTGTTTTTCTCAGTAAATTATTATTTAGGACATTAATGTTTCAGTTACCAAGGGGTAAATGGCAAATATAGACATTTTAATATTTTCAGCACATTATTAGGGAAGGGTGCTACAGTGTGATTTATTGAAGTCTGTTAAATTGCAGACTGACAACTTTATTTGTTTCTCTGCAATAATTGTAGACATTGGCATTAATAATGGATGAAGTTTGATGCAAGTGCAGGCTAAGTGATGGGGCTTCAGGAAGTAGTTTTATAGATAGGAAATCCATGTAGGTGTAATGTTATTGCTCTTTTTATGTTGTGCACCCCCACCTCTGAACTTTTCACTTGGATTGGTTTATTTTGAGGAAGATATTAATTGTGGTTGTGTTTTTTTGGAGGGGATAAATCTGAAATTTTTTTTCAAACCATGCAGCACACCTTGCAACAGATTTATGGATAATAACTGCATGAGGCAATTGCGTTTATTCATCTCAGCTGCCCTGGAGAAAGTGGAAATGAGATTTTTTGAAAGAAATGAAGTGGAAGGGAAAGCTCTGCAAGAATAAAGCCACTGAGCACGCATAGTACTGCTCGAGTTAGAATCCAGTGCTGCTGATCAAGTTTGCCCTGTTGTGCACAACTTGTATTGACTGCTGCTTCAAACTTTTGCACCTTGATAGTCCTTCGGAAGTGTGTATATCCTAATGTTTGTGATGACATGAAAATTGGCACACAAGTGTTTTGTAGTGTGACATACTTTATCAATTGGTCGTTTCTAATCTAA
Organism: Rhina ancylostomus; assembly: GCA_030265395.1. Taxonomy (NCBI): domain Eukaryota; kingdom Metazoa; phylum Chordata; class Chondrichthyes; order Rhinopristiformes; family Rhinidae; genus Rhina; species Rhina ancylostomus. Next base: position 6,626,704 of record JARFYF010000054.1, on the reverse strand, counting down.
TAATTTTCTCAAGTAACATCTTTTCTGCAGCCTGATTATTACACGACTGTAGGTACCATTGTGTATCTAAGGAAGGAAAACTGCATGTACCAGGCATGCCCCACTGCTGATTGCAATAAGAAGGTTGTGGATCAACAGAATGGCCTTTATAGGTGTGAGAAGTGTGATCGCGAGTTCCCCAACTTCAAGTATCGAATGATCTTGTCAGTAAGTATTCCCTGAGTACGTAGTTGAAAACTTAGTTTCTACTCTTGGTAAATAACTTTATTCTTGCACAGCACTCAGCATTTTATATGGTTCAGAACATTTACAGTTTGTTCCATTGTGATGAGTATATAGAATTGAAAGAGTAGCTTATCGAGCAGAGTATAAGAAGCTCACTGATTTTACTGTCACTTCAGAGCTATAGATGGAAGTGCCCTATACAGGTAATAGTTGAACACTCTTACACTTGCCATGTAGTTTTGTTGGACTGGTAGAACTAGTTCTGGAAAGTGGTGCAAGAGTTTACAGTTACAAATGGGATCTTTTTTGGCTATTTTTCTTAACATTGTTTTAAATTATTTAGAATTTCGGATAAACATGAAATGTTATCTAAAGTTTTATTTGAAAAATTTTGCCTTGGAAGGATTTTAAAATATCAAGTAACTTTTTACATGTAAATCAGCCTTCAATTATGTCCTCAAGGTAAACCTGGCAGACTTTGGAGAAAATCAGTGGGTAACGTGTTTCCAGGAGACAGGTGAAGCAATTCTTGGGCAGAATGCCAACTATCTTGGAGAGTTGAAGGACTCGGTGAGTATTTATTAGCTTACTTAAATATATCTCAGTTTTACTATTTGGGCTGGAACAGCTGAATATCAACTTTTCCATTTGCATCTTTTGTTCCTCTTCTGAAGAAACCAATAACTTGCTGTTTTATACTAGCTACCCATTCCCAAGACACTGAGTACCAGTACTGAAAATGGAATTGGAGTTATTCGATAAAAATACTTGCTTTTCAAAAACTACTGTCATTGAACTAGGGAAGTTCTTGTTTTTGGCATCTCATGGTTTTGTCCAGATTTGTCCCTGCAGTTTTTGAATGCTTCAAAAGTTAAGATTTATTGAAATCTGGGTACTGCACATGAAAATTTTGTAAATGGGGTGAGTTACCAACAATTGCTTGACATTCAAGCAACCTGCCAAAAAGAAAAGCATGGGAATAAAGGGGGCCTTTATGATTTGGCTGCCGGTGACTAGTAGTGTTCTGCATGGGTCAGCATTGGGTCTGCTACTTTTCACGTTATATGTTAATTGTCTGCATGACTGAATTGATATCTGTAAACTTGGCTACAAAGCTGATACAAAGATAGGTGGAGGAGCAGGTAGTGTTGAGGAAGCAGGGAGTCTGCAGAAGGACTCAGATAGGTTGGGAAAATGGGCCAAGAAGTGGCAGATGGAATACATCATAGGGAAGTGTACGGTCATGCACTTTGGTAGAAGGAATAAAGGCATAGACTATTTTCTAAATGAAATTGGAGGTGTGAAGGGACTTGAGAGTCCTAGTGCAAGATTCCCTAAATGTTAACTTGTAGGTTGAATTGGTAGTAAGGAAGGCAAATGCAGGTTGGTGTTCATTTGAAGAGGACTAGAATCCAAAAGCAAGAATGTAATGCTGAGGTTTTATACGGTGTCAGTCAGACCACATTTGGAATATTGTGAGCAGTTTTGGGCCCCATATCTCAGGAAGGATGTGCTGGTGTTGGAGCACGTCCAGAGGAGGTTTACGAGAATGATCTTGGGGATGAAAGGGTTAACATATGAGGAGCATTTGATGGCTCTGGGCCTGTGCTTGCTGGAGTTTGGAAGGAGTGCTGGGGGGGGGGGGGGGGGG
>JARFYF010000054.1:6263553-6275337 GCA_030265395.1 Rhina ancylostomus | reverse complement strand
GTAGTGGTGGAGGGGACCCGGTTTGGTCTGTTTTCCAGAAAGAACCAGAGAGCCCTGAGGCTTTCCTGATGGGGGGCAGAAGTGTATCAGGACAGGACATCCATGGTGAAAACAAGGTGCCAATTGTGTGTTACTCAAAAGGATGAATTTGTTCGGGAGTTCTGCGCTGGGCATTCTCCTTGCCACTTGAGCCAGAACATTGTGGGTCCAGGTCTCAGTTCATGAACTTAAAAGCCTAGGATGACACTTGGATTGATGGACTCAGAGAGTGCTGCGCTGTCAGTGGTGTTTATCAATGGACAACAGCAGATATTGGTATTGGTTCATTATTGTCACTTGTACCGAAGTACAGTGAAAAGCAAAGGTTCTATCACCACCACCTCAGGCTAAAGAACTTAAGTCTAGTTTGTGACATTTATGTCCCGAGAATGATTTAAATAAAATCCTTTGATGTTGCTTCACATTCTAAGCATTGACTTTTCACTCAGTATCTTCTCCTAAAAAAATTTAAGTGCCTCCTCTTTTAGGTTAGTGCAAACTGCAAAGTTCTCTGATGCCTCATATATATTTATGTCTGTGTGTGATATGATGTGCTATTGGTTCATAGTCCATTGAGAATGTCTTTCTTATTTCTTCACCCCAACAGTACTTGTACAGCAGAAACCAGCAGTTAGAATATTTTCCATATATTAAAGATGTTGAAGTCCCACTCTAGGGAGAATCAGAAGATTGATCTGGTTCCCACTGGAGAATGAGCACACATGCATACTAGATTGTTTACACAAGCAACATCAGTGAGAGTAATGAAGAGGTGAATTCCAAGCAAAGAGATGAGGAGGGGGCAGGATAGAAAGAGATGTTTGCTAATGATAGGATGGACTTCCACCTGTTCATGTGGCTGCAGTAAGGAGAGATCTTACTGGGACTGAAGAACCTTTTGATGGATAAGAGGAGTAATTTCTGGGCCTGATTATACTTCAGATTCACCTTCTGCTCCTCAAATTTCTATTTTAAGGACAAAAATTATTTTCTGTTTCTTCCATTGCTTTGGTGTTCACCTTCATAGAGCCTCTCCTTCCTGTTGACAGGGCCAGCTCATGAGCAGGGATCCAGATGTCCTGCTCATGAGCTGGCCCTTTCAAAAGGAAGGCTTGCATTTATAGAGCATTTTTTGACAATCTTGGATCAATCCAGTCCTTTCTGGACAAAGTGCGCTCTGCTATCATTTTACTGACAGGTTGCAAAAGTAAGATTCCCATTTTAGATTAATGTTTTTTTAAAGCAAAGTGCATTCTCATTAAATTAAACAAAGGGATATAGGCGACAGGTGGTTAATCTACAAATGTAAATTGTTTTCCAATAAACTAGGCAGTGAGCAGTTCATTAGCTTGCCTGGGAAATCAAAACAAAATGCTACATACCCATTATGTTGGAAAGTTTTGTGTGCCTAGTCTTTCTGAGAACAAAGAGATTTGCAAAAAAAGTAAGAGATTAGGACACATCATGGAAATTTTGTAAAACCTTGTGTAAATCTTCAGTGGGGGCACCAAAGTTAGAGAGGAGAGAGGTACAATTCGTGAAGAAAAAAAGTTTTGGTTAAGAGAAGTAAAATGACAGCTGATGTGGGTCTTCATGTTGTACAATAAAGATGAGTTGAACTATCCAAATTGTGCTGTGTTACATTAAAAAAAATTGAAAGGGATTTAGGAAACATTTAAATTTTTACTACAGTAAGGTAGCTTCTGTGGTTAGTTTTTATGCTTTTTTGTAGATTGTCAGATCCACCAGGGTGACATTTTATCCTCCACAACCCCTCCCCAGCCCTAAGTGTGGGTGTGGGTAGTGCTCCTGGTGTAATGCACAGGTCTTGGGGAGTAGAAATGACATAGTGCTGAGATTTCCATTAGTGCATGAAGTGTGTAACAAATTAATTTTATTTAAAAAACCAAACGAATAAAATGAGATGAGAGCTATAATGAACTGACAATTAATTTCATCATATTATGGTAACCAGCAAAATACTCATCCTATTCTCCTAAGCAACAGGCAATTTAAAGGCTGAGTTGTTTTAATTTTAATTAATTCAAGTTACCATCACTGTCTGAAAGTGAGATCTCTGTGGCTTGCAAAGCTTGTCCACATTAATGTGCTTAATTTAGTCTAATACAGTTATCACCATTAGTGCAGTTTAGTGGAGTTGGTTGAATATGTGGACATTCTGTACTATTAAAGCCTTGGACAACAGTTATCTTCATTCTTTCTCCCCCTCTCCACAAGTGGCAGATCTTGTAGGCATATCGCGGATGTCCCTCACCCAAATGGGCATTCTGCAAAAAAGGGTTTCTGCAGGTCCTTAGACTATGGATTAGAAGTGGGAGGAAGGGAATGGGGTGGCTGGTGTGGGAATGAGGCCACTGCGAAGTCAGTTCCTGAAGGTCTTGTTTTCCGGATTATCTGGGACTCTCTAACAACTGAACTAACTTCTGGGGCACTCCCATGCACAAAGACCCAAGAGAATGATCCAAGGGATTTAACAAAATTCTGACTTTCTTCAGACAGGCTCATTATTGGTAATAAAAGTGATAGAGGGAAAAAATAGCTGTTTCACCATCAAAATTAATCTAATTGATTAATTGGCTGCACTATATACCATCTACAAAATGCAATCCAGTAATTTACCAAGGCTACTTTGACATCACTTCCCTAGCCCACAAACTCTACCGCCCTGAAGGACATCTCCACCCACAGGTTCAACTCCAAATCACACGTCATCTTCATTGTCATTGGGTCTTCTATGGGAACATCTTCACCAGAAGGACTGCAGCAGTTCAAGGAGTGACTCACCACCACCTTCTCAGGGCATTTAGGAATGGGCAATAAATGCTGGCTTTGCCAATGAAGCCCACATCCCAACAGATGAATATGTTTGAAAAAAAGTGTCTATCCTCATTCCACTTGGTGGTGGGAAGCTGGAGCCTGGACCAATAATGGGACCATAGGTAGGTGGGTTGGTGGTAGGTGGTCATGCGCTAAGCCACAAGGAACACATCTAGCCAGCGATTGAGATCCCACATCCAGACCACCCCCACCTCCACTTTACATTCTTGAACGGGAATCATTAGACAGAACTCCAAGTAAGGTGATTTTTCTTTTCCCTCATTCCGCGGCCGGTTGTAATTTGTTCTTTTCCTCTCACCATACCGAATTTGATTCCAGCCATGTGCCACGGAGACTTTCTCATAATTTAATATCCCGACAATTCCATTGCCCCATTACAATATTTTCAAATGGTGTTTCATGAAGGGCTACGTAATAAGCTTGTTGGCAAAATTGAAGGCCATAGAGTAAGTGACAACATGGATATTGAATTAGCTTAGGAACAGGAACAGTAAATCATGGTGAGCAATTGTTTTTTTGGGATCACCCTTTGGTAAATCCAAGCTAACCTGAGCAGATGGAATCATTGTTTTCCAAATGATTTGCTATTATAATGGTGCCTACCATTTTCCCCATTGCCGATGTCTGGCTGACAGGTCTCTGATTCCTGTTTTCTCTCTCCCTCTTTTTTTAATCAGTGGGGTTACATTACCCTCCAGTCCACAGGAACTGATCTGGAGTCCAAACAACGTAGGAAAATTACCACCAATGCGTCCACTATTTTTAAGGCCACTTTCTGGGATGCAGATTATTAGGCCCTGGGGATTTATTGACCTTTAATCCCATTAATTTCTCTAAAACCATTTCCCAACTAATAGTGATATCCTTAGTTTCTCTGTCTAACCCTAGATTCCCTAACTTTTTCAGGTTTATTTGTGTGCTCCTTTGTGAAGACAGACCCAAAATATTTCTTAAACTATTCCAATACCATTTCTTTGTTCCCCTATTTCTGACTGTAACAAACCCATATTTGCCTTCTTTGGTATTTTTCTCTTCTCACATCTATAGAAGCTTTTACAGTCAGTTTTTATATTCACTGCAAGCTTACTTTCATACTCTATTTTCCCCTCTTAATTAATCCTTTGTCGCATTGGAAATTGATCCCAGTACCAAAGTTTGTTGCTTGTTCCCACTTGCTCCCACTGATATTTTCAGCTCCTTGGTAATGCACTGGTTTTGCTGGAACTGGAGTAGTGCCTCCAGTTCTTGTTGCTGTGTTATAGGAAGAATGCAAGGAACCTATAGAACGTGCAGAGAAGATTTAGTACAATGATTGTGGAGATGAAGAACTTCTATCATGTGGGTCGACTGGGGAAGCTTTGGTTGTTTTCCTTAGAGGCAAAAGGGTTGAAAGGATGTAGATTTAAGCTGATTGGCAGAAGAACCTGGGGGTGGAGAAGAAAACTCTTTTCATCAGTGAACTGGAATTCATTGCTGTAAAAGGCTGGTGGAGGCAGATTCAATATTGACTTTGACAAGGGAATTAGGTTCTTGGAAAGGAGCGAAAAAGATCCAGGGAGACAAGGAGGAATCAGGAATGGGACTGACAAGGTTGCATTTGCAAGGAGCCGGCAGGGTCTCGATGGGCGAAATAGTCTCTGGTACAATAACAATTCTATGCTTCTAATGGGAAACTGTAGACCCTATATTTAGTTTTAATTTTTAAGTACAATGAAGTCACTTTTGTGTTCATTCCAATTTTCAGGTTAGATATTTCATTTATGTGTCCTTTGTGAATTGTACTTTGACCAGTAATTGTTGCATTATACTGCCATTTAAAGGGAGAATGGTGTCTGTGGATTTATTTCATTATTCTCTTATCTACCTTTTGGATACTTTGTTAATTTGTCTGCCTTCTTGGGTGTGTGTAAAACAAATCCCAAGGTAATTTTGTAAGAAGAGTAGAAGAGTTCTCCATGGTGTAATAGCTGGTACTTATCCTTCAATGAACATCAGTAAAATTACAGACTATCTGGCTCATTAGCACTAGCTATTTGAGAAATCGTTCTGTATGCAGATTGGTTGCTGTGTTTCCTACTTTACAATGGTGACGTCACTAAAAATAAAAAGGTAGAAAGTAGCTTATAAAGCACTTTGGGAATTTGAGGTCCAGATGTATATTATGAAAGTGCAAGAACTACCTGGATATAATGTGCTCTCTGGGAATTGTGATTTATTTACTCAGGAATTATGTTATAGTTACATTATGCACTAAAGATGGGGGTCAATAGGATTATTTCGTTGTGGACTTTCCAATTTATGTTGTGTGTTTAGATTTCCCCCAGGAAGTAGTTCCTGTCTGAAAGGCAGACAGATGTCCTTCCAAGTGCTGCTGGTGTTGCTCTAAGTTACTGTAAGAAAAAAATATTAAAAAGGAAAAAATTGTTGGGAAAGAGCATGGAAATTGTGCCCAAATGTAGCAGGCTGGCTGGCGGAATGGTCTTCCAACATGGTTTGGCTCTATGATGTTCTTTTCTCTCCAATTTGTGGGGGATGTTCCCAAACAATATGTACAATTTCAATCTGTGGTTTTAACCACCAGCATCAGAAAAAAAGCTCCTTAGTCAATGCTATTGGCAGTCTTGTGGGCAGCAGTGCTACCTGGTTCGCCTCAGTAGGAACAGACATTGGGTTCAGGTAATCCATGGTGCATGAAATGCATTGAGACCCAACCGGGAAATGAGAGGTGTTCCATAAGTATAATCCTTCCGTAAGTCTCAACTGAGTGACAAAGTAGAAAAAGTTGTACTCCGCATTTTGTTCCTTTTGACGTGATTGAAGCAATACCGCTGCTAAGGAGTTAACCATAATCTGCGGGGCTACTGGCTTTATATTTGCAGCAATCAACGTTATCGATTGAAATCTTAAAAGGCCCAGTATAAAACTGACTTTGGTTGCCCAGCTGTATCTCAGCTGCTGCTACCTCATTCTGTAAAGATATGAAGTGGTGACTTGACTGAGCTTTGCAATCCCAACACACAATCAATAGCACTGAAATTATTGAATCGAGAGTGATTTTCTTTTGTTTATTATCTGGGCGGTTGACATGTTTGTGGTACGATGGAACTGTGCTGCCTCTGGGATGCTAACACAGGCCATGCAATAATACTGCACAGAAGGCCATTCAGTCCATCGTTCCTTTTACAACCCTCTGGAAGAGATATTAATTGGATCCTGCTCTTTCCATATAGCCCTGGAAATCTTTACTTTTCAAATATTTCACCAGTACCCTTTAGAAACTTACTTTGAAACTGCTTTACCACCCATTCAGGCAATAAATTCCAGATTACTTTGCTTTTTCATCAATTTTAAATCTTCTGGTTACCCAGAAAAGTGTGAAGTGATACACTTTGGAAGATCGAATTTGAAGGCAGAATACAAGATTAATGGCAGGACTCTTGGAAGTGTGGAGGAACAGAGGGATCTTGAGGTCCATGTTCATAGATCCCTCAAGGTTGCCACACAGGTTGATAGGGTTGTGAAAATGGCCTGTGGTGTGTTGGCTTTCATTAGTCAGGGTATTGAGTTCAAGAGTTGCCAGGTAATGTTGAAGCTCTATAGAACTCTGGTGAGACCACACTTGCAATATTTTGTTCAGTTCTGGTCATCTCATTATAGGAAGGATATGGAAGCTTTAGAGAGGGTGCAGAGGAGATTTAGCAGCATGCTGCCTGGATTGGAGAGCATATCTTATGAGGATAGGTTGAGCAAGCTAGGGCTTTTCTCTTTGGAGCGAAGGGGGATGAGAGGTGATTTGATAGAGGTGTACAAGATGATAAGAGGCATAGATCGAGTGGGCAGTCAGAAACTCTTTCCCAGGTTGAAAAAGGCTAAGATGAGGGGACATAATTTTAAGGTGATTGGAGGAGGGTATAGGGGGGATGTCAGAGGCAAGTTTTTTACACAGAGAGTGGTGGGTGCGTGGAACATACTGCCAGCAGAGGTAGGGAAGGCAGATACATAAGGGACATTTAAGAAACTCTTAGATAGGCACATGAATGATAGAGGGCTATGTGGGATGGAAGGGTTAGATAGATCTTAGAGCAGGATAAAATGTCGAAGGGCCTGTACTGTACTTAATGTTCTCTGTTCTTAATCTGAATGCAAATAGTTTGTTCCTTTCAATCATATCAAAACTTCAGATAATTTTGAATGTTTCTATGATGTATTCCTTTAACAATCTTTGTTGAACATTTTCCCACATGTTATAGTCAAATTTTATCCCTCAACCAACATCACAGATCACTATTGTGGGATCTTACTGTACTCAAATTGGTTGTCATATTTGCTACTTTTCATTAGTGACCACATTTAATAAAAATACTGCATTTATTGTAAAGTGCTTAAAGACGTCCAGAGGTTATCATAAGGATGTAGAATTGCACCTTTCTTCCCCCATTAAAGCTGCAACATTTGCTGTGCTCATTTCTTGGTCTGAAATTCCCATGAGTTATGTACTGTCCATTGGCTGCAATGAGCTGCATGAAACTGAGGATGAGATGTTCATGCCCTGGGGGTGGATTGCAAAAGTGAATTGAACTAAAAGCACAAAATGAATATTAAAAAAAACTGCAGGTGCTGGAAATCGGACATCATAATAGAAAATTGTGGAAACAGTTCATCAGGCAGCATTTGTGGAAAGAGAAACAGTTAATATTTCAGGTCCAAGACCAGAACTGGGAAAGTGCCTGTGTGTGCACTCTACCCCAGTTCTGAGGAAGGGTTTTCAACTTAAAACATTGACTCTGTTTCTCTTTCCACAGGCGCTGCCTGACCTGCTGAGTGTTTCCAGCACTTTCTGGTTTCATTGCACTTAAAGTGCCGTAGTTACTTTCTACCAGTTCTGTTAGAAGTCTAAGATTGTTGGGATTAGGGAGTGGGTGCAGGGGTACAGAGGTGAGGACTGACTGCTTTGAATCAGGGAGGAGGAGGGCAGGGGGGAATGGTGAAGACCTGGCAGGTGGGGAAAAGTATGGGATCAGAAGAGGGAGGAGAGGGCAGTGGGAGGGGAGGTGAGATGAGGGGAGGGGGGATCTCAGGGGAAAAAGGCAAGGNNNNAGGAGGAAGTGTAGTGTGGGGGCTGGATATAAGGTCAGGAGGTGGGGGGGCTGTGGTGAAAACAGAGGTGGGGGAAGGAGGAGAAAGATCTGGTGGAGTTTTGGGAGCTTTCTCTCCACTCTCAATCCTGATGCAGGGTTTTGACCTGAAACGTCGACGGTTCCTTTCCTCCCACAGACGCTGCTCGACTCACTGAGTTCCTTCAGCAGATTGTCTGTTGCTCCAAATTCCAGCATCTGCAGTCTCTTGTGTCTCCATTGTACTTAGGAATGTGCTGTTCAAACCATCAAGTCTGTTCAGCCATTCTATAAGATCGGGATCTGTATCTTAATTCCATGGCCCTTTTAAAGCAAATGAATCTGAAGTAAATGTTCATAAATAAATTATTACCCGAGTGTAAGTCGTAGTTCCTTTTCCATTCCCCATTCTCCCCAATGTAGTAACTTCCATTTTACTATTATTAGAACAGGATTAAACAATTCAACGGAAAACTGTTTTCAATTTAGTCTAAATCCCTACATAAGGGAAGGTGTTGTGGCATTCTGTCCAGTTCTGACCATTGACAGATCTTGGTAATGGATTGAGTCAGAGTTCATCTCTATTGCTTTCTTGTAGAAACATGTTTCCACATTTAGTGAAAAGTTAGGTTGATGAACAGTCACTAATATAGCCAATAAAGAACTGGGATGAAATTTCTTCACCCGAAGGATGGTGAGAATGTGGGATTTGCAACCATAGAGGGTAGCTGAAGTGTAAATTATTAGATGCCTTTCAAAGATAGCTTTATAAATACACCAAGTTGAAAAGAATGAAAGGTTTTGCTGAAAGATGAAGAGGAAAGGTGAGCCCAGTGGGAGGAGGCTCCCATAGACCTGTTGGGCCGAATGGTCTGGGCTGTGTAGAATTTTTTGTGTAGCCTTTGTGATTCTTTTCTCTCTCATTGTGGGTGGTTTATGGTTCCGCAGAGCTACAGAGGATGAGTATGCAGTGAATCAATCCTTCAAGCTGTAGTCTCCATCCATATATCTGACCACAGATTTAGTGCCACTGTGTTCTTGAGATTCTTTGTAGCATGCTGAGGCCTGACTGTCAGGAACAGGGTTTCCTTTAGCTTTAGTTACCCTTCCTTTCAAGGATTTTCTTTTAAGATTCAAATCATTTGTTCCCCTGAACCCCCTCCTTCAGCCAAGAAAATGGATTAGCTGCTGTGCTCCAGTGCCTCTGTAACGAGACAGTATGATTTGTATGTCATGACTCTGGGCAATTTCACTGCTCAGTTCCTGGATAATATTAATCTGTCAACCATCAACAAAGCAAATTCAATTTATCCGGTCATTCTGACATTCTATTTGTGAGAGCTGGTTGTGTGCAAATTGGCTGTCACGTTTCCTACATAATAACAAAATACTTAATTAGTTGTGAAGTGCTTTGGGTCATCATTAGCTTGTTAAAAGTGTAATAAATGTAGGTTCTTTCTTGTTTTAGAGTTCATAATGTTTTGATGGTTACCTGGCATATTGGTGATGACACTCATCCTTTCTTTAAATTCTATCATACTGGTTTTCCTTCCCTTGGGGTGTTGCTGGTGTTCATGTTGATGAAAAAATTTTCACCTCCATCAGAAGGTTTTGGGTTGGAACCCCACTCCATATATTTTGGCACAGACCATCCTGAATGATGGTCATATGCAGCACCGAGGTAGTGCTGCAATGTCAAAAGTGCCAGCTTTTGGATCAAATGACAGCAGAAGTCCTGTCTATTCTTCCAACTAGATTTTAAAAATAGTGACAAAGTTTTACCATCATTAGGTGATTTATCCCCCACTGACCTGGCCAAAGTTAATTCCTCTTTCAGCATCCTCCAAACAGATGGTTTATTCATTATTACGTTATCATTTATAGGTTCTCTTGGAAAATTGGTTGCACGTTTCCCTATGAAGGGCACTAATCAGGCTTCAAAAGGACTTCAGTGCCTCTGAAATATTGAGGCTGTGAAAAATTGCGTAAATAAGGTTCTTACATGGAAATGTTTGTGTAAACAGAGCTTCTATATTTCCTTTTAATATAGGATATTGCAGATGAATTCTTTAGTATGTTGTGGTACTGAGGCATACAGGTGCCATTCTGTGGTCTGGGCTGTGACGGAGAACTGGACACCACAAATGTCCTCAGCACCCTTGGGCTTTGATCAGCCATGGTTCCTGCTTTGGATTGCTAGCTGGTGTGCACTGTAGGGGATTCCTCTCTTGGCAATGGGTGTGGTCATACAAGCAGATGAATCTTTTGGCTCTATGGCATTGACAAGAATTGTGTAGAGAGAGCAACTCTTCCAGTGAGTCAAGAACCATTTGGGAGTGGACAGCAAGTTGCACTTTTGTCCAGAAGATAAGGCCAAATTACATGGAAATTATGTGTTTGACATAGAAATAGCTGTGTATTATATTTTGGATATTTAATTGTTCATTGTTGATAGAGAACTTAGGACTGCAATTATTTTACAAACTACTACTGTCCATAAGCAATTACTAGATTTATGGTACTGTGCAAAGATGCAGGTTGCGAGTAGCAATAAGGGACACTGGCGGGAAATTACCCGGATAATTGTACACAAGAAAAGATCGAGAGTAATAAATAATAAGAGAGATTTGTCCTGAGGGAAGTAAAAGCACTTAAAGGTACTATGTGCACTTCTAGAGAAAGTCTTTCCATCAGTATCAGAGGGCAGAGCTATGAGTTAATGACAGAAGGTCCCTCAAAAAAGCAAGCACAATGTGCTTGGAAAGCTAAGTGTGGGCCAGGGTTCAGTGGTAGCTGTGCCATTGAAAGGGCCATGGGCTCAGGTCCCTCTTCTGTCAAAATTCCAGCTTGTCAATCTTGTGAAGTGCTGAGGGGGCATCTCCAGCTTTTCAGCAATGTCCTTTGGTCAAACTTTTGGCCCCATCTGCTATCCCTAGTGAACATTAAAGATCCTACTTCAAAGAGTATGCCCTGGGGTCCTGGCCGGTATTCATTGCTCATCCAGTAGAGTGAAATTTATCACGTTGCTATCTGATGTCTTGCCCAACCTTTCACTCTGAGAGTGATGAAGTCAGAAACTTCAATCACCTTTAATGACCATGAATAAGCACCATGTGCTGCAACCTGAAAGACTCTAGATCTAGGACTGGGAAGTGGGATAGTTCTTTCTCTACTGCTGTTTGCAATATGCCCAATGGTCTCCTCCTGTGCTGTAAATTTCAATGATTTTGTCATTTACATGTAAAGTACTTGTTCAAGTACTTATTCTTCACAGCTTGAGCCTTATTGATGGCCAGATTATCCTGTTGGTGCATTAAGGGACATATTGAAGTACCGTGGTGACTGATCTAGCAGTAATGTTCAGAGGTCATTGGATAGATTGTCTCAGGGTCTGTATTTGTCTCTGAACCAGCACTGGTAAAGCAGAATCTCAGGTTGTTATCACACAGCTGGTTTTGGGAGCTTACTATACAAAATTGGCTGCAATGGTTGTCTGAACTTAACAGTATTTTTAATGGCTGCAAAATACCTCAGGATATCCTGAGGTCAAGCCAGTCACCATATGATTGCAAATCTCGTTTCTTCAGCAAAAAAACCCACATCATATAGTGGAGAAGTTACGGCCTGAATTAAATTTGAATTGTTCTGTGGCATTTACTCAGTACTCATTACTCCCCTTAAAATCTTATTTCTAATTCAATACAAATTAAAGAAAAGGTTTAAGGACAAGTTTTTCAGTAATGGCATTCTTCCCAGCAGCTGTCTGTATTTA
>JARFYF010000054.1:6125246-6135693 GCA_030265395.1 Rhina ancylostomus | reverse complement strand
TAAATGATGTGAAATTTGTTGTTTTGTGGCAGCAGTACAGTGTGAGATTTTTATTTAAAATTGATTTTGAACTGTCTAATTTTGTTGATTAAGGGTTCTGTTTTATTTGTGTTTTCATTTAAACTGGCTTGCTGAGGGGGTCGTCAGTAGCCTTGGACGTGGGCAATCCTCGATGTTTCATGAGTGACCTGCTGTAAGTCTAAGTGAAGCTTTGGAAGCTGGGAAGGCAACAGCTGGGCATCCCTTGCAGCTGTGTGTTTAGCGGCAGGTGTAGTGGAGTGGACCGAGCAAAGAATGTGAGTTCCACAGCGTTCACAGGCTTTCATCAACTATGTCGGTAATCTGCTATGCAAAATGAAGCACACAAGCAGCTGCAAGGGAACTTCAGAAAGAAAAACAAACTTGAAGCAAAGCACTCTCCAAATTCTTCCATTTCATGTAAGTATATTCAGTATAGCGTGAAAGAGCCCCAGTAAATTGAAATCAATGGGAATCAAGTGGGAAGCTGGCTGGTACCATATCTTGCACAAAGGAAGATGGTTCTATCTGGAGGTCAGTCATCTCAACTGTAGGCCGGGTCTTCAGGAGATCCTCAGGGCAGTATCCTTGGCCAACCATCTTAACCTACATTAAACAATGACTTTCCTTCCTCCATAGAGTCTGAAGTGTTGTTGCTTATAAATGTTTGCACAACGTTCAGTTCCCTGTGCAACTCTTCAGGTGATGAAGCAACTCATAGAGATGTGTGGCAAGATCTGAACCATGTACATCTGAACCATTGGAGACACAAGAGGCTGCAGATGCTGGAATCTGGAGCAACAAACAATCATCTGGAAGAACTCAGCGGGTCAAACGGCATCTGTGGGAGGAAAGGAAATATTGACGATTGATGCAGGGTTTCGACCCGAAACGTCAACAATTCCTTTCCTCCCATGGATGCTGCAGATACAGGCATCGACTGAAAGTACCAAGTGCACTTGGTGACACAGAAGTGCCAGGTAATGATAGTTTTGAATGAGAGAGAGTCTTAACAACTAATTTTATCAATCAGTGGCACTACTGTTGGCAAATCCTCCATCACCAATATTCTGTGGGCCAGTATTGACCAGAAACTCCACTAGAATAACCACATAACATTCAAAGGAATAGGTCAGATCCTTGGTATCCTGCAGTCAGTAATTCACCTCCTTTCTACATCTGCAAGATATATCAGCAGTGTGATGAAATAGTCAACACTTTCCTGGATAGGTGCAGCTTGAATAACACTCAGGACCTCATCACCATCCAATGCAAATCAACCTGATTGATATGTTTCATATCCACCAACATTTGAATTTAATGGAGCACCATGGATGAAATGAGAACCCTCTACTAGATATATAGCAGGAACTTGCCAATTAATCGACTAATCTGCACATCACTGGGTTGTGAAAGGAAACCAGAGCACTGGGGGAAGCCCACATACTCACTGGGAGAACGTGCAAACTCCACTAAGATAGCACCGGAGATCATGGTTGAACCAAGGTCGTTGGAGCTGTGGGGTGGTAGCTCCACAAGTTGCACCACTGTACCACCCCAAGGTGCATAGTACAGTAGAATTTCTAATCCACTGTTTGTTTAGAATGTTACAACAGCTGCTTCCAGGTATGTGAGGAACTCTGCGTTCCCAACAGGGCACAGCCTGCAGATCTTTGACTGAATTCAGTAGCACTGCCTCTCTCCGACAGGGTGATCCATTTAGTCCCATCACCTGATCTTTCCCCATTATCTCTCCAAATGTCAAACATTCCAGATCATTATCATGCACCATGTAGGCATTAGTTCTCTTATTTCCCTCATTTGTTTTGCTAATTAATGTAGGTTTGTTTTCACTGGTTACTGATCTTCTTGCGGGTGAAGTGTTTCCTGTTATTTACTCTTTGAAAGGACATGTTAATTTTGAACAGCTCCGTTAAGTCACAACAAGGTTCAGCCTTGTCCAGCTCTAAAGAGAACCAAGTCAACTGCTACGAAGGTTAAAAGATAAATATTTGAAATTGATTTCTTTTTAGATGAACCTTTAGCACCAAACTCCCATGTTTACCTCCTGGACTGATGTGTGCCCATGGAGGGGGAGGACTGGAAGACTTTTGAACCACTGCACTCCTCACCCTTCACCCACTAACATGTGGTAGGGAAGCATCCCCCAAGAAACTAAACTTGTTCTTTTTGGATGGCACCGAAGGCCAGACCACACCAGGTAATGGGCTCCTAATACTCGTGTTTCTAATGTGACCTCAGGTCATCAGAAAAGCACTTTATGGTTAAGTGGGTACTGTGTCTGCATGGGTTTCCTCCGGTTTCCTCCCACATTCCAAAGACGTATGGGTTAGGAAGTTGTGGGCGTGCTATGTTGGCGCCAGAAGCGTGGCGACACTTACGGGCTGCCCCCAGAACACTCTGCGCAAAAGGTGCATTTCACAGTGTGTTTCGTTGTACATGTGACTAATAGAGACATCTAAAATATAAAGCTATGGGGTTCAGAAGAATGAGAGGCAAACTTCTTGAAGCTTATAAAATTTCCAGGGTCCTGACAAGGTACTTGCTGAGAGTGAGTTTCACCTGGCTGAGAGTGTGGGTCTTTGCATCATAGCCTTGGGATAAAAGGTTGACTGTTTAGGACTGAGATGAGAAAAGATCTCTTCATTCAGAGAAATGTGAATATTTTCTACCTCAGAGGGCTGTAGATGTGAAGCGGTTGTGTACATTCACGGCTGAGATTAACAGTTTATGGTACAGTATCGGAAGCTGGGAATATGGGGATCAAGCAGGAAAGAGTTGCAGTATATTATCCATGATCTGACTGAAGAGGGAACAAGCTCTAGGAGCGCTAAGGCCTATTTTTTCCTATTTCTTTTGTTCTTACATAAATATGTTAGTTTTTTCAACTAGCTAATTATGTAAGTCTGCAACATCTTCCTTTCATTCTCTATAGAACTATGGATGGGAACCAAAGGAAGGGCTTGTGTGACATAATTTTCTTGGCAACAGTGCGTGGAGCTTAGCAACCAGCTCTGGTTTAAGAAATGGGAGAGTTTGCCTGAGGAAGCAATGAGATTGAAATGTCCTGCAAAGGATGCCTCACTAAACTTGCAGGTGTAGGGAGGTGGGAATTGATTGAGAAATCTCCAGATCTTATTTTTGATAGTTCAATTTTACTGAACCATCTGCAGCAATGCCTTGTGCTTCCAGAATTGCTTCGCATTACTTCTCATCCTTCCTCTGCCTCAGGTTTCCACAGTGACCTGTATCACCATTATTATTATTGGTTTATTATTGTCACATGTACGGAGATACAATGAGAAACTTTTGCCTGGGTGCCATCCAGGCAGATCATCTCATATGTAAATACATCAAGGTGGTAAGAAGAAAACAGATGCAGAGGAAGTGCTGTGCAGGTAGACAAATAAAGTGCAGGGCCCACCATGGCACGTTGCACCAACTTTTGCTCATTTGCTCTTGTACATGCCCCTTGCTTCTTGAAGCTCAGAATGATTTTGGTGAAGCCAAACCTGCCAGTCCAGCTCCGGTTTTGGAACATGAAATCACCTTGGAAAAGGCTGCCTGCCTCCTTAACAGTATCTCAGAACTTAGGTCAGTGTCTGTCTAGGGAGTGAAGCTAGGGGATATATGGATTGGGGCTGGGCACTGCCTTTTTTGTCCTGTGCTACTGTTTTTCAATAATGCAACCTGCACAGAAGGAGTCCAACCTGTACTCTGAAGCCTGATAAAGCTTGTCTCTGGGCCTCATGTGAAAAGGAGAAGTTGTGCAGTCACTGACTGCCCTTAAGGATCTCTGACATGCCTCACCGTCAATGATCAGTGAAGCACTTTTGGAGATTGGTTATGGTTGTGGTGTAGGAAACATCGCATTCAATAAGTAGCATGAAATCATGACCAGGCAATCCAGGTTAGTGATGGAGGCTGAGGGACAAAAGAAAAAAAATAATCAAGAGATCTCCTTTACTCACCTTCAAAGCAATGCTTTATGCACTCCTAAAGGGTCTGCCCTTTAGTCAAAGGATGCCTCAGTGCCTCAGTCAAAGGATGGCGCCTCTGACACTACAGCTCTCCCTCGGTACTGCACTGGGGTTGATAGCTTGGGATATGGGCTCCAGTCTCTGGAGTGGGACTTAAACATAAAACCTTCCAACTCTGAAGAGGGCTAGCCATTGAGCCACAGCCAACATTGAATGTTGTTGCAGGGTGAAGCTTCAGTATTAAGTGGATGAGAGATTTTAAGAAAGAGTAAGAATATGAGAACATTTTAAAATAGTGAAAGTATGAGTTCACTAAATAGGCCTACTTTATAGTCAGTGTCTCAGGCTAAAGCTATCACTGCTCAAAGGTGAATGGACATCTCTGTAACAAGGCTTCTGGGGAAGAGGTTGCCAACTCTAGCCATGTGTCTGGAGTGGTTGTCACATGCCCTGCCTCCAACTGCCCACCCTGAACTCCCACCATTTGTTGCCCGCTACATCTGTTACACCTTGCCTTCCCTTCCCTCCCTGTTGATCCAGAGCCATAAGTTTATACGTAATTAATTAAATAAATTTGAATTTTAAAGAAAAGTTTATCTCAGTCATGGTGACAACGCAACTATCAGGTTGTTATAATAACCCATCTAGTTCACTGATGGTCAACAGATCCCATCATTGTCAGTGTTGCTCACATTTCACGAGTGAATAATAAGATCTTTCATTATGGGATTGAATGATTCTTGACTATCAGTCAAGCAATCCCTTTTTTAATCCACGTGTCTAAAATTTAAAATTCCAGCATCCGATTTTTTATTGGCCTTGTGATTTTTTGTTCTGTGACCTGGATTTGTTTGTATCAGGGACCCAGAGATTAACCTTCAATTCCTGGAGACACCAGCTCAATCCTGGAGTGCTGATAGCCTCTGGTAAATGGTTCTATCTGTCTGTGTGGTGGATTATTACATACCCATAGAGGGGATGGAAAAAGATTTAAAATCTGGTTTAAAGATAATCCAGTAGACAAGACTTCTCATTCTTCAGATACTGTGCGTCAGGAGTTCATTATTTGCCCATGACTTTGACGCCTGAGAGCAAAATTACTGATGCAGTTTGATGTAGCTGGTAATTTCTGCAAAATTCTATGAAATGACAGCTTGTTTGATAGTCGAAATATTTTTGCCCTTTACATGCGAGACAGATTGGACCTGCAGCTGACTGCTGAGAGGTGAAAGTGGAAGGAACATTTAGCTGTAAAGAAATTGCCAATCCATAGTCAGGCCTTCTCTCTGTTAATTATTCATCAATTGCCAGTGACAAAGCAATGCGCTTTTTTTTGTGATAATTTTATTTTTTTATTGCTCACTTGTTTTAACCTGGAAGCTAAACACAATTTGTCATTTTTTTCAGGGTTATATTTTGCATTTTGTTTTATATTTGTCATGCCCCATCCGGCTCTTGGTATCACATGGCTGCTGCTTTGAGGTCTTATAGCATAGGAGAAGGCCTTTTGGTCCATCATATCTCTGCCAGTTCTTCAACAATGTTGTCGAATTTAGTTTCATCCCCACAGCCCATTATTGTTGAATCTGCTTCCACTGCCTTTCCTGATCATTACACAAAAAAAACCTTCTCTTTTCCCACTGGATTCCAAAATTCCAACCCAGCTCTCACCCCTTCTCATCCCCACCACCAGCTGAAGAGTAATGAATCCACCAAATACTCTTCCTTCGAGAACTGTCAATATAAGATAGATAAAGCAGTGTTGTAGCGGCATTTGACTAGCTTGCCACATTAGGGACCACTGTTTCTGCCTTAAATACTCCCCCAGCCAATGCAGGCAACATTTTCCAGGCAATTATTGAAGTCCTCAGATGCCATATTGAGGTGGGCAGGTTGCATTAGTAATGTGGCACCCTGCGGAGAGAGAAGCGTGAAAATACACTCACTGGAAATGTATTTTTAATAAGGAACAAATATTTTTTTATCAAATTTTGAATATCTGTGGGCGCAGGAATGATTTTCAACTTTTCTTGTCGAGGAAGTGGAAAAGAAAATCTGGTTTTAAGTAAATGCAAAGCAGAACATGCACAAAGTACAGGGGAAGCATTTTATGATCTTTTAAATTAAGGCCAATCGTACACCCTCTCTCACAGTCTCCTCCCCAGCAACTGGGTTACTGGGTGTGTGTGCAGCTCTGCAATGGTGATTGGACATTGACTGTTTGCTTTCCTTTCTAGCCCAATAATTGGAGTTTTTCTTCCCTCCACCCATCCCACAGTCTAAACACACATACATACACACATACACACACTCACACACACATACCTGCACACGTACATGTGCACACACACACACATGCACACACACAAACACTCATGCACACACACTTACGCACACTCACACACAAACACACACACATGCACCCAACATTAATTGTAAGAACTTGGCCAGAAAGAAAGGAATTTGCAGAGTTCATTCAGTGAAATGACAGCTGAGCTAAATCTTAACACCTTGAGTCATATCGTTTTACAACCTTGTGCAGCAAAAAGATGTAAAGTTATTAAGTTCATTGGGAGAATGTTCCACCTTTTTACCACCCTCTGTATGAACAAGAGTTTCCTAACTTCTGAATGGAGACACAAGAGACTGAAGATGATGGAATCTGGAGCAAAGAACAAACTTGGAGGGACTCAATGGGTCAGGCAGCGTCTGTGGAGGGAAATGGACAGTTGACATTTCGGGTTTAGACCTTTAATCTGGCCCCTTCAATATTGACTGTCCATATCGTTGCTTGACCCTCCAAGTTCCTCCAACAGTTTGTTTTTTGCTCCGAACTTCTGAATATGTGGCTTTGAGTTGACGGTGATGTCCCCTTTTCCTAAACTCTCCCACCAGCGGAGAATGTTCCTCTTTCTCTAGCCTGTCAGGTGCTTCCAACATTCTCTATATCTCAACCAAACCACCCCACATACCAGGAATTCAGATCGAGTTTGCCCAGTCTCTCTTCGTAATGTAACCCTTGGAGCCTTGGTCGCATTCTCGTGGATCACGTTGGGGTATTGACACCCCTTCTAATAGGGGCTGCAACCAGTTACAGTACCAGTGGGCTTGATGATGATCACTATTGGGTGCTTTGATTCTGCAGGGGCCAGGGTGTGGAGTGGAGGGATGCCTAGGAATCGGGAAATATTAATCTCCATGTTAAAAATAACCCATTCCGCAGGCAGCAGGGAGTGCACTGGATTACAATCAGAAGCTGTTGATACTGATCTTCCTCCCCACAGCCCAGGGATGCTGAGGCAAAGTGCATTTCTCTAAGTTGGCAAACACACATGGGATCCAGCATGGGACCAGTTGAGACAGTTCACTGAATCAACTTGCTAAGCTACCAGAAGCTTGTGGCCTTGTGCTTGAATTTTCTCTCCTTACCACTGGGACAATCAGCCCAGGATTTCTCACTCTAAGAGAAGGCAGGGATAGTGTTTCCACAGTATGACTCCAGATCACTGCATTTCTCCAGTTGTGGTCTCTTCCACATTCCTCACCATTGGCAGCCATGCCTGCAAGGCCTTAAACTCTGGAAGCTTTTCCCTAAAGCCCAATCACCCTGTATCAATAATATATCATAGACACATCCCTCCCCACCAATGGTAGTATCCACAGGAGGTGCTGCATCCATCCAAGAAGGCAACATCCATCGTCAAAGATCCCCACCATCTGGGCCATGCCATCTTCTTGCAGCTCCCTTCGGGCAGGAGGTACAGTAGCCTGAAGTCTCACACCACCAGGTTCAGGAACAGCTACTTCCCTTCAACCATTTGTTTCTTGAACTAACTGGCAAAACCCTGGTCACTACAGTTTAGCAACACTCTGACCACTTTGATCATTTTGCACTAAAATGGACTTTGTTTTGTTTTGTCCTAATTGTGTTCTTTCTTGGGAAAACTGTGTATCATTTATGTTTATATTTTGTTTTCTATTTCTTATGAATGCTGCTTACATGATGCTATGTGCCTGTGATAATGCTTCAATTAAGTTTTTAATTGCATCTGTGCATACATGTACTTGTGTGTGTGACAATAAACTCAGCTTTGACTTCGACTTTGACTCTCTCAAACTCTCCTTCAAACTTCCCTCTTTGGTCAAGCTTTTTATCATGTCTTCCTAGTGCCCCAAAATATTGCTTAGTCTCAGTTTACTCCAATGATGCGTCCTGGGATATTCCACAACATCAATCCAAATCAGAAGCAGATTTATTATCACTGACTTAGATGACGTGAAATGTGTTGTTGTGCAGCAGCAGTCCAGTGCAAGGACATAAAATTACTATAAAGTACAAAAATAAATAAATAGTGCCAACAAAAAGGAATAACGAGGTAGTGACCATTCAGAAATCTGATGGCGGAGGGGAAGAAGCCGTTTCTAAATCGTTGAGTGTGGGTCTTCAGTCTCCTGTACCTCTTCCCTGATGGTAGTAACGAGAAGAGGGCATGTCCAGATGGTGAGGGTCCTTAGTGATGGATGCCGCCTTCTTGAGGCGCCGCCTTCTTGAGGCACCGCCTCTTGAAGATGTCCTCGAGGTACAACAGCAATGTAGATTGTTGTTACCTGATCTCCATCCAGTTCCCTCAATAACTACTTTGTAGGAATTACAAAGTAGTTGCCTCAGGTTGAGTGGAATTTTAATATTCTCACCATATTTTAAACATAGCAGTAAACCTGGGCACATCAATGGTAGTAATGCCAATGCACTGCTGATCTCACTGTTGCAGAAACAAAACAAAGCATCTCACCTTCATGCCAGCCCACCTCCTTGCATATGGTCCCCGCACAGACGTTTTGAAGGAGGGTAGAGAAAGTTCCACATGCGTCCCTGACAAAATGGACAGTTGCTTCTCAAGCAGGTGACGCGTTTGACCTGCTGGGTTTCATGCTATGATTGTAGCAGCCAGAAGCTAAAGTTACAGGCACATGTGTGAATAGTTCGGGGGTTTTGTATGACCCTGAATTGCAAGAGGAGTTATGGCAGGTTGATTGACACCCGATTCATCACCTTAAACATTCCCTTCTTCCACCACTGGTGCACAGTACAAAATGCAGCAACTCACTGAGACTACTCCAACAGCACCTCCCCTCCAGAGAAGTCTACACTTCTCACTGCCTTGGTAAAGCAATCAACATAATGAAAGATCCCACCTACCCCCAACATTCTGTCTTCTCCCCCCTCCCATCGGGCAGAAGATATAAAAGCCTGAAACTACGTACCACCAGGCTCAAGGACAGCTTCTATCCTGCTGTTATAAGACTATTGAACAGTCCCCAGTACGATAAGATGGGCTTTTGACCTCACAATCTACCTCTTCATGGCCTTGCACCTTATTGTCTGCCTGCACTGCACTTTCTCTGCAACTGTAACACTTTATTCTGCATTCTGTTATTGTTTTCCCTCGTACTACCTCAATGCACTGTGTAATGAAATGATCTGTATGGATGGCATGCAAAACATAGTTTTTCACTGAACCTCAGTACACGTGACAATAATAAACCAATTTACCAATTCAACCACCAACTGTACTTATCCTACACAGGAAGAGGCCATTCAATTCATCGAGTCAGTGCCAGATCCTGTTCCCCTGTAGTCCTGAAACAACTTCTTGCGCGTATGCCCATAAAATCTCCTCAATTATTTTGCCACTTACCCACAATAAAGTGTAATTTACAGTTGCCAGTTAACCAACCTGTGTGTCTATGGGATATGGGTGGAAACTGGAGCACCCAATGGAAACCCACGCAGTCGCAGGGAGAATGTGCGATGCTGTAAGGCGGCAGCACTGACACTGTGCCACATAGCGTGACAAGATTAGCCCTGCTGGAACAGGCAGATTCCCCTGCAAGTCTCACACCATCCTGACCCGGAAATTTATTGGCAACCCCTTCACCCTCGCTGGATAAAACCCTGGAAACCTCTCCCTTATAGTACCTTGTGAGTTCCTCCTTCACATGAACTACAAGGGGTTAAAAAAGTCAGCAAGTACTCATGGGCAATTAGGGATGGGCAATAAATGCTGGCCTTCCAAATAATACCCATTTCCCATCACTGAATAAAAGAATCTTATAGTGGCTTTCAAAGCTCAAATAATTACTTTTTTTCCATTTATTGGCAAAATGACAGCAAATTGCAGTATCAGATAAAAAATTCTCACTGGAACTATGGAAGCTAAATGAATCATTTTCAAAGACTGAGATCTGTTAACACATACAATTTGCTATTAGAAACATAGAAAAACTACGGCACAATTCAGGCCCTTCGGCCCACAAAGCTGTGCCTAACATGTCCCTACCCCAGAAACCACTACACTTACCCATAGCCCTCTATTTTACTCAGCTCCATGTACCTATCTAACAGTCTCTTGAAAGACCCTATCGTA
>JARFYF010000054.1:5726236-5738432 GCA_030265395.1 Rhina ancylostomus | reverse complement strand
GCGGCCACTACCATCGCCACCCAGAGAGGCCCGGTGTTCATTGGAGAATTGCCACAAGACTTCCTTCGCATTGTACAATCACATGCCCAACTAAACTAATGTTTTCTGCCTACCCAATGTCCATATCCCTCTATTTCCTGCACATTCATGTGCCAATCTAAGAGCCTCTTGAATGCCTCAATCATATTTGCCTCACCATCACCCCAACAAAATGGGTGATTGATTGTATGGAGAAGTAGAGGGAAAGGAAAAAGTTTTATTACTATAGTTATTTCTCATGTCACAGGGTGGCAATGTAGAATCATTATTAAGTATTTAAAGTTTAATTTGGGAAATGTGTTTTTTTTTCCCCAACCTGCTCATTTTATTGTATATTAATTCTATTGGGTAGCCCACTGTTCTGGCTTGTAAGAAATGCAGTGCCCTTCCCTTTCCTGGATGTTCAATGGAAAGTGCAGTTTTCTCTTTCATTCGGAGTTGGGATGGGCTCATACCCCCTCTAGTGGTTGCTTTAAGTTGTAGAAGGATGAGAACGAGGCTGGCTGCATTTTGTTCAGTGAGGATTATTAATCTCTCAAGAACAAATAAGACGGTCTTGGTTGGAAAGGAGGCAGAGCTCTATGATACCAGATCTGCATTCACTTTACATTGCTTACATAAATGGCAGCTTTGGAAACTTGTATCTGAATCAGGCAGGAGCTGTGTTTAAATTTTGCCTTGGAACTGGGGTGCACTGTAAGCCACTTCATTTGATTTTTCTAGTGTCCAAGAATATGTAAATGCACCTGGTGTTGTTAAGTAATGGTATTATAATTGGATTGTAATGGAAAGGACATAATATCTCTTAAGATAACTGTTGTTTTTCTGCTCCCAATTTCCTTTTTGTGCCAAATAATTTAATTCGTTTTGCTTCAGTAAATTCCTATTTTGGTCATCCAAATACCAAAACAGGAATGAAGAGCAAAGTGAGTGTTGTGTCTTTGAGTGGTGTTCCCCTCAAACTGCACCTCCATTTGCAAGTAAAGCTGGCACCACAAACTTGGTGAAATTGGGGAGCTATACAAATAATTCGTCAGCTGTAATGTCAGATGCACCTTTGGAATCGTATCTATTACCTGTAAGAATATCATAGTTTTCTAATACATTACTAACAATGTTATTGCCCACTGCCTTGTGTATATTCAATGTATTCAAGTAGATAAGTAATTGGGTATTGATATAAATTAGTCTTGGAATAATGTGGGAGCACTGTTTTTATGTTTTCTCTCTATGACAGGATACAGGTGTACTGAATATTTAATTGCCAAAAGCAACAAATTAACTACAACAAGGCTATTTTAAAATTTGGTTTCTTTTTTCAATAGTGAGCTGGTTCCTGCTTACGACTTCAGCACATTTGTCCTATCAAATTTCAGGTAATGGTTTATTTCTGTTAAGAATGTTTGTCAACTTTGTGGCACTTGTTGGTTTTATCAATAGCAAGTGAATGGCACTGTTCATTGCACTTGCTTGCATACTTTTTAATGGATCTTTGCACTAGAACTTGATGTGATTTACTAAATTGTTTGGGGGAATATGTGCCTGGGGCAAGCACCTGAGCAACTCCATAACCAATCTAATTAAGGAATCTTTACTGAGGCAAACCATCATAACAAGTGTAGGTTAGAAACTCTGTCTAAAATGATCTGAAAAGACAATAGAAAATGGGAAGGAAAGATGGGATTGAGGAAAAGAAATGAGTGGCAAATGTAAGTTCACTTTTTAAAAACAGGAATCTGGAGAATGATACTTCACCATTTAAAAGTTGATTGTCACTGCTAGAGTAGTGATGTGCTTTTAAGATTTAATGATGTTAATTCTTTACATGGACCATTCCTAACCCTCTGAGTTTACTGGTGACTTATCACATAAAAGATAAGAAATAGAAGCAGGAGTATGCTATTTCTTGCCATTAATAAGGTCCTGGCTGATCTTTAACTTTGCCACTTTCCTTTACTAAGCCCATACTCCTAGAATGTCAAAAAAATATGTGTGTGTGTATAATATATATATATGTGTGTGTGTATATATATCTCCATCTATAATATAAATATACTCAGAGCAATCGCAGCCCTCCTGGGGAGAGAATTCTAAAGATTTACCAGCTTCTGAGTGAAGAAATTTCTTCTTATCTGAATGCTGAAAGGCTGACACCTTAGTTTGAGATTCTGATCCCTGCTTCTAGATTTCCTAGCCAGGATAGGAATCAAGGAGACATGAGATTGCAGATACTGTTGTCTGCAGCAATAAAAAAAACTGCTGGAAGAACTTTGGGTTGAGCAGCAGCTGTGGGATAGTCAATGTTTTGAATGGCATCCCTACATCCTGATGCAGGGACCTGAATTGCTGACTATCTGACTTTTGACCAAATGCTGACCTTTGCCTCCACAGGATAAGCATCAATCCTATATCTTGTAACTTCAAGAATTTTTATGTTTCAGTGATGTTCCTTTTATACTAAGTGAAACAAATCAGGAAGTAGAAGTTGGAAAAGTAGTAAGCAGCAGAAATCAAGGCAAGCAGCAAATTGGTTCAATGTATTGGGGGGGTGGGGGGCAGTGGAAATGTCAAAATGACAAAATTAAAATTGCTTTATTTAAATGCCCCCAGTATTCACAAGAAGGATGATGAATTAAAGATGTAAATAAAAATAAATGGATATGATCTAATTGCCATTAAGGAAATGTGGCTGCTCGAATGTCCAAGGGTATTCAATATACAAGAAAGATGGGCAAAAAGGAAAAGGAGGTAGGATAAAGATGAGAGCAGTACACTGGTGAGAAGCGACTCTGGTTTGGCAGATCATTTTGGAGAATTAGAATCTCTTTGAGTTAAGCTACAAAACAGCAAAGGCAGAAAATATCGATGTGAGTAACTTATCAACAACCAAATACAGTAGCAGTTGTAACATTGGCATGACATAATTCAGGAAGTTAAGGGATTGTGTAACAGGACTAATACAGTAATCATGGGAATTTTTAATCTGCCTATAGACTAGACAAGTCAAATTAATGATAATAAAGTAGAGGATAAATTCCTTGAATGCAAAAAAAAGGTTTTCTAAAAATACTGTGAAAATCCAGCTAGGGGAGAAAAAAACTTCATTATGATCCATACAATTCTCCTGTCTTGGCCTATAAGGGACCTGCATTAACCTTGGTTGATCTTGTCCTTTTTATGTAAACAGTGAACCTTTCGGAGACTAATTTGCTGTCATACAAGACTTGCAGCTTCAGCACTCCCAAATGCTTTAGTGCAGTTTATTAAAGCATTGGGGAAACTTGGGAATAGGATTTCTGTATCATTCTTTAATGGATTTGTTTCTTCCTGAATTTATTTTGATGCACTGGTATTGTGCCTTTGTGTATTGGATGTCACATTATTTATAGTTTTAATAAATATACTATTTGTAATTATTGAATGAACCCCAAGATATATGAACACTGATTTGGATTGATGGTTTAATATTCACTCTATAAATGCAAGCTGTGCAAAAGTATTGCACACTTGGCAATGAATCATTGTAGGCATTTTTTTCTTTTGCTCGATTAAATTCACAAGGAAGCAATCCAGTACTCTAGTGACAAATTATACTTTTGAATCTAGAAGTCAGAATTTGGATCCTGACCCTCTCTGTGTAACTTGCAAGTTACTTGGTAGTGTGCAGTTCTTTAAGAACCAAGTTTCTGGTAGATATGCTCCCTTGCCCTGAAGCTTGTTTCCTTGCTACCACTGGCTGAACAAAAGCAGTTTGGAAGAAGGGAGGTTGAAGAACAAAATGCACAGTAAAGGCATGTTGTGGTTTGTGAATGAACATTCATAAAAACTTTTTCTTTGACTTCCTTCGCTCCTGACTTCACATTCATTTTTTCTTATGTTTAGAGTTTGAAATCAAGCTACTTGTTATAGTTACAGAAGCTCTTTTAAGATACAGGTTTATGTACTCTTGTTGTCCTATTGTAATATGCAGGTGCTGCATTATTATTGTCCTTTTTATTCTAAACAAGTATCAAAATGCTGACCATTTTTGATGTTTTCTGAATGAACACTTTCTGGTTGCAAAATGGTAATGATGTAAACTTTTTCCAAAAAGCACTTTGCGTCAACGTGCAGACCCTGTATACAGTCCTCCTCTGCAAGTATCTGGACTCTGTTGGAGACTGAAAGTTTATCCAGTAAGTTTTAAAAGTATTTGTATTATCAAGGGAGGCTGGAGGAGAAGAGTCTTTTAAGAGTGAACTTTGTTTCTTGAACTTGAGTATTCGTGCATAGAACTTGCAACACAGGATCATTTTGCACAATTCAAAATGTGCTGCTCTCATTCTCATGGCTATGCCCCAATGATGGAGAATTAATAGCACTGAAAGAAATGGGACAGAGGGGTCATAATGAAACTGGCTACAAAGTTAATGCTAAAATTTGCATTAATGATTTACAACACTGAGTACCACTAGTCTGCCCTGAAATCTGTAAGTTGAGTCATTTTGCCCCTCTATTTCACCTTCTGATGAGGTGAATCTCCCCTGGCATGCACTAATAAGCACGTAATTATATTTCAAACATCGAAACATAGAAAAACTACGGCACAATTCAGGCCCAAAGGGGCAGCTTTTCTACCCCTGACCTGACGCATGACTAGATACAACAGCCCTCAACTTAGTTAAGTTAGCTCAAATCCTTGAGTGATATCAACTGATAGGAAATTCCATTAGTTCTTTCAAATTTGATTTGCTTATAGATAACTTTCTAGGGATGCATGAATAGTAGACCAAGTAATAAAGAATTATTATTCACAACTTCAAAAAGAAAATTATGTCAAATATCTTTACGGCTGGAATATTTGACTGGATTAAAAAGAATAGCTGAATACACCTCCATAAAGACTTAAAAATTGTTTCAAACTAGATGTAGTATAATAAAAGTAGTTTTAATTTTCTTAAGTATTAGGGCATATATTTAAAATTTCCAATAAAAGTTGCGCATTCCTTTCTAGGATGGGAATGGAGTAGTGCGTGGAAATTACCTGTCAGTGTTTCTGGAACTCTCTGCAGGACTCCCTGAAACATCAAAGTATGGTTGCTTTTCTCTGTTGAATCTGAAGTACTTTGGTTTGTAGTTCATTTCTTTTAAGAACTTTTATTTCCAAATAAGTTTTACACTCAACTTTAAATTTTGTTTTCCTCTGTTTTGTTCCCTCTTTTAAAGAACTAGGTATAAAGGAAGCTTGCCCTTTTGCTGATTTGGTGGTTCCTCTTCACTGTGTTGAGAATTTATTATTTAATAGTGCTCCTGTGGGTACTTCTTGTCTGTGTATGTACTTGCGATATAATATTAAGTAGCAGGATCTAAACTGAAAGCACTGTTTGAGATCATGTCATTATGAAGTAAATGCTATTTAAACCATAATACTATAATTGAATTTCACTTTAAAAGCCATTTGGTAAATAATATTTTCCATCTTATTCTTTGACTGCTTTTTGCAAGTTTAAGAATTGCTCTTGGTGTACCCAAAGCATGATAGGACACTACACTTGATAGCCCTAATGTACACATCCCAGAGGAAAAAAAATAAGAAAGAAATATTTGGAAATAAAAGTTAGTTTTGAAACTGGCGTAGATTTTCTGTAAACTGCAATGTCAAGTAAAAGTGGAGTCCTTTATTACTTATAAAACGATATAAAACCTTGCACTGCAGGTGACTCTGATCAAGCACAGTGTACAGAAAGTAATCTGGCAACAGATTAGAGAAACCAGGAGGAGCTGATCCTTCTGAGAAATGCTTGTGTTCTTAAGTTTAAAAAATTAATTTATTATCTAAATGTTTTAAAAGTTAGTCAGAGATTAAGAAATCAACTTGCTCCGATTTTTACTAATTTGAACAGAATCTGTTAAGTTCTCCATACTTTGCTTTTCCAGGTATGAGTACCGAGTGGAAATGGTTCATCAAGTCTCCAATGACCCAACCAAAAACATAATTCGAGAATTTGCTTCTGATTTTGAAGTTGGTGAATGTTGGGGTTACAATCGTTTCTTTCGATTGGACCTTCTTGCCAGTGAGGGTTACTTGAATATGCAGAGTGACACCTTGGTCCTCAGGTAAGCAGGGTCTTGGGATTTTCTTCATTTGAAAGAAGTAAATTTCATCTTTCACAAATTGAGCTAGCGCATAAGTAAAGTCTGTAGTAAGTTGATCAGTGATCAAAGTACAACATGCATTTGATTTGGGTACAATTCCTGATTGAGGAAAGGGCTATAAATATATTTTTAGTCAATTTACTTTCTCTGGAACAAAAATGTTTGCTTCCAGGACAACAACAAGCATGCCAATGGCTCTACATAATAAAAAAAAATCTGCTAGTATTTTATAGAATATTAGCATTCCCTCAAAAACTTGAATCTACAACATTTTGCAGATTCTCGTTATCCCTTTCTTACTGTTGCTGTATTTCACCTGCAGGTGGCAACATATGAATATAATTAGTTATTTTCAACATTAGGAGCCTAAATTGAGTCAAAAGACAATTCCTTTTTGTGGACAGATTCTGAATGGAAGTCTAATCATAATGTAAAGTTTAACCCACTGCAAAATCTGGACTGTAAACTGGTAATGAGAAGTGTCTAGGTCAAGGCAACTTGTTTAAGGTTTCAACTTGCACTTGTAAAAGTCACTTGACTGTAACTTGAGGGCCCTGAAGTGACCCATATGGAGGTGCAGTTTTACTGAATGCTCTGAACTGCTCCACTAAGAGGTTTAGAATTGAAAGGATGTGAAATTGCAGTTCAAACACACTGACTGGTAAGATATAATTCCATGGAAATCAGAAAAGAATATAAAATTACTAGGGGATAGGATTTGACAAGTAGAGACAAGATGCTTCACGCAATGCCGAGATCCCAATCTCTTCCTTTCAGGTGTTCTTTTGCTATCAGCTATTTAACCCCCACCCCCAGAGTAGCTTTCGTGCTGCCACATTGATAAGGAAATGCAGTAGAACTAATTAAATATTTAACAAGTCAAATCACAAGGCAGTGATATGGAAGCTGAAGGTACAGATTTGCATTCATCTTTTGAACCAGGTTAATGGAAGTGTTTGCAAGTTCTTCAGAAGTATGTGTTCATAATTTTATTTGCATTTGCTGTATGAAAATTTCAATTTACTTTTGAAAGACTAGAATTTGGATCACATTCCACTACTTTTGTGTATTATGTGATCCATTGTCAATGGAAAATGAAACTAGTGAGAATGGAGAATCGTGCGAGTTCCATAATATTGAGTCTGAATAATCCATGCACCTGACACTAATGCATTGACGATTCCAGACCAATGCGTCTGGATGCTACTTGTGTTATTTTTCAAGCATTCATGTAAGGCCCATGCCATCTGTGGGCCACTCGCACTGAAGCAGATGTCAAGGTGCCTGTGAAGTCTGCTATTGCTTGACTTTTATAGGCAGCCTTCTCAAGCAAATCCAAGTATGGTGCTGGTAACCTGATGTGGTTAATTTCCTTTTAAGATAAGTACTTAATCTGGTTGTTGTGGGAGAATAATTTCTACCCAGTTTTGTTGCTTCACTTGAACTAAATGGTAATTTCAGTTGTACTTTCCTTGGAAATATTATATTGGAAAGTTGCATCTCAAATTAACTTGAGATTTTTCTGGATCGGTAAAATCTAATTTTGGTAAATATTATATTTGGCTGATGAATTCATTTTAGAAATTCTTGATTCTACATACCCCTTTTTCTTCCTTGTCTGAATTGTACAGGTACCAGGTGCGTGCACCTACATTTTTCCAGAAATGTCGTGACCAGAATTGGTACATCAGCCAACTTGAAGTAGCTCAAACGGGTTACATTCAACAAATCAACAATCTCAAAGAGGTCGGTTTCTACCTTCATCCTTCAATCAAATGGGAATTTAAACAGCACAGATTTGACCTTTTGATCTTGATGACAGGTGTTTCTTCCTGAATACTGTAGTCTGATTTAGTTGTTCAGTCATCTGTAGGTTCAAATAATGGCCACATGCTTGAGTCATTACTGCAGCACAAAACCACTGTTTTTGTGCTGGACTTACTCATGGTACTTTCTTCCATGCTTGATTTCCCTTTGTATTATAACAACTTTTTATATTAGAAGTTCCGAAGCAAATCCTA
This sequence comes from Rhina ancylostomus, assembly GCA_030265395.1. NCBI lineage: Eukaryota > Metazoa > Chordata > Chondrichthyes > Rhinopristiformes > Rhinidae > Rhina > Rhina ancylostomus. The sequence goes on along the minus strand of JARFYF010000054.1, from coordinate 5,730,237 downwards.
ATTTTTTTCTGTTTAAACTGGTTCAAATGCAGTTTTGTGAAGTGATGCTGGTTTATGATGTCTTTTGATTATCTTTGATTGTTTCAAACATTTTGCACCAGCTGTGTTTTCTGACTTGGAGGAAATAAAGCTGTTCACCATTTGTTTTGGGAGAAGCTACTGTATAGGACATCTTTTGCTGTAGGTGAGAATCTAACATCTGCCATTAGTTATCATTGACTTTTGCAAGCATAAATTTTAATTTCTTCAAGTGGCAAGTGGTCAGAAATGCAAATTAATGACACTTTTGTGGCAAGTGCAGCAGGCAACCGGGGCCTGAGTGACCAGGAGAAGCAATTGTACAGCTCTCTAACCAGAGGACTGAGAAGGAAGTACAAATTAAAATGTATTCATAGTGAAATTGGGTAGAGAAAGGTAAATGAATATAGGGGTGGGGGAGTTTGGATGATGGCAGAAGAGAATAAATGTTTTTTTTAAATGAAAACACCGATAACTTGGATTATACAGTAAATAGGTTTTAGAGAGGACCACGAAAAAGAGGGGTAGAGAGCCACTACTAAAAACATAAACTGAAACCAAAATAAGATGTTGGAAATTTGAAATGTATATTTGATTTTTTTTTAAAAAAAGAAAATGCTGTAAATATTCAACAGGTCAGGGAGCATCAATGAAGAAATAAAAGTTAACATTTTGGCTTGATCACCTTTCATTAGGTTTGCCATCATTGCCAGATGAGGAAGTTGCTGGAGAAGAAATGGCGGGGCTTTATTGTTGCCAACAAATGGCATGACTAGAATTGGTATGGAATGGAATTGGGATATTTTTGGTAACTAGCTAATATAAACAATGCTGGAAATGCTTGACAGGTTGGGCAGGATCTCTGGAAGGAGAAGCAGTTAATGGTTCAGGGCCCCTTTGTCAGAGCTTTTCTTTTATATTAATGAGCTGTTTTTAAAATTAATCAAGACTTTTACAAAGTTGGTAGCAGAAGATACACCTGTTTATTTGTGCTTTTTTTAAATATAAAATAAAAACAGTAAAATGCAGCAAGGAAATTGTCCTGGCCATTACATTGGAAGGTGACTTGATGCACAGCAAAATGTAACCCAGAAGATTAAGTACTAGGATAGTTGTGCATAGTTTTATACTTTGAAAACTATTACTACTGTACGCTCTTGATCTTTTTCATTGTTGGTCCTCTTCCTTCTAAACTTGTTGCAAAAAATTAGCTGCCAACATGAAATAACCAGGACAGCAAAGACTTGAGTCTTGATATTGCAGTTTGATGAATGTGATACTGGCATATATACTGTGCTCGTCTGCAATTTCCAGCTTGATTAATGCTCTCTGTCTAATAATTGGTTGCGTCTCTTGGTTGTGTAGCAATTCCAGATGACCATGTTCTGCAGTTGGATGCTGGTTTCCCTGAGTATAGCCTTCCAGTCATAATAAATTAGAGAACAGCTAGACTTCTGAGTGTTTGAGAGAGTGATCTATCAAGAACACCAGGAGGTCAAGTTGCAATTCCTCACTCTTGTGCTTCCCTATCCCCATTTTGCTGTTTGTGAATTGAACAAAAGTGCATGTAAACATACAATTAAAGTGCTTGGGTGGTAGGCACTGCTATATTAAAAAGTAAATGCTAGTTTGTTCTAATTCCTCTTAACATGCTTGGTGGAGGAGTAATTGGAGATGGCCAACCTGAGTTTCTGCTGTGGCTCTGCAACTGGTTGCAAAGAAATGTGCACATACTGCCATAAGAGCCTAATAAGTAGACACAGGAGTAGACCACTTGACTCCTCTTGTCACCTTTGCCATTCATTTAAGTTAATGGCTCATCTTTGACCTCTACTACTTTCCTGCACTAATCCCATGGCTCTCGATTCAAAATCAGTAGTTTTCCTAGATGGTATTTCATATTGTGCGGATTTTGCATACTGATCAATAAATGCCTAACCCACATTGTGGCCTCTCCCAGGTTGAATAACCAAGATCAGAAATGTACCTGTTCTTATTCTTTTGATTACCTACTCTTTGATATTCTGTGTCATGTCATGTAAACTTGAGTTTGTAGCCCCTTTTTGCAGTTTAGTCTGGACTGATGAAGGGTCTTGACTGTCCATTTCCCTCTATAGATGCTGCCTGACGTGCTGAGTTCTTCCAGCATTTTGTGATCCTCCAGGTTCTGGCATCTGCAGTCTCTTGTCTCCATTTTGTTACTCCACTACAGATGGTTGTGTCTGCTGCCCTTGTCTTGGTGATAAAAGTTGCAGTTAGTTATGCTATTGGAGTAGCCTAGGCAAGTAACTGCAGCACACTTTGTACGTGGTGTTTGCACAGCATCCACTAATGAGCTGGTGGTGGAGAGAAAAATTTTCAAGCGGGCCAATGGGATGCAATCATCTTTGACCTGGTATAGTGCTAAGTTGAGCTGTTTTAGTTAGAGCTGCACTCATCCAGCCAGGTGGGAACTATTCTATTGCAATCCAAACTTTTGCCTTGTAGATGGTGGAAAGGGTTAGGGTGTGAGGGAGCAAGTCACTTGCTGCAGGATACCTGCCCTCTGACTTCCTCTCAAACTGCCATGTTTGTGGCTACTGCAGTTGAATTTCTGGTCAGTGATGACATGCTCAAGACTGCTAATGCCTCTTATCAAGGGTAGGTGGTTAGACTCTTGGATGCTGTCATTGCCTGGCACTTGCCTGGATTGAATGTTGCTTGCAGCCAATATGTCAGTGCTGTCTGTCTTGCTGCATGCATGCAGATCCTGATCCATGTTTGGGCATCTGATACCAGAAATAATTTCAGAGTACAGTTGTCATATTAGAAACAATTTGGTTCAGCTTTTTAATTTTTAAGTACTGTGGTTTGTATAAGTACACTTAGCCAAGTAGCAGGACATTTCATTACTGTGGAATTAATAGACTTTCTACCTGGGTGAAGTGGAAGAGCACATGTAGCTATGTACAGATTTTTGTCCAAGAATACTGAATATGTTGGAAATTTGCCTTTTGTCACTGATATCCAAAAGAGAATGTTTCTATCAACTTTGTAGCCTTGAAACAGTAATCAAACTGCAACTCTTACTTTGTGAAACAATTTTCCTGGTTGGGTTATATTTCCAATTGATACTGGTTGATACTGGTTGACACTGGGCTCAACACTTTCTTGCAGATACAGTAGATGGTGCTACTTTGCTTAGCTTTCTTCAAACTTGATTTATTGCATAGAACTCCAAAACTACAAATTTCCTTTTAAATAAAGGAGACATTGATAATGCTAGAGGTTGTAAGGATTTTGACCTTTTTAAGTTTTGTGATTAAAAGCTAGACGGTCATTTGCTGTAAAAATGCATCTGTACCTAATTGAGAGCATCTTGTATTTTGGCAGGAAGGATGCAACCTTCGTTTAGCTTTAAGGTTATTTATTTCATTGTTTCCATATACTTGAGATATAGCAAATTTGCAAGAGAAGATCAAATGCCTCAATTAAATCAACAAAGCTTCACTTATTTAATTCACTTAGATGTAATAGAATCCAGTGTGTTCGAGTATCAAAGCACCCTGCTTATGAGGGATTAAGGAAATGGCCTTTTATTTTATTATAGTGGAGTTGTTGACATCAGATGTGGAAGTAGGTCAATGAGGAATGTATGATCTCATTAGCTTGTAGACAACGCCAGCTTTAACCCTAGTTTAACAGTCTGCATATTCATCAGTGTTTAATAAATATTGTACATGTCTGTCTGTTTAGTCCTTCCAACATTCTTCAGGTGAAGTGAAAATAAATACATGTTCATTTAGTTGGTAAAAGAGTATATTTTATAATTCTGTGTATTTAAAACATATGCTTTAAGTATCTATCTGTATTTTTCCTGTTCCCCATCCTGACTTCTGCAGAGATTGGCCATTGAACTGTCACGTAACAGAGCCTCTCAAAGTTTGTCACCACCCAATACGCGCTTGAGCCCACAAAACAATGACTGCTCGGATACCAGGACG
>JARFYF010000054.1:5703345-5713970 GCA_030265395.1 Rhina ancylostomus | reverse complement strand
TGTTCTGCCTTTTGTTCTTCTGAATACAATTTGTACTATATACTAGCTTTTATTGATTTCTATACATAAACACCCAGTTCTTTTACTGTTCAGTTTTTCACCCTGTGATATATTTCAGTTAGTTCTTGGGTACATAATGAATGACCTTGATAATAGACCACATACAATTTCCCCTGCCATAGTTTAGCTCAATTATTTTATCTGTCTGAATCCATTTTGAAAGTGCTTGTGTATTTTTCTACATCTACTAATTTAATACCTCTTAAAATCCAGAATTGAATCTGGATCACTGGAGATGGAAGAGCTCTGGTACCCACAGTGCCACTGTGCCATCCTTCTGTCATTTGGAGTAGGTTTTCTTTATTTCCAATTCCTTTGGTAGGATTAACTTTGTGCAGTTTTCTATTAGCTCGTATCAAATGCTGCCTTGAAGTCTGTTTAGATAACATCTCAGAAACTCCCTAATTCATTGAGTAGTAATTCAAAAATCCAGATTATTGTATACAAATTGATATTCACTCTCTGGGCAACTGGTATTTTTCCAAGTGTTCAATCATCCATCCTGCTGATAGTTTTCAGTAATGTTCCCACAACAGATCTCAAAGGTTCCCTGGGTATTCTGTAATTGCCTAGTTTCTCTCTCCTTTTCCTCTCCACTTCATTGGTCAAAGTTGTACAGCATGGAAATGGGCCCTTCAGCTGACTGTGTCCATGCCATCCATCAAATGCCTATCTTTATAAATCCCATTTTCCAACACTTGGGCTATATCCTCCTATGCCATGAATTTGTTGTGCTCACATTCATCCACCTGCATCTCTTCCCCCAACTTCACCCGTGGCTCCACCCTCCACATGTTCCTGGCTCCATCAATCACTTCTGGCTCTTTTCTCACCACTCCTCTTTGTACTGGCTATCTCCCCTCTCCACTCTGTCCTAATGCAGGGCTTCAACCCAAAATGTTGACAAATCCTCTCCTCCCATAAGTGCTGCTCAATCTGCTGAGTTCCTGCAGTAGTTCCTCCAGATTCTAGTATCTGCAGTCTCTTGTCTCCAATGGTAGATGGAGCTAGAAATGTCAGCATACATGTTGATCATGATATGTTTTTCTTTGATTTATTTTCTCTCTCGTACTATTTTGGCTTTCCCTAAATGCATCCATGGTATTTTCTAGAATTGTTCCATGTGATGAAAGATTCCACTGCCTGGCGATTCTCTGGGTAGGAATGACTAATAGAGAATTATCAGGCCTATTTGTCACTGTTTTCAGTTGTTAGTCATGGATTAGCTATGTACAGAAACACATCTGTCCTTTCACAATTATCAGATCATCTTTGGCTTCCTCTTTTCAGCTAGTTGACTTGTGTATTATTCTTGTAGATCTTTTGTGTTCCTTTTCCAATTTTAATGTGTTTCTAATATCAGGAATAGAAGGTTGCTTAGTACCCAGCACTAGCACTCTTATTGTTGGATGAATGCTGCTTACCTACTGTCTTAGAGTCACCAAGTGATTACTATGATCCAAGACTAAAGGGAAAAAAAACTGCAGATGCTGGAAATTCTTGGCAGATCAGGCAGCATCTTTGAAGAGGGAAACAGAATTAATAGTTTGGGTCAGTGGCCTTTAACCAGAATGCATATAATTCCTTATTAGATTTCCTTGTGGTTTGTCTCCAGAGATGCTTCCTGACCTGCTAGGCATCTCTGGCATTTGCTGTTTGTATTGCAGTGAGCAAGCAGAGTTCATGCTATGGAACTTGACACACTGGTCATGCAGAGGTGATAAATGATGGCAAGTCAGGGAGTCCAAAAGTACTTCGAGGACCAGTAACAATGAATGTACGTAAATTTGGAAGACTTTTATAAAAAACAAAAGCTTGCTTTCTCATTGTTTGAAAGTATGGTGGGTAAGGGGTGTCTAGTTGAAATATACCCTTTTTACACTTCATCATGGTTTTGTTTTTGGGATCATTATCTTTCTCAGGACTTTTTTGTGCTGAGTGTTATCTGCAGTGCTCAAGTTCTCTACTCTCTGCCCCTAAAAAATGAGTAGAGCTTCTATAGTAATTTTTCTGTTACGTTATTTCAGCTTTACTTAAATGTGATTTGGGTTAGCCTCATTAGCACCTTGTTAGGCATTCCATATTATCACATTCATTGTGCGAGCAAATTATTCTGACTCTTGACACTTCCAGTTGAAAAGCTTTTTTCCTACCAATTTGTCAACTGGTGGAAATGATATTTAGTTGTTTGCACTGAGTTTGATTAAATTAAGATTTATTTTAATGAGAAATAATACTGGTATAGTGGATTATCCTATTAGTTTCCAAATTTTCTTCCAAAACTTTATTGGGTGCAATCCCTTCCTTCCCATTTGGAATCCTAATTTCTAAATAAGGCATTGTGCAGCTTCCAAGGTAGAGAAATGTCCGTATGTAAATCAGAAAACTTGCATTCACCACTTCCCATTTGATTAACAAGTCCTGCTGACAAGACTGAGGACTGAAGCTTACTTTTGGGTGCTGGAGGAGAATAAGCAAAGCATTTTTTGTGATGTGTAGAGCTCTTTAAAGAAGGTGGCAGAGAGGCTTGATTTGAACTGGTGTAGATCAGGTAATGCAACTGCCAGAAGTAAAAGATAAGCCAGTATGGACCAGTACAGTCTACCAATAAGAAATTGAGGCAAACTATTATGGTCAGAAATTTAATTTGCTTTCACCCCAGCAATTGCCTACAAATGCTGTTACCTGTATCATTGCCATTAATTTTGGAGTCTAAAGATGTTGGAAATCCTGAAATGGAAACAAATTGGTGGAAGTACGAGGTGAGTTTCAGTTTCTCTCAGGAAGAAAGATTGAAGTTTTGAATAGAGATCTTTTGCAGAATTTGCACCATTAGGTAAATGAGTCCTTGAAGGCAGAAATGATACAGTGCAGGGAGGAAGAGGTATAATTGTTGAAATGCCCAATAAGTTTTTATTTGTTTTCTTGTTCCCATAACAGCCATCACCACTACATTTTTTTGGTCCATCCATGCAAGTGGTTATTAGTTTGAAGTAATGAGGCATCGTGGATATGGCAAAACAAGAATAATAATTTTGCAAATATCATGTGTTGCTTGGAATTATCGACTTGAGTTTGTCCTATTTGTTATAAATTTAAATGTATTGAGGACTAATTTATGCCCTTTTTCTTTCAGAAGACCACATTGTTTCCTCCTGATTTTTTTTTATTCTTTCTGCTGATTTGAGTATCTTTGTCTTTGGTTATAGTATGTTTCTGTTCTCCACAGGAGGGATGAACAACCACAATAGGTCTTCAAGGAGGGTAATGGGCAGTCTGACATCCACAGCCAGCAGCAGCCTACTTGACATTGATCCTGTCATTCTCATACAGCTGTTGGACTTGAAGGACCGAAGTAGCATGGAAAATCTGTGGGGTCTTCAGCCCCGTCCACCAGCTTCCCTCCTGCATTCAGCAGGTAGTTTAATCTGCCTGTAATTTGTACTATAGTATGTGAACGTGACTATTTGGACAAGTTAGTAAGACCTCCTAAACTCAGCTGTAAATAACTGATGAATCCAGCTGGAATTCGGGTGGTATTTCTTTATAGAGTGGAATGAGAATAGGGGGTTTACTGCCATGAGTAGATGAGAGTAAGTGCATAGTGGCAAAGATTGATAAGCTATTGAGAAGAAAAAATAGGAATGTGCTGATGGCATTTGTGGAGGATGGAAGGAGGCTCATTATGAGGTTAAATACCAGGTTGGAACAGTTGGCCTGAATGGCTTTTTATGCTTCCTACGTGCCTTTTTTTTTGTTTGCTTCTTTCCTTGTTCTCTCATTGGGTGTCAATGTTGTCTAGTATTTTGTGCCCTCACCTCAATTTCCCTTGAAGAAATGGTGATGAGCCATTTACTTGTTGCTTCATTCCTTGTGGTGCAACTGCTCCTACAGTTGCTATTGGGCAAGAAGTTCCAGGATTTTGATCTAGTGATGATGAAGGAATGGCATTGTATCTCAAGTCTGGCCAATGTGTGACTTGGCAGAGAGCATGCATGTATTGGTTTTCCTATGGTCTGCTGCCCTCATCATTTTTCTAGTAGAGTCTATGGAGTTGGAGGTGCTATCACAACTGCTTTTGCAAGTTGCTGCAGTGCATCTTGTAGATGATCCATCCTGTCACCATGATATGCTGACATTGAAGGAAGCAAATGTTCAGCAAGGTGGAATGTGGGCTGTTTTTTTTCCTGTACGTGGGGGGGTTAACTACTTAGGGAGTCATTTCAGCTGCATTCATCCAGACGGTACAGAGTGTACCATGTGATGCGCATGCTGCCACCCAGCAATAATGTCAAATGACTTTTTTTCCCCCAAAAAAATTAGACTGCTCTGACCCAAATCTGATCTGACCTGTTTCTTTCTCTTTAAAGCCATTGTGATCTAAACCTGACGCATATATTTGGTCTCATCAAGGTCAGATAGTAAGTTTCTTTCCAGTATCCAGTGCTTGGAATCTTGATGTCAGTTGGAATGAATTAAATTGTCCGAGGACTGCTTCTGTAATGAGAATATTCGGAGGAGGCTGAGATGGATCATCCACTTGACACTGCTATCTAAGTGGTTGCAAGTACTTTAGCTTTGCCTTTTTAGCAGTTGGGAGCTGAGTATTTATTGTCCACCATCACTCATAGGCTGATGTGGTGGACTGCAAACCATTGGCTGTGGGTTTGCTTTGCACTGTTTATCGTATGGTGTTAATGCTCCTTAGGATGCATAGACATTATGTTATAGCTTCACCTGGGTGGCAACATTTTTAAATGCACATGTTGGCTGTTCTGCATTCTTTCTACTGTTCATTAACCTTTAATTGCTCACAGGGTTGTTGGTTATGGTGAAGTGACAGATGTTCCATGTCTTGAATTTACAGATTGTAGTGGAATATAATTCTGCTGTTACTGAAGACACGGAATCTCAAGGATACCCAGTTTTGAGCTGCTGTTTTGAATATATTAAAATTTGTCATGGTGGTAGTGCCACAGAATTAGAATGTGCAGGAGGGAACCCTGAGGAGACTGTTTTGCTTTCATTTCTGTGCATCCTCCTCCTGCCTGCTGCAAATACTGTCTGGTAGTTGTGTCCTTCAAAGCTTGATGGTGATGCTACTGAGATACTTGGCAATGGATATTAAACTTCCCCATCCAGGATCCATTCTTTGTCCTTGATACCCTTGGCTCATCTGAGAGTTCACTGTGGAAGAGTGAAACTGATGAAATGGCCCTTGATTGACCTATTGCCATGAGGTTTCATGGAAAAGAAGTCAACAGTAAGGATCTTGCCTTTTCTGTTATACTGCCACTTTAGTTGCAGTGAGAGAGAGTGCATACCCAGGTAAATAGGTCTGTACTTTAAATTCATTGCAATTTTCACTAACTCTACAACTTGGTCCTTGGATCTCCAAGTGACACCATCTTTAATTTGGAGCTTTGTCTCAATCTCCTAGAAAGAGGGGGGAAACATAATTTGAATTTTCAATATATTTTTTAAAAAAGCAATTAAAGTATTTGGGATTAAATCAAATGTTCAACTGGTAAACTATTGTAGTAATCAGAATGAACAGAGTGACAATTTTAATAAAATGGGGTCATTTTTTCCAGGGCTATAAGCGTAACTCCCCAGTTATTTAAATGTTCACTAGTTTTGAAAGGAAAGTAACTACTTGCTGTTTTGTTTTGCCTCATTAGGAAGAGAGACTTGTATTTATGCAGTGATTTTCAATACTTCTGGGTGTCCCAAAGCACTGTACGGCCAGTGAAGCACTTTAAAAGTGTAGTCACTGTTGTAATTGTAGGAAAAGCGTCATTAGTGCAGTATATATTTGCTGCAGTGCTCTCGATGATTAGTAACGTTCAGATTGTTCTCTCATAACTTTAATTTTTATGCTTTCTCCTTGGGAGAAATTGAATGGCAGATTGCTTTATGGAATGGAGGAAAGCTGATTAGCACTTGATTCTTCTCTTCTGCACTAATGCTCCCTCCCCAAATTTAGATATAGCAAATTATCTGTGCTTAATTGAGGTCCCCCGCTGAGTGGTGTAAGGTTCCTTTGTTTGGGGGCATTCCTATGGCTATCCCTTCATCTATGGCACAAGGTTACAATGAGCTGATGAAGAAAGTAGGTGCAGCTGAAAAGTCTTGATATTTTTTCCTATCAATCCTATGCTAGATATATTTACACAAGACTTAGGAACAAGATGAATGTTTTTCTCTACAGGTCTATGCTAGTTTTATCCTTCATATTCACATCTTCCATCTTACAACATCTAAGCCAATCAACATATTTTCTATTCATTCCACCCATAGCTGCTCAGCTAATTTTCCTTTAAATGCATTTATTCTTTTTGACTCTAATTCATATTCTAGCAAGTACCACATAATAACCACTTCCCAGAATTCTGTATTGGGTTTACTGAAAACTTTCTTGAATTTCTGGCTCCTAATTGTTTGGACTTGCTCACAAAGTATCTGTAAATTAATGCTGCCCAATCCATTCAGAAACCCTTCAGCTTTATTTTCTACAGAAATGTATGTTATGCCCTAAGTGTTATGTACCCAACCCCAGAAAAATTTGACCTGCCTATTTGAACCAGCAATGTGAGGCTGTGATCAGAGATTTCTCTGCCACCTTCCACCAAAGGACTTTTTAAATAACTCTTGAATTAGAGCTACATTGAACATTAAGGTCCCAGGTTAAACCTTACTTTGTACTGAGTGAGAAACATTCTGAATGTCCTTGGAAAGACTGCAGCTAGTCTTGGCTCCCTTGAACAAGGGTATAAAAACTGACAATCTGAAGCTTGTAAGGGGTGAGGCTTTAATGGATGTCTACATAGATATGTATGTAAAGGAGGGATTTTTAAAAAAAAATATTTTTTCTGTAACTAGCTCAGTGTCGTAAAGATCGTGACCAGCGGAGACAGCAGTCAGTGCGTCGTTCACCTCCTGATTCCGGAGTTCTGAAGAGGTTGAAGGCCCAAATGGCTGAAGTCAGGAGCAAAATGTCTGAAGTGAAAAGCCAGATGTCAGAAGTGAAAAATAATGCAATGCCATGTGCTGATTTTGGATCAAACTGCATCAGTCATGCAGGAGAGCAGGGACCGTTGGGGACCTGTGGACTGGACGGTATCCGGAGACATGAAGCAGGGCTGGACCTCTTTTCTAATTACATAACTTTTGGTGAGTGAACAGAAGATTACATTCACTGTGGTCTTTCAACACATGCCAGATCACAACAGAAAAATGTAAAATGACATATTTAATGATGGTAGTATGTGTTGTATAATTTCTTTATTAAAAGAGAAAGCATTTAAAATTAACAGCCACATCACTTAAGTTATGCTATGTTTTGAGGTACTATTTTAAAAAGGTCCAGAATATTGATAGCACTTTAAAGTTCATTCGGTCACACAAAATGTAGAGCTTGTGTGCATTTCCTCTATCGCCCTGCTTGGAGTCCTATTCACTTGTTTTTAATCCAAGCCAGCACTATTAACTGATTGCAAGTGAAGTCAAATCTTGGTAGAAATTTAGAAGCAACTAGTACACAATTATCATTTTTTTAAACTTCTTAGCCAGTTCTTCTGTTTCAAGAATGACTTGCTTCCTCTTGGGTTTCGTGGGTTCTGAGGTGGCCAAAGAGACCAATATGGGGCAGAATGTGCCCAACAGAGGGCAGTGGGTAGTTTATGAGGTAATGCATTCGTACTCTCATTTTACGCAGGGCTTCTGTGTGCTTCCAGTGCATGGACTTGAGATTCTCAATGCTATTCTGTATGCTCCTTCTCCACTTTGAGCATTTGTGGGCCAAGGATTCCTGGGACTCATTGAGCATGTTGCACTTCTTGAAGGCTTTGAACATCCTTGAATTCTTTCCATGACACAACTCTAAATAGTGTCTGTTTTGGGAGTCTGGTGTCAGGCACGTGAATGACATGATCTGCCCACTGGAGTTTATTGAATGTAATTGGGGCTTCAGTGCTCAGAATGTTAACCCAGGATCATTAGCTTGATTATCCATCTACTTAATTTGGAAGATTTTGCAGGCATTGGAATTCTACGAGTTTCTTCAGGTGCTTGTTGGTAGTTCAATTCTCAAAAACATAGGACAGGGATCAGTTGCTGCACAGTAGGCCATGAGTTTTGTGTCAGGTCTAAGATCTTGATCTTTGAATATTTCATTTCAGTTAAAAAATGTCATTGTTAGTGCTTTGAAGTTTGTGACAAATCGCATCATTGATTTCTGCCTTTGCCAAGTGGTGGCACTTGTGGGAAGTATCCACATTTTCCAATCATGAACCTTCATTGTCAGAAGGCAGTGTGGTGCAGTGGGGGTAGGTTAGTAGAGTCCTGTGTATTGTGGATCTAGAGTACTATGCCCATATTGTATGAACATGTCAACATTAGCTTGGAGCTTGCCTTCTGAGTGCATGCAAATGCATTGTCTGCATGCTGCAACTCGCTACTGAGGTTTGCTTCTGAAGTGTAATCTGCATACTTTGAATAGTTGCCTGAAGGCTTCATTCCTGTGGGAAGTTTATTTGAGGTGAAACATTGCCATGAGAAAGGCCAAGAAAAGTATTGGGGTAATGTCTTGGTTTGATGCTGGTCTTCACTGTCTGTAGATCTATTAGGGTCAGGGCTTGAATACCATCTTGAAGCAAATGTAAAATGATGCTGAATTTTGGAGGTCATCGGGATTTGCGAGGGTGTTCAATGGCCTCTCCAAATTGATGGAGACAAGGCCTTGGTAAGGTTGAAAAATGCCCTTTTTATAGCGATTGATGCTGCTTCCTACATTTTTCTTAGTTATTGCACAGTGCAGATTATCCACTATGACTCCTGATGTATGGGATCCACACTGCATGCTGGGGAGCAGCTCCCACCACTGGAAGGAGGTAGTTGAGGAGAATCCTGGCTATGATATTCCCTGCAGCAGAAGAAAACAAACAATTTTATACCACAGTTGGATTCTTGAAGATGGTCATCTTTGCAGAACCAATACTGTCATCTGTGCAAAGGTCCTAGCCAAGGAGGACTTTGACTTGGTCTGCACCCCAGAGGGAGACGCTCATCCTTTTGGGAGAATTCATCAGGTTGGGGAAAAGGGACAATCCTCTGGCAAGGTGTGACGAGGAATAAGGAGCTGGAAAAGCTAACTCCAAAGGGGTCTATCTCCTGGCAAAATACTTGGAGCAGGATCTTGTCTTACATAACAAGTACCTGTTTCATCAGAGGGGCAAGCACAAGACCTAGTATTAACCCCTATCTAAGCACTGGCAACTGTTAAGCTGTGTCATCTGAGATAGGGACCACAAAGATGTCTGCAATACCCACACCATGACAGGTACTGAAGACTGCTGGACTGACTGTTGTCTAAATCAGACTATTGTCTTGTCTTAAAATACCAGTGTCAACAGAACCGCTCAGAGATGATATTCAAAATTCTAAAAGTCTGTACAATGGTAACTCTTGATCGTATTTTACTGGAAATCTTATCTCCTGGCCCACAAGAATTTGGAATTGGTCACCAGTTATGGAGTGCCCTAAAGTCTCCTATAAATGGCAACTGTGAAAGGCTGCTTGCCTCTTCTGCTAGAAAGAACTAGGACTGTTTTGATGAATTGCTAAGAGTAGGAAAGAAATGGCTCTACAGGCATCTAAAGGTAGAGGACAATTAGAAAATCCATGACATAACAAATGTAAAATGTCACAATTATAACAGCCAATCACAGCATGAAAATGGGGCAAAAGTAGTTAGACTATGACAGAAGTTTGGAGGTATAAAATTGGTGTACAAATTAATATCTGTCATTGCCATTTCTCATCCCCAGTGGCCATCTATGATTGGTGGAGATCTCAGATTTAACTAGTAAAAGCGATAATTAAATATATGAAAACTGGATTTCCGAGATGCTTCTAAAATCAGAAGTTGCTTTGGTTGTGGCCAGGGTGCAGCTGATTTGATTCTCATTCTATGATTGATCCTGGCTTCCAACCACTGGTTTAAACACTATGCTGACTTGATCATTTTCCTCCTGTTTGGGTAGATGGCTTGGAGAGCTGTCTGTGTCTCTTTTTAGTGAGAGATCATGTGTTGTGCAGTGCTATGTTGTGTAAACAATTTCAAAAACTTTATACATTTTAAATAAAGCATTGAAGTTGTGAGTATGGTGTCTGCAGTCATAATCAGGCAATGTCTAGCAGTTTGTTTAACTATTTCTTGCGTGGAAGCATCATCAGGGTAGCACACATTCAGATGTCCAGTTCAGCAAAGAAAGCTAAAGTCTTGATTAAGTATAATCTTTATACAAATGTTCTTTGAGCCAATTAGTTCAAATTCAAGGTGAACTGTGATTTCTTTGACACAAGCAAATTTTATATTTTGGCGAATGATTAATGGAATCCCAAACACCTTGCTGGGTTTCCTGGCTATTGGATATCCATGGTAGTAATTTTGGATTTGGGCATTGCGAGCTTGTTTTGCAGCTTAAATCTAATATTGGTGAAGATTTTTATCTCTAAGTGTTAACCTTCCTTGTTATAGACTGTCCTGAAGTGCTGTGTGTTAC
>JARFYF010000054.1:5465463-5477800 GCA_030265395.1 Rhina ancylostomus | reverse complement strand
GCCCCATTTTCAGGATATGGGGTAGACATTTATGACTTAGATGAGGAGAAATATCTTCACTCAGAAGGTGGCAAACCTGTGGAATTCGCTCCCACATAAGGCTGTTGAAGCTAGGTTGCTATATACTGTATATTCAAGAAGGAGATTTCTAAATGCAAGTACATCGAGGGATACAGGAAGAGAGGGGGAATATGGTTTCAAGATGGATGATCAGCCTTGATCATATTGAACTGAGCAGCTCATAGCTCCTGTTTTCTACTTGTCTATGAATGGGAATGAAAATTTAATGATGTGTTGACATAATGTAAATATGTAAGCAAATACGATTTGCTTGGTACAGTGAATGATGACAGATGAATGTCCTCTATTGTATAATTGCAAATTCAGTGAATAAAATGTTTCTGGAAAGAAAAACTGTTGAAAGAAAAATTGCTGCATATTAATCTCAAATTCAAATCTTGTTTCATTGGTCCAGCTGTAACATTGTGCCAGAAGGAATCAAAGTGAGGCGGAAAAAGAACCCTGAGGTTTCTCATTTAACCAGCATGGAGAAAGCTTATAATCAAAACTGTGGTAGAATGCCAAAGGGAAAATCTGAGCGAGCATCTGCAACCACCAATTGGACAAGTAAGGAAACCTGGATCACTAACGTCAACAATTAGTCAAGTAATTAGAAATGGCACTCAGCCTTGTCCTTGCTATTTCAATGGTGTCATGAAACAGTGCAATTATATACCATCCATTAGCATATCAGTTACTTTTCCCTTTAGATATTAAATCTTACAACTGTGATAATTCTCATCCTTCACAGGAAGAACTCAAAAGCAGATTTCCTTTCAGTTGTAATTGGAAAGTGTAAGAATATCGTAGCAGAATGATATTAGAATAATTGTGTTTAGAATTCATGGTTTGGTACCATCTTTGTAGGTGACATGGCAGACACGATTGAAAAGATGGCATCTGGCTGCCTGCCTGTTGGACAAGGGGAGTCAAAGCAGCAAAGTAGCCCACATACAGAGCACGTGGATGAAGAGGAGTTGTTCCGTCGTTTTGCAAAGCTGCCACGCCAAAGCACGAAGCATCCTCCACCTTCCAACAGACACCTTGTAAACAGTGTGGAAGGCCACCGGGACCACCGACAAATGAAACGCAGCTCACACAACACTCCAGACCAGACACACATTGAGAGTGATAGTAGCATAGATATGGAGGAATCTTCGCAAGGTGAGATATTCAAAGAATCCCATCAGTGCTTTTTAAAGAAATCAGGTTAACATAGAGTTTTACTTTGTTCTAAATGCACAGTGGAATATTGAAAGATGATAACTGTTTTGTTGGTGAATTCCCAGCATGATGTGTTGGAGGGAACTTGCTGAGTTCACAGAAGGTGAGTTGGTTAAAAATGTGATACTTTCCGCCAAATTTCAAACTGTTTTTATTATGTGCATTTACCGAATTAATGTACATAAATTCATCATGTATTTTTAGCTGTCACGTTAATTAATATTTATAGAGTGTACAGTGGGACAGATAGAAAGCTGTAACTGGAGCTGAGAAAAATATGACTAGTTACAATCTAGGTATTATTTTATGGGGGCAAAACTAAAATTGAGGAAAAATGAAAAACACAACAAAAATAGAATCTAACCAGCCATAGGGGGTGGGATCTGGCCCTTCCACCTGAATTAAAATTATGCTGTGTTATAGGACAGAGAGAATCTTTTGATAGCCATCTATCAGGACGTAGCGAAGAAGAGATAGAGATAACAAACATGGACAGAACATTCATCACAAGAAGAATACAAAAGAAAGTTCAAAAGGTGTGTTAAGGTTCTGGGTATTCTTATGGAATCAGTTTTGGTCCCTTACAATTCAAAGGTTTTTTCATAACTTGTTTAAGGTCACCTAAGTACCAATTAGTGACAGTGAATCACATTTTACTATATGTGCCATGTTAATCATTCAACAAAGATAGAAACATCTAGAAATGGGAAAAGATTTATAACTTTTCAAGATAAAGCGATAGCAAGTAGAATAATTGTTTACAATTTAGTGGAAGTATAAAGAAAAAAGATTCTCTAAATACTACTACTGGTACATGGCAATGGTACAAAAATATTAAGCAATGGAGAAAGATCAGAATATAACATTTTAAATTATCATATATAGTCTAAAGAACACTTCTTGCTGCATTAATATTTAGCCAATTACTTATTATCCATCCTGGCTTACCTTAATGAATTTCTAAGTTTTAGTAGCCAGTCATAGCTATAGTATTTATGCTACGTACACATGTTCTGCCTGAAGTTGTAAACACAAGCAAAAGGAGAGTCCTAACCATTATTCTCTGATTTTGAATAATTTTTTTCCAAAATAGTCATCAGTATTGTCTGCATCTTCAGAACAGAACATAGAACAGTACAGCACATGAACAGGCCCTTCGGCCCACAATGTCTGTGCCGTCCATGATGCCAAATTAAACTAATCCCATCTACCTGCAAGTGATCCATATCCCTTGTTCCCTGCATGTTCATGTGCCTGTCTAAATGCTTCTTAAACACCACCATCTCTTTTCTTTTTACTACAGCAGATGTAATTATTCATGACGTGATCTGTCTGGATGGCACACAAAACAAAAACTTTTCACTTAGATAAATTGTTCTGTACATGTGACAATAATAAACCATGAACTATCGTGTCTGCTTCCACCACCACCCCAGCAGCATGTTCCAGGCACCAACCAATCTCTGTATTAAAAAAAACTTGCCCCACACATCTTTGAACTTTTCCTCTCACCTTAAAGCTATGCCCTTGCTCAATGTGAACGGCTCTTTAAAAATAATGCAGATGTTAGAAATATGAAATGGAAAAAACAGGAAATGCAGGAAACATTTAGCAGGCCAGACAGTATCTGTAAAAAGAGTCTACTTAATGTTTCAGATCTGAGGCCCTTCGTCAGAACTAGGAAAGAGAGTTTTCAATAGCAGAAAAGCTGGGGGAGAGATGGGTACAACATGAAGAAGAAAGGAAATAGCTTTGAAAAGGTGAGACCAAATGAGTTAATGCGGCAAGTAAAATGAGATTATAATTCTTCCTGTGTTGTGTGTTACTTATAGCAGGGTTGGGAACATGCCCAGCAGGCCAGACCAGAGAAAAACTGAGCCAAAATCACAGATGGATGCCTGGCAGAAATGGCCAGTTCTTATACAGACAGAAAGAGCAAGTTAACTGAAGCTGGAGAATTTGATAGTGAGTCTGAAGGGTTCTAACATGCTCAGGTGGAAGATGAAGTGTTGCTCTTCATGCTCAAGCTGGGCTTCATTGTAACAGTGCAGGAGGCCACAGTGGAAGTGGGATGGGGAATTGTAGTGGTAGGCAACCAGAAGGGCAGGGTCACTCCTGCAGACTGAATGCAGGTGCTTCGCAAAGCGAACACCCAATCTGTGTTGGTTTCACCAATGTAGTGAACACTGGATGCAGTACATCGGGTGATTAAAAAGCACAAGTGAATTGCAGCTTCACCTGGAAAGACTGTTTGTGGAGACTGGAAAGACAGTTTTGTACTGCTGAAAGGGGTGAGGAGGGGAATATGCATTTGGTGGTGGGATCTTGCTGGAGTCAGCAGAAATTGTGAAGTGATTCCTCTGCAACTCCTTGGTATGCTCTTCCGTTCCCACCAACCACTCCCCATGGCACTCTCTTGCCAACCGCAGGAGACTCAAAAGCCCTCCTTTCACCTCTTCCCACAATCCAGTGATTGCTTTGGAGGTGACCTGCATTCAGTCCACAGGAGTGACCCTGAGTTTCTAGTTGTCTGCTACTTAAACTCACACTCTTAACTGCAACCATCTGTACTGAGAGGCCCAGCTCTAGCTCGAGGAACAAAACCCCACCTCCTGTTTGGGCACATGGCAACCTTCTGGACTCGGTATTGAATTCTCCATCTTTAGGGCAATTTGCTCTTTCTTTCTTTCTGTCTATATCAGAACTGACCATTTCTGTCACTCGTACGTCTGTGATTTTGGCTCAGTTTTTCTCGTAATCCAATTCTAACTGCCACATTTAACTCAGTTGGTCTCACTCTATCAGAAATATTCCATTTGTTCCACCCATCCCTCTCCAACTTTCTCTGATACTGAAAACTAACTTGTTTTCTCTCTCTCCCAATTCTGGTGAAGGGTCTCAGACTTGAAATGCTAACTCTTTAACTTTCCACTGATACTGCCTGACCTGTTTAGTGTTTCCAGAATATTCTGAGAATAGCTCGTGTTATTAGCCTTAAGGAAACAGTCACACTAGTAATTTACACCATAAAATCAATGCATTGTATTTTACATGGGAAAAATGATTCTCACTTTATAAAATAATGCATGCTCTGATTTACTGCGAGCAATACCAAGGGGATTTGCAAAATGTACACATTTTGAGTTTTTCAAAATATATCGAAAAACTCCAAAGGCAGACTGTGGTGAAATCCATTTCCAAGGTGCCAACATGTAGAACTCTTGATGGTGCTATTTTAGGGTTTATTTTGATCACATAATATAAAACTGCCGAAGCAATTGTCACTGGGAATTATAAATTGAGTCTGCATACAATGTCAGACCTGGCTGAGTGTCGCTGTGAAGCAGCAAGCCGGCTTGGTGTCACCAAAGCAGCTGCAATGATGGGTAATTAACTTCTTAAACTCTCTGCTCACTTGAAGCTCTGATGGACTTACTCATCCAAGGCACCTTGGATGGCAAGAACAAGTTGGGGCAAAGGGCCTGTTTCCTGCTGTATGACTCTATGCAGGCGGCTGCCTTTCTCTGCAGCACCAAGCCCAGATGGTTCTCTGAGCTTAGGACTTGCTTCCTGTGACCTTCAGCCAAACTTCTCACCCCTTGGTGCACTGGCCTACTCTTCACATACTGGCTTCCTCCATCCTTAAAATTATCAACAATAATCAACAAATTGTCAGAATAATCAACAATTTCTTTTAAGTTTCACTTCCTCAAGAGAAGCTGTTGGTTGTCCCTGTAGATTATACAGGTGGACATAAATAGTCCTGCACTTCTGACGTACAACCCCCACCACTTTCACTTCACCACTCACCAGATCATCCTAGATGTTGGTCATTGCCCTCCCAACCAATGACAGCAACTCTCGAAGGAGGTACACAGATGACCCAGCACTGCCTCTCTGCTTTATGTTTTAGCAAGCATTGGGTGCCCTCTGGTCCTTTTCTAACCCAATGGAACAAATCCAACTCCACAGCCGAACTGAATTCCTACACTTCAAGTTAATCATGAGCCAATGGATTGTAATTAACAACAGCTGGTTTTTGCCTCCCTATGTAGTACACCCACCTTCCTATAGCAGAGATCGGGTTCAAACCCGGACTCAGATCAGCATGGTTCACCCTCATTCTGGATAAACTTTGGAATCATCAATATGTGTATTGTTTTACTTTAATGTATTACGTGGAGTTCCTCAAAGAACAAATTTTGACACAGCAATGTTTCTTCATTCTTAACTGCAAATGTCAGTCAAAATTTATCTGAATGAATTTGAT
Organism: Rhina ancylostomus; assembly: GCA_030265395.1. Taxonomy (NCBI): domain Eukaryota; kingdom Metazoa; phylum Chordata; class Chondrichthyes; order Rhinopristiformes; family Rhinidae; genus Rhina; species Rhina ancylostomus. Next base: position 5,472,246 of record JARFYF010000054.1, on the reverse strand, counting down.
GCACTTTTTTATTTTCAGGAAAAGGTTCAATATCCCTCTATGTCAGATTCATCTTTCAATAAGTCAGATGAGTTTTTAACTCCCAATCCTGAACTGGTCTCTCTTTACTCAGAAAGTTCAACTAATGGAGACCTTACTGAGAATCAACTTACCAAAGAGGTAAAATGTAAATACTTCACTGCTTTAACCTACATAAGAGTCTCTAAACTTTTTTTTATTCTTCCTAATCTTAAAGAACGTTATTTTACTTGTGTTCTTTTTCCCTTCATTTTGAAATCTGGAATGGGGAACTTCAGTTAAACCAGAGTTTCCACTTCCTTAGAATGTGTTATTTCTGTAGCTTCTTCCATTTCTTATGAAAAATCATCACCCAAAAAGGTTAACTGTTTTCCTCTCTCCACAGATTCTGGTTAATTGCTGAGCATTTCTAGCATTTTCTGCTTTTATACTGGAGCATCTGGGAGCAGAAGATAGGGAAAGTCAATGGGTATTCTAAATTATGAGGGATTTTGTTTCTATAATAAGAAGAAAATTTTCACTGGCAAAAATGTTGATGATCAGGACAAAGGTTTAATATTATTTGCAAAATAGCCAGAGAAGAGCTAAGGATAAAGTTTGTTCACACGAGTTATTATGTTGGGGAGCAGCATGGGAACAGATTTAACACTTCCTTTCAGAAGGAGTTAATTAGATATAAACTTTAAGAGGAAACTGTGCTCTACCTTGCAGAGGAGTTGACCAAAACTGTGTATTTTAAACCTTTATTCTTTTCCACTCCACATCTTCTCTTCCTCCTTTTCTTTGTGGATGCTTCAACATCAAAATTTAGTGTCACCTGATCACTCCTTGATATACCTACTTTTCTGTAATGTACTTAGCCTTGTCCCTTCACCAAGACTTCTTGGTTAAAAACAAATCCCAGCCTTTACTGTATGAAAAACAGATACTATTTGGCAACAAAACAAATAAACATTCTTCAGACCAGTATGTTTATTGGGACATTTACATTAATGGATGGAAGGAACATGGCAACTTTTCACTCCAGCTCAGCATGACATTGGGAAAGCTGAAGTTACAGGTTTTAAAGAAAGCAAGTAAAATACATATATTTAAAAACAAAATAATTTGTTTTGTAGTCCACTAGTTCTGAAGAGGAGTTAGAAATTACCAGAGAGGTTTGTCAGAAAAACACCATCTCTTTGAGAAGCTCAAGTGGTTCAGATATTGACATTGTCGGTAAGTATTAGCATCAACAAAGAGCCAACACTTAGTCGCACGTTACAGCCATAATTTGGGACAAGCAGCCGTCTCAGTTTTAATTCATAAAAAATGAACAGACAACCAAGCACATGTGCAGATGTGTGTACTCAAAAATTCTTAGGACCATTCCGTTGTAATCTGCAAAGTGATGTGATTACCTTACCAGAAACTAGTTAATACATGTTTGTATTTTGTAATAAGTACATATGCCATAAGTGATACTACTATGGATCCCTCCCTCCTTCACGAGGTTTACTTTCTTGTGCAGCATTAATTACCTTTTTTTAAATGCATGATTTGGGATAGCCTTTTGGACTCTTCAAGGATCCAGTGGTATGGTGGATGGGGAGGAAGTCACTTACCCCTGTTAGGGGTTCTTCAGTCACCAGCCACCCTCTAATACCTCACCAAAAATGTGAGGCTTGTTTGTTAGCCTCTGTTGACTATTTGAGCACCAGGAGCATCTTGGCCTATAACCATCCTCATTTGATGTAGGCATCCCAATGATCTGAATCAGGGCTGGTTTGCACACCCAAGCCCAGTATAGACTGGTGACCAAACCTGGGATCTTCATGATTTATGGAGCCCAGTTACCAGGTAACACAAAATACTTTAAGGAAACCCTGGCATCTGCAGGACTTATTATTATTATTATTATTTTACAATGATATTATTGTTCAGTATTTATAAAAGCACGAACACAAATAAGTTCAGATTTTGCAAAAAGCCTTATCGAGAGAGTCTTGTAGAATGGATGGTATTTTTGTGTATAGTGGTTTTTGTAAAGCAGACAAAAACATGGGCAGAAAATCATGACTTCCTAGCATGCTTGACTTTAAAGAGACCAGTCTAAGGATTAGTGGTAAGGAAAGAAAAACAAAGTTAAACATGCTTCTACCTTAATAATAAAATGAAATCACATTTATTTGTCTGTCAATTCTAGGAAAAGAGGTCATAGGTAAAGTAATGGAGCGGAAGAACAGTAGTAGAGACCGGAGTGGAGTCAGCAAACTCAGCCTTACACCATCAGCAGGGTAAATCAATATTTGAACAGCTACTTAACTGTCATTATTAGGGATTAGAGTTTGCTGGACGATAAGTTGTCTGACCAACTCGTACAAGTATCCCAAATCATCCTGTGTATTCAGCAACCGGTGGAATTGAACTGATGAGAGGTTTGCCCCTATTGTTTTATCCAACTGTTCTCTGTCCAATTCAGTGTGTAAAAGCACATTTCCTTCCTCATTTATGGAAGGTAAATGTTCTTGGCCGAAGATGATGGTTACATTTCTTGCCAACTACAAGAAGCCGAGTGTTTTTTTCCTGATTATGCTACCCATTTTTCATTTAAATTTTTCATTTTCATTAAATCAAGGTTAATGACCACAGCCACTATTTTTCTAGTCCTCTCACCAGCCACACTCAGTTTATCAGTATATCTACGATGCTACACACCTGATTCTTTGCTGTAATGTTATAATAGACATCAGCCAAAGTGGGCACTAAGAAAGAAAAGGCTCCTTCGAAACTATATCCAATAGTGCAGTTCTCAGTGCTTCAGAAACTAATAACAAGAATTTGACAATATGGTAAATGTAATTTTCCAATCTTTTTCTCTGTTTTATACTAAGTGTGGAAAACCTCACTCAGGAAAATGAGAGAAACCAGTCAGGAATCATGGCAAGATCATTGTTGATCTTATTTCCTTGGATCACTCAGCTTTATCACAATCCACAACACTCAACACACCTTTTGTTTTAATAATACCTACATTGTGGGTTACTTTCTAACCTTTCAGTCTCTTTAAACTTGGGTGCACACACAGCATGTTCTTCTCGCTGTTTAAAATGGTCTCAACGTCAAGCACCAAGTTTCTGAGGTAGGGTTTCAACTCGAATCATCGGCAACTTCTTTCCCTCCACAAATGCTGCTAGACCTGCTGAGTTCCTCCAGCAGATTATTTGTATCTCCAAGCACCAAGTGTGCCCAGATTTCCCCTAAGTCATGTATTGGGTACAAAACACCAGGACTAGGCTGGAATATTAGTTCCTCAATTTCAGTCCAGGGTCTTATTTTTAATTTCTCTTTTGGAGTGTTCCTCACACCATTAAATCATAATTAGTATCAGCACCAAAAGGCGCTCTGTTTAAAGATGAGGCATATGCATATATTCATCATTCAAGAGTGGTTGATTGAATAAAATGGATATGTCAAGGAAATTTTGAATTATCTGAGTTAATACACTTGTGCCAGCAGAATGACTCCCGGTCCAGTTTTACAATGACCTCTATGTCCTGCTGAATTCTTACCAACCACCTTAAGCCTGAAATCTTAACATCATTGCATCCAACTGTGGGACAGGTTGTCTCAATGAGAAGAAATTTACCAGTGAAGTGATAACTTTCCTAATGATTCCTAATTTTAAAATACCATTGTGGATGCTTCATTAATCCATAATCCCACACAGCTTCCCCCTTATGAGGCTAGACAAGTAACAAAGAACAATCAGTGTTGCTTTTTGCTCCAGCAAAAATTGAACAAGTTAATCTCAGTGGGCTGTCTGTTTTCACTTTTGAGGTAATACAGTTTAGTTTTCTTCATTAAAGCAGCTTGTTTCTTCAATAAAATTAACAAAATTGCTCCTTTGGCGAATTGATTGCTGCATTTGTAAATTATCTGTGGGGTCAGCACTGTATTTGACCTGGTTGCATCTTTCAGGATGTACAAACTCTTGATTCTGTTGTTAATTAAATGTATGAAGTTTATCTGGGAATATCTACATCAGAGGTCTGAGTAAAGAGAAACAATCTTTTCTACAATAGATTTTGTGCTGGATTCTTTCTCGCTGGACAAAATGTAATCAGGCCCAGCCAGTTCATCAAACCGTATATTTATACCTGTGATGGTTAATGGTCCTTGGGCACGTGTCAGTAACTTAACCTGGCAAAAGAAATGTTGCTTTAATATAGAGATGTCTGTTAAGTACCAAGGCTGCCACTCTGTCCAAAGCAATGTGCTTGTCTTAAATTGCTGCAGTCTTCTGCTTCAGAAGGTTTGATAAATTCCCTGAAAGTTGAATTCTTTATTTCAAAAATACTGTTTTTATTATAAAATTAGCAAATTTGTAATATGGCACATTCATATTTTGCTTTTCTTAGTAACTTCAGGATGTCAATTTTCCTTTGTAAACATTCCTTGATCTCAAAATCCCAATGATTATTGTTACACAGATTCAGTGTGCAATGACTGGAGAGCCATAAACAAAAGCCTTTCCCCAGAGAGTCTTTGCAGTGGCTACATCAAGCTACAGTGTGTCACTCAGCACATTATTCCGTCCATGAAAGGTGTCAGCCTTAGAGAGGTTCTTGAACTTGAAAACCAGCAAGTTTCAGACACACCAGAGCTCATCTTTCACCAAGCTGATAAAGTTCCACCAGTGGTTGTTTTCTCTCAGTATGTGCTGCTGGAGACAGCCATACAGCATGGAGCCAGTGTTATGCAACTGTCCAGGATGAATGTCGGCAAAGATCTTGACAAACACACATCCCAGAAGTAGACAAATGACAGAAATGTGACGGGACTGAGACTCTGACTATGCACATAGACTCTGGCAGGGAGGGCTCATCTCACCATCAGCCTGACAAAGTATTGTTTGATGGATTGATTTGTGGTCATAGAGTTATACAGCACAGAAACAGGCCCTTCTGCCCCCCATGTCCATGCTGACCATAAGTAACTATTTAACTAATCCCATTTACCAGCAGTTGGTCTGTAGCCTTCTATGCCTTAGCAGTTCAAGTGCTCATCTAGATACTTTTTAAATGCTGTGAGAGTAACTCTCTCTCTGCTGGGGTAAATGACATGTTGGAACAAGAACAAAATGCTGGAAAAAAATCAGCAGGTCAGGTACCATCTTTGGAAAGAGAAACAATGTTTTGGGTCTGCAACTCTTCATCTGAACTCTTCAGAAAATTCTAACGAAATGTCACAGACCCAAAATGTTGTTTCTCTTTCCACAGATGCTGCCTGACCTACTGAGATTTTCTAGCATTTTCCCTTTTTCAGATTTCCAGTGTCTAGTTTTTCTGATTTTCAGAGATATTTTGGCCTTTAATCCAAGATGATTTGGGTACAAGATTGGATAGATGTTGCTCCAATTATATTGGGCCCAGGTGAGACCATATCTTATTGATGATAATGATAAAGTTTGCAATTATTGTAAATCTGCTCTGTGTAATAACATACTCCCTTTTGGGCTTCAGTGATCCAGTGCACAAGTCAGGTTAATGCTACGGGGCATTGTTGTTAACCGATCTGGAATAATGGTCTGCCAGAACAGATGGTGAAAATGGTCTAACTCTTAGGTCACCAGGTTTATGGTCCATTGCTGGAAGAAAACAATTTTGATCTTGATAGAACCTTTCATGAGCTCAGGACATCCCAAAACATTTCACAGCTAAATGAAATACATTTGAACTGTTGTGACTGTTGTATTGTAGGATGTACCAAAGCCAATTCATGCTGCAATGAGGAAAAAATATTCTAGTGTTAGGTGAGTAGTTAATTTTGGCAAGAACCTTGGAAGAGATCTCCAGCTTGTCTTCAGAAAACACCATGGGACATTTTACATTCACTGTGTGGGAAACCATAGTTTGGCATCTCATTGAAAGGTCTGCATGTCTGTCTAGATAGTGTGTTCAAATTATTGGTTGCAACTTGAACCCACAACCTTTAGACTCGGAGACAAGAGTGTTACTCACAATGATGAGAGGAGTAACAGTTAGGAAAATTGTATCCAGTTTTTTTTTGCTGTATCTTATCACTAATCAGGCAACCTCTCTAATGAGAAATAAATTCACCAGCAAAGTGCCAGTGAAAATGACAAAGCAGTTTTACTTGACAGCTATATTCTAAAATTAAAATGTATTTTTTATACAGTTGAAATAACTTTTTGTTTCTCGTGACCTAGATCATTTTCTGATATCCAGAACCTTTCCTGCATTCCACGTGACAGATATTTCATGAATAACCTTCTGCTCTCAAAAACACCTTCCTGTACAAGTGGGCCGATCAATAACAGTACTCCATGTTCTGTCATCACAGGTGAGTAGGAGACAACTGCAAGTGTAAAACTGTAGCTGTTTTCATGATCAGGAATATGGCATTACTGGCACCTAGTTCATTAGTACCTAATCATACAGTGTGCAGCACGATAGCACAAATGTTAGGCTCTCTGCTGGCCCTTTATGGGGTGGGGAGTGTTATGTTATTGTTACGGACTAGGTTAAAATTAGTGAGGTTCCTTTAAGATAGTGTGTGTGGCGTGCTTATGTCAACAGAAGATAAAGAACGTCATGATGTTGTTGAAACAACCAGTCGGAGTCAGTCTGAAGGAGAGAGAGGAGAAAAAGATGAGAGAGAGACACCAGCCTGCTTGTTTTCGCTATCGATGGATGAGAAACAATAACTGCGACTGTCACTGCAATCCACGTATGGATTGTTGAGAGTAATCCGGTGGAGTTC
>JARFYF010000054.1:5249610-5259706 GCA_030265395.1 Rhina ancylostomus | reverse complement strand
GGCATGAACATTGAATTCTCCCACTTTGAGTAAGCCCCCCCACCCCCCTGACTCCCAAGCCCATAACTTTTTGATCTTTAAAATCACTTATTCAGTTTGTCAGAATTTGCTTCTGTACCAGTTTGCTTCAATACATCAGGTACTGCTCTGAGTGTATGTTGTATGTGAAATATTTGGGCTACTCTTTGTCAGAAAATGATGGAAACACACCTTCTTTTACCTGTCAGTCCCTGGGAGCTCTGAGTTGCCTGTGTGTTGGTCCCACTGTTATCTGTGGTTCAGTGCTGCTGTGATGGGTCACAGACTGCGCAAGGCTGTTGTTGTCAGTTTATGTTCCCTCTTTACTTCGAGCCTGTGATCTGGGTAATGGCAGAACTGAAGCATCTGGGAGTTGGGTGAATTTTTTTTTACCACTAGTGGGAGGATGTTGCATCCTTGCAACTGATCTTCCTAGTGCTGGCCATCTCTCTTGGTCATGCCACACTGGCCCAACTCCGCACTGCTCCCAGCACGTCCAACAAGTTAATGCCCAGATAATCTGTTTTGGTGATGTTGGTGAAGTGATTGTACATTGGCTTGGGACTTTGGTTGGTGAGGGGGAAGAGGTGTCTTTAACATCCAGGGTCTGCCTTTTCATGGCTTGCATTGTTTCCTCTCCAGCTCACTGGCTGCATCACCCACAGAATGCACCCCCCCCCCCCCAGCCAGACCTTCCCTGACCACTCCTTCAGCCTCCCCTTTTCAAGATGTCATTATATTTCAAGTTCACTTGTCATGATCAATAGTAGAGACTTAAAGGGAACTCAGAGGAGTCCTCAATCTTTGGTGGTGGAAAGAAACTTGGTGCAATGCAGTAGGTCTGTAACTTTTTTTTCTCCCCTGCCCCCCCATGTGACAAAGATGCAGTAGGCACAGGAAGAGTTCATTGTCCCTCGAGCCTGTACTGACATAGCTTGTCTGCAGCTGTACCCCTTTGTGGATCTGGCCCATCCCTGCCCCTCCAGAAGGAAAGGGAGTAGTGGGCAGAACCAAGGGATCATCCTAAATTGCCCTTTAATCTGTAGATTTATTCGTTGGGAAACATGGCATTTCCTGGGAGGTGTTTGGAGCTTGAGGTCCTACAAGGTGCAAAAGATCCAAAACTTGTGGCCATGATGTAGGCAGTCAGGGCTGTGGCAGCATTTGGTAAGGAGGAATTCTGTAGAACTAAAGCACAGAAACAGGCCGTTTGGCCCAGCTGGTCTATGCTGGTGTCGGCAGCCTACGTGTGAATGGGGTTGTGTTGCAGGGAGAGGATGGTGGGGACACAGGATGTTGGAAACCATCTGTTTACAAGGACGTTGAAGGATGTGGTTGCTTTCTTGCAGCCTTGCGGGGGGGGAAGCCCTTTACAGTCATGGGAGGCTTGTTGAAAAGATGTCACCTTTGTGATGTTTGTGTTGAAATGTGGTTGGCACTTCAGGAAGCTGTTCAGTGTTCTTTTTTCTCATTTTGTTTGCCAGTTCATGGAGCAGTCCCATTTCCCTGCCAATTTTCCCTGTAACCTCTTCTACCCACGGGGCTGCGGTCTAAATGTGGCTAAATGGACTCTTTTATACTTAAGTCCAGTGGTGGCTGAAGGGTCTGTTTCTGTGCTGTATGTCTCTGCCTCGCATCCTTTCTACCATTTGCACTACACCAGGAACAATTTAGTGGCTAATTAATCTACCGACAGACATGAATTTTGGATATGGGAGAAATCTGGAGCACCTGGGGGAGCCCCATACAGTCATGGGGAGAACATGCAAACGTAGACAGCAGTGGAGGTCAGGGTTGCTGGAGCTCTGAGACAGCAGTTCTACCCACTGTCCCACTCTGTTCTCGATGTATGTCACTCTCCACCTCTCCCCAGTCCCTGCTCACAGATTAACATCCTGTGAGGGCTGTTGAAATGGAGGAAAGTTTCTGTTGGTCTCAGTCGGCTGGCTTTGCACCGACCCAAAGCTGGAGCTTGTCCAGAGGGAGCTGGCTCTCCACTTGCTCTGCAGTGCTCTGCACTGCCAGACTGAGCCAGAGCAGGAAGCTGGCAGTGAGCACAAGATGTTAATGGTTCTGGGAAAACGAGCCAACATTCTTGTCACCGCATTGAGCAAGGGAGGACCATCCCGTCTGATTTTCTGAACTAAAATTCCAGTTCTAAATGATTTGTGTTCAGTTATTAAATCCAAAAGACAAGTTATTAAATCTAAGAATTAAAAGAAGGTAGCATTTAGAATCAACAGCACTGACTAGCATTTACACAGCATTCAGTAAAACACCCCAAGGCAGCAACCTTAGACGTGTTGAAGCCCTCTGACTGAAAGTTGAGTCAAAGATGTAGGTTTTCAAGGATCATCTCAAGAGGAAAGAGGGGCAGAGGTAGGAAAGGAATTCGAGAGCTTGGGGCCCCAGCAGCTGAAGGCATGATTGCTAATGGACAGAATTGGAGGCACTTGGATATCTTGGTGTTTTCTGGGGATGGAGGAGATTCGAGAAGGGGAAGTGAGGAAGGAAGACAACAGATTTGAAAGCGAGGTTACGAATTTTAAAATCTGAGCAGTGTCAGAGTAATGTGCAATGTTAGGATGCGAGGGGGGTCAGCCTGGTGCTGGAGGTCTATGCTGTGGAGGTGATGTGGTAGCAGAGAAACCCTGCTCTATCTTTGGAGAAACACATTTTCCCAAGTGACTGGCAAGGGAAGGAACAGGTTGGCTCCTTCATGTTTTAGTACCCATCATCTTTCTACAGGACAACCATTTGAGGAATAGAGCAGCCAGCCGGGGAACCCTGTGGAACAAGGAGCTTCTGTGGACAGTGGGTGGGTTATTCAGCACAGTGATGTAACTTCTCCTCTGCTTATTAGTGGGTAAGGCATTAAAAGGGTTACTTATCACACTTGCAAGTTAGAACAGGTCTGAGGTGGATGCTCTTTCTTCCCCCCCCCCCCCCCGCCTCCAAACCCACCTAACTTCACACTTGATCACCACGTTGTATTCGTCATTTCTTTATCCAGCTTCTTAAATGAATCAATGTTATTCACCTCTGCTCCCTGAGGAAACTAGTTCCATGCGGAGCAGTTATCAAATATTTTTCCTTCCCCCACCTTTAAACAGTTCCTTGTGTGAGCACAGCAGTCCAGGCGCTCTACACAAACAGCAACAGCGCCTGTGGCATTTGCCCACATAACAAGCAGGATAGTGTGGAAAACTATTAGATTTAACAAGTCTTGCTTGCTCCTGCTCTAAGTGGTCAATAAGGGACTGAGTTTTTTAATGCAGCTTGTGAATGGGTTGTATCAGAAATCCTTAGAAACTGTAGCATTTATTCAGGAAAGAAAGAGGGATCTGTATCCTTAAGATATTTTCTCATTTTTGGGGTTTTGACCCCAGAGAGCAGATGGCGTGGGGAATAACAGGTGCTTCCTGTACTTTGCAAAGGATTTTGTTTACCACAAGCTCTAACCCCACCTTCAGCCATACCGTGGTTGGGTGGCAGAGTAGTTATCCTGCCACACAACTCTTCACTCCGGTTCTCCCTCCCTGATGTCTGCTTTTAAACATGCCCTCCCCAACCCTATCACTGTGATGCCTTCCCGATTCCTGCACCACTGGTGGCTCTGTGTTTTGCAGCCAAGGCTCTGCGTTCTCCCTGCTGAACCACTGCCTCTTTCTTTTTCCTTTGTTTTTAAGTTGATGCTTAAAACCCATCTTGGGACCTGCCTTTTGGTCACTGCCCTATTTTCTCCAAACTCCGTTTGGTTTCAAGTTCCGTCTGTGAAGCACTTTCCAGCTATTTACCATGTGAAGGTTGTTGGAAGAAAGTCTTGGTACTGATATAGTTCACACCATCAGGACTTCTTTCTGATAAAATAAATTGTGGCCAGCTCAAAGACTCGTCTTTTTCTGTGTGGTGACTTCTGTGCTCGGTTGCCTGACGTATATCGGCAGAACGGCCCCTCACTACAGTATTCTGCTCTGCTCCCCTTGCTCTGTAAGCTGAGGCTTGCAGGTACCAGTAGCATCTTTTCACTCAAATTGTTTTGAGTTGACCTTGTTAATTTCATTGATGTTTGTGGAAGCTTGCTGTGCACAAGTTATCTCTATTTACCCAAGTTATAGTGATTATAATTTAAGAGTTAAGGTGGTGAGTTTGTGGATTTTGCTGAATGGGTGCACTATTGAATGGTTACACTATTGAATGGTTTCCTTTATCCTTTTCCTTTGAAATATTTTTCAATGATTTTTGTTTCTGTTTTCCTTTTGCAGTCTTTTCAAGGGAGCCAAGGCCGAGCTTACCTGTTCAATTCAGTGTGAGTATCATGGGAATGAGGCCATAGCACTAAACGGCGCCAGAGCTTCTATCCTCAAACCTATACATCCCTGCCTCAAATCTCTCTGGTTTGTCCCTCCCCCTTCTATTTAAAAAAAATCCATAAAAATGGAAGCACGAGGAGGCCATTCAGCCCCTTGTGCCTGCTCTACCATTCAGAATCAGATTTATTATCACTGACTTGTATGACTTGAAATTTGTTGTTTTTGTGGCAGCAGTACAGTGCAAAAAAATTACTATAAATTATGAAAATAAATAGTGCAAAAAAAAGAGGTGATGTTCATGGATCATTCAGAAATTGGATGGCAGAGGGGAAGAAGCTGTTCCTGAAACACTGAGTGTGGGTCTTAAGGCTCCTGTACCTCCCTGATTGGTAGTAACAAGGAGAGGGCATGTCGTGGATGGTGAGGTTCCTTAGTGATGGATACTATCTTCTTGAGGCACCCCCTCTTGAAGATGTCCTCGATGGTGGGGAGGGTTGTGCCTGTGATGGAGCTGGCTGAGTCAACAACCCTCTGCAGCCTCCATACCAGGCTGTGATGCAACCAGTCAGAATGCTCTCCACTGGACATCTGTAGAAGCTTGCAAGAGTCTTTGATGTACCAACTCTCTTCAAACTCCTAATGAAGTAGAACCGCTGGCCAGCCGCCTTAGTGATTGCATAAATGTGTTGGGCTTGGGATAGATCCTCTGAGATGTTGACGCCCAGGAACTTGAAACTACTCACCCTTTCCACCGCTAACCCCTCTGAGGACTGGTGGGTGTTCTCCTGATTTCCCCTTCCTGAAATCCACATTTCCATGGTCTTGCTGACATTGAGTGCAAGGTGGTTGTTGTGACACCACTCAACCAGCTGATCTACCTCACTCCTGTACACTACCTTGTCGCCATCTGAGATTTTACTGACAACAGTGGTGTCATCTGCGAATTTATAGATGCTTTAAATTAGCTGTGGAGCATTCAGCGTGGAAATGGCCCTTCAGCCCACTAAGTCCATGCTGACCATCAAGCACCCATTTATATTAATCATACAATAATTCCTTTATTTATTCTCCCCACATTCCAATCTACTCTCCCCAGAGTTTACCACTCACCAACACTGGGGCAGTTAAGTAGCCAGTTAACCTACCAACCTGCATGTCTTTGGTCTGTTTTGGGGAAATGAGCACCCAAAGAAACCCACTCAGTCTTGGCTAATCATCTACTTCTGCACCGCTTTCCTTCACAAACCCGATGTGCCTGGTTTTCCTTAAAATAACTAAAATCTGGGGATCTTTTTTGAATACATTCAACAACTTGCCTCCACAACCTTTCTAGGTAGTGAATTCCAAAGGTTCATTGCCACACTCTAGGTGATAAATCTGTCTTGAATAGCTGACCTTTTATTTTTGAAAAGGTAACCCCTATTAAGATAAGATATATCTTTTATTAGTCACGTACATCGCAACACAGTAGAATGCATCGTTTGTGTAGAGTGTTCTGGGGGCAGCCCCCAAGTGTCACCACGCTTCTGGTGCCAACGTAGCATGCCCACAACTTCCTAACCCATCTCTGGAATGTGGGAGGAAACCGGAGCACCCAGAGGAAACCCACGCAGACATGGGGTGAACGTACAAACTCCTTACAGACAGCAGCTGGAATTGAACCCGGGTTGCTGGTGCTGTAGTAATGTTACGCTAACTGCTACACTACCATGTTCTGGATACGTCAGCCAGGGGGAAGCTCCACAAGGACCCCGGCAAGTCCCTTTAGAATTGAGATCCTTTCTCATAAACTCTATCTGCTTAACCTTTCCTCGTACAACAAAGCTTCCCTCTCACTAATCAATCTGATAAACCTTTACTAGACTCCCCATATCTATATCCTTCCTTGGGTAGGGAGATCAGACCTGTATGTCATGTCATATTCTGGATGTAACCTCGCCTGAAATCTGTGTAACTGGAGTAAGACCCCTCTACTCAACTCCTCCTTACAGTGAAGACTAGCATACCATTCACCTTTCAGTTTGCTTACTGCATCTGCAGGCATGGACAGTGATTCATGTACTGGGGCACCCACATCCTCCTGAACACCAACTTTCAATCTCTCGCCACATAAATACTATTTAATTTTTTTCTAACAGTGGATGCCCTCTCAGTATTTCTAAGTTGTATTCAATGTACCATATCCTTGCTCATTCACTTGTCTACATTCCTCCCTCCACCCCCAGTTTCCCCTCTGCAGCTTCCTCACCATCCACCACACTTCTCCCAGCTTTGTATCATAAGCAGACTTGGATCTGTTACACTTGTTTCCCTCGTATGAGTCATTTGAAGTAGTTTGTACACAGCTGGGACCCCAGCACCCTGCTGGTCACAGGCTCCCAACCTGAAAGTGGCTTGTTTATTCCTGCAGTTTTCTGGCCTTGAACCAATTCTCAATCAATACCAGTGTATCATTCCCCCTTTTCCCCAGTACCATGCATTTCTAATCCATTACTTGGATATAAAAGAAAAACCTCTTGGATGACACCTTATTGAAGGCTTTCTGGAAGTCCATATGTACCACAGCAACTGACCCCTATTTTACTAGTTACAACCTCAAGAATCTGATGGATTTGTCAGACATGATTTCCCTCTTGTGGATCCATGTTGTTTGCCCAATCCTATTACATCAGTAGTAGGAAGATTGCTGGTATTCATTAAGTGCCCTGTTGCCACCTAATGAATACCAGCAATTTTCCTGCTACTGATGTTGGTCAAACTGGTCATTTGTTCCTATTTTCATTCGCCCTTTTCTCAATGGTGTAGTTAAATTTGCTACCATCCAATCTGCAGGAACAGTTCTATAAGTGTATGAAACTTAGAAGCAGCTATGGTTGTCACCTCTAAACCGTAGGATGCAGTTCATCAGGCCCTGGGGATTTATTGGCTTTCAGTCCTATTAATTTCTCCAAAGTGTTTTTTTTAAACCAGTGCTGATTTCTTTGAATTCGATCTTTACTCTAGACTTGAAGTCCTCTATTTAGAAGGTTTTCTGTTGTCTTCAGTGAAAACAGACAAAATGTTGGATGTTGAACAGTGGGGTTGGGGCCTTGGGTGTTAAGGGCCCACACCCCAGCCCAGTCCTATCTCATCTCCCAAGTTGCTGCCCAGCATTGTGTGTGGACTGGTGTTAACCCTGCTCTTTGCTTGCATCTCTTCTGCAGAGTTAATGTGGGTTGTGGACCAGCGGAGGAGCGAGTTCTACTCACAGGCCTGCATGCGGTGGCAGATATATACTGTGAAAACTGCAAAACCACACTGGGCTGGAAATATGTGAGTTGCTGTGTCTGTGAAGTGCCTTGTGACATTTTGCTACATTCTGGGTGTTTATATAAAAGCAAACTGATTAATAGTGCACCCTGCTCCTGTAGATGGTGTATGGTGCCTTTTCCACATGTCCCCGATTAGCAAACTGACATTGACTTGACCAAACAAACTGTGAAGCTGTTGTAGTTCTTGTACGTGATGATCAGTTGCAACCAAGCTTGCCCAATTATCATCATTGTGTAATGATAAATAATGAAGGTGCCACACATTAATGTTTCCTCATATTAGTGGGTTGGTTTGAGAAGTGAAGGAAACTTTTTTATATCCAGACTCTAACTGAATCTGGGAATGATCCCAGCCCAGCAGTTCCATGAATATAAAATTCAAAGACACTGCAAATGCTGGAAATCTGAAGTGCAAACATTGGAAACACTTATCACGTCAGGCAGTATCTGTGGAAAGAGAAACTGGGTTAACATTAGGTCGAAGACCCTTTGTCTGTGGTTCCTGGTTTGGCAATAAATTTCTTTAAAAATCAATAATTCCCATGTGTTCAAATCTCTATGATCTCTCTCTAGATAATGGTTCTTTAACCCGCTTAGATCCGTGATCCTCTGATTCTGGTTTCTTTTATCGCCTTCTCCCCCACAAAGTTTCCTCCACTGACAACTGTGCTTTCACCTGCCCAGATATCCCTGTTAGACCTCCTCACCGCTCCTCTAAGCTACCCCACTTACAAGGTGCAAGTGAGAAAGTGTGATGGAGCGTTCTCCCATTGTCTGGATGAGTACCACTCCAGCAGCTGCCAGATTGGCACCCCCACCCACTGTTCTAAACACACACCTTCTCCTGACCACCATTACACCGTGGCTCCTTTGTTTACCTGCTGTAAGGTAGGCCCCCGGAACTCTCTCAAACTATTTTAAGAGCACCTCAGAACTCTGCTGGCTAGAGCGGCAATGGTAGCAGGCACGTGGGAAGTCTACCAGTTACAGGCTCCCTCTGAGGGCGGTGCTGCAGGTAGTTCTACTGCCTTGCAGGTCCAGCAAGCTGGGTTCAGTAGTGCTGTTTGTGTGGAGTTTGCACATTCTCCTTGTGACTGTGTGGGTTTCCTTGGGTGGTCTAATATCCCCCACCATCCCCTAGACAAGCCAGTTGTTAGGTTAATTAGCTGCTATAAGGTACCCCTGGTGTAAGCAACTGGTGGGAGAAATGGGCACGGGAAGTGTTGCAGGTATGTGCGAGAGAATCCGCTACAGTGACATGAGTGGGGGAATTGGATTGTTATGAGAGCCAGCATAGACTTGATGGGCTGAATGTTCTCCTATATTGTTAAGAAATGCAAGTTGGATTTGGAAATATATTGTCATGGATCAAAGTCTTAGTAACTTCCTCCACAGTAATGCTCTGGGAGTGCTGTCACTGCAGTGGTTAACATGGTAGCTCACCATCACCACCTCGAGCAGTTAGGGATTGATGGTAAATGCTGGCCTTAAATGAATATAAAACATTGTTTCCCCATCTGTCAGTTTCCTGCCCTGATATCTGGTTGTGTGATTCAGTATCGTGTTTTGCTCCTTTGAAAACTATTCCAACAAGCTGCTGTTGCTGCTGCCAAACTCTGTTGCGTGTTTTTTTTTTACAGGAACATGCCTTTGAGAGCAGCCAGAAGTACAAGGAAGGGAAGTACATTATAGAACTTGCTCACATGATTAAGGACAATGGGTGGGAGTGACTGAAGGTGGTGCTGGAGCCGACTGCTGAGTTGTCAACCCTGAAGCAGGAGAAGTAACTGAAGGCTTTGGTTGTACATGTACAGGGGGGAGCTGGGCTGCTCGACTCCACCTGCCAGATGCCTGCCTCTGCGTTTCTCTCGTCGTCATCCCCCTCCCACTCCCCCAGTCTTTTCTCTGCTTCTCCTCCTCTGGCCGAATGTCCCTGGCCTCCCCTCTCCATCGTGGTGTCGGCTGAGCGATCGCATCAAAGCTTGAGGGCGTTCTGCTTCCCATGACGTTTTCCCCAGGTTTGTATTGAGAGCAGTTTCAGTGATGTTTGTCTGAGCACAGCATTCCTCTGGAACGTGCCAGGCAGGGAGGGAGCTTGGAGGGGGGGGGGGGGGGTGGTGGTGGTGGCAGCCGAGTCCTTGGGCTGTGATGGGACCTGGAGCTTCAGTGTGTCCCCCATCTGTCTGCTCGGCTGATCCAACCCCCCCTTCCTTGGGTTCCTCCATGCTGGGCAGCTGTTGGGCATGTCCTACTCCCCTGGCGTGGTGTAAACAGGAAGATGCCTGTGCTTCCCAGAAAGAAGGAAGTCATGGCCCTCATGCCTTGAGCCAAAGGGTATCCCCACCACCCCTCTCACTCCAGCCTTGCGATGCTGATGCTGCAGTTGATTGGTGCACTGACAGGAACAGGTTGAGGGGCAGAATGGCCTCCCCCCCCCCCCCCCCCCCCCCCCCC
>JARFYF010000054.1:5204238-5214396 GCA_030265395.1 Rhina ancylostomus | reverse complement strand
TTCTCCCCCCACTTCCCCTGGTCACCCGTAACAGGGCACACTCTCCCTCTCCCTCCATAAATGCCGCTCGACCCACTGAGTCCGGCCCCTGCAGTCTACAGCGAGTTCCCAGCTTAGCAACTGGTTTCTGCACAGCAAGATTCCACAGCAGTCTGATGATGAACGGAAACGAATGACCAGTCTAGGGCCCTAAATCCAGACGCTAGGGAGGAATAAGGTGTCTGTTAGCCCCGACGCAGTGTGGAGCTTTGTTACGAGGCACGATGGTGAATTGGCGGGATATATTTAAGAAGGAACGCAAAAATGCGAATGGATAGGTGATCCAAACACAGCTAGTGCGAGAGGTTAAGGATGGTATTAGCTCCAAAGCTGACTTGTATATAGAAGCAAGCTCGAGGATTGGGAGCAGTTTGGCTTTCAGCAAAAAATAGACCAAGAGGTTTATTAAGAGAGCAAAACTAAACCATGAGAGTAAACTTGCAAGAAACTTAAAAGCAGACCGTAAAAGCTTGTACAAATCTACTTTTTGTACTTTAAAGGTTAAGACGGTCGCAGATCCTTACAGTCAAAAACAGAAGAATTTATAGCAGACAAAAAATTGGAAAAGTAATTAAACAAATACTTTGGTTCTGTCTTCATGGAAGGGAACGTAAACATCTTCCTAGAAGTGCTAGGGGATTAAGTCTAATGGAAAAAAAAGAAATTAAAGGAAGTTAGTATTATTTTAAATGAAAGTGTTGGGGAAATTATTTACAATTTTTAAACCACATGGAAGGCCTGTTGAGTCTCTGCCAACTCTCAGAGCGAACACATTCTCCCGCTTGTACTCCTCCATTCTCTCTCATCCCCCTGATTCTCCTACCACGTGAGAGATAACTTATAGCCAATCAACCTACAAGCCAGCCCGTGGAATGTGGGAGGAAACCGGAGCATCCAGGACAGAGTGCAAACTCCACACGGTCATCACTGGAGGACCAGATTCAACGTTGGTCGCTGGAGCTAGGAGGCAGCAGCGCTTGCTGTTGCGCCAGTGAGCTGAGGGCGTCTAGGGGATAAAGCTGATGACTCCCCAGGGCTTGATCACTTGATTCCTTGAGTACTAAAAGAGGTGGCCTTGGAAATAGTTGTCATCTTCCAAAATTCATAGGTTATGGAACAGGTACTGCAGATTAGAGGGTTGCAAATGTAACCCCACTACTTTTTAAAAAAAGGAGGTTGAGTGAAAATGGAACAACAGAATGATTAGCCTAAAATCACTAGTAAGGAAAATGCTTAGTGTCTATTTTAAGGGATGTAATAACAGGACCCTCAGAAAATTTAAAAGGGATCAGACAAACTCAACATAGATTTATGAGAGGAAATTTGTGTTTGACTAAATGTGATGTACATGGTAGAACAGTCAAGGGACAACCTGGGGATAAATGGATCTTAGGCTGCCAAGTGATACAGCTGGTAAATCCGCTACATCATTGGCTTAAGCAGCCTGGGTTTAACCCTGACCTTGGGTGCTGTTGGTGTGGAGTTTGCACGTTCTCCCTGTGACGGCGAGGGTTTCACCACCTCCCCGCCCCTGATGTGCCGCTTTTCTCCCACGTCACAAAGGCATGCGGGTTGGTAGGTTAATTGTTAACTGAGAGGTGCCCCTAGTGTGTGGGTGAGTGGTAGAATTTGGGGGAGTTGATGGGAATGAGGGGAGAATGGGTTCCAGGGAACGGGATTGCTGTGTGATCCGGCATAGGCTCAATGGGACAAATGCCCTCTTTCTATGTCATAAAGAACTGTATGTGTGGAAGGTCTCTGCAGGAATCAGGGCTCAGGCCCCAGTTATTCGCAATGTGCATCAATAAATTGGTTGCATGAAACTAATATTTCTGAGTTTGCTGACAATATGAAACTGGCTGGGATTGTAGTTGTGAGGGCACAGAGATCCTTTGAGGCAGTTTAGGCAAGTTGAGTGAATGGGCAAACACCTGTGAGGTTAGCATTTTGGTATGAAAAACGGAAAGGTAGGATATTGTTTGAATTGCTGATAGATTGGGAAGTGTTCCTGCACAGAGGGATCGCAATGTGTTTGTGCACCAGTCACTGAAAGAGAAAATGCAAGTGTAGCAAAACGCAAGAAGGGAAATGGTATGTCGGCCTTCCCTGCAAGAGATTTGGAGTTTAACAGCAACAGTGTCTTACTATAATTATACAAGCCTTGGTCAGACCAGGTCAGGAGGGCTGTCTGGTCTCCTTGGAGTTTTGGTCTCCTTGCGCAAAGCCATAGGAGTGCAGTGAAATTCCGTGGACTGACTCCTGGGATGGGAGGACTGGCAGGATGACAGCTGCGATCGACTAGGTTCCAGAGTCTAGAAGGATGAGATGGGATCTCATTGAAAAGCACTCATTTCTGACAGGACTCGACAGACCAGACTGTCTGCGGGGAGGATGTTTCCACTGGCAGCAGGGTTCGAGAATGAAGGGTCACAGTCTTAGGATACTGACTGAGATGGGAAGTGGGGTGGTGAACCTGTGGACCTCTGTATCACAGAGGACCTTGAAGGTCAATTCGCTGAATATCTTTGGAGATGGATCGACTTCTCTACACGAAAGACATCGAGGTTTATGGGGAGAGCGGGAATATTGCAGTGAGATAGAAGATCAGCCAAGATCTCATTGAATGGCAGAGCAGTCTTGAAGGGCTGAATGGTCTATTGATAGTGTTTGCTACGCCACTGAGTAATGACAAAGTCAAAGTGGAGATAATTGTCGTGTGCACAGGTGCAATGAAAAACTTGCAGCAACATCACAGGCACAAGATCATATAAACAGCATTCACGAGAAAAACATAACCGTAAGTTATATACAATTTTTGCAGGAAAGAACACAAAACCAAAAAAAAAGTACATTTTAATGCAAAATTGCCATAGTGTTGCTAAACTGTAGTGATTAGGATTTTGCAGGTTGGTTCACAAACTGAATGGTTGAAGGGAAGTAGCTGTTCTTGAACCGCTGGTGTGGGACTTCAGGCTTCTGTACTTCCTGCCTGATGGTAGCTGTGAGAAGATGGCATGGCCTGGATGGTGGGGATCTTTGATGTTGGATGTTGCCTTCTTGAGGGAATGACACACAATGTTTCACGTGAGATGGAATCTTGGTTTAACATCTTATCTGAAAGGTTGCTCCTTGGACTGTACAGGGCTCCCTCGCTACGGCACTGGGAATGTTGGCCTGTGTTGTTTGCTCTGGAGTGGGTCTTATATTCACAACCCTATGACTTAGGGGAGAGAGTGTGACCACCCTGAGCCCCAACTGACACTGTTGACTGAACCTGGCTGGTGTTTAGGTGCGTACCTGCGATGGTCTCTGTGGTCCTGTCTGTCAGACGACAAGTGACCACTAACCATTGGAGACCGCTGCCTTTGAAGAGCGAGGGGCATTCAACGAATGGGCTAAAATTTTTTTGGAGAGGGGAAGGGTGGCATTGGTCCGTCTGCCTTAAGTTTCTCTTTTCCCTTTCAGGACTGGGACGGCATGGGATAATTGGGGTCACGCAACCCCGGCGAGTGGCTGCTATTTCTGTGGCCCTGAGAGTGGCCGAGGAGATGGGCTGTAACCTGGGCAGGACGGTGGGCTACCAGGTGCGCTTCGACGACTGCACCTCTGAGGTGAGAAGTCATTCGAGGGTCAAGGTATCTTTGGTTCGGCTTGATGGATGTTTGCCCTGGGAAGTCAGAGGTATCGGTCCAGTGTGGCTGAGTAGTTGGCTGTGTGCAGTCCTTGCAGCTGCCTTGAAAGCTGATTGATTATTTATGGTGCTTGCTTTGTCTCTGTCACTATCCTGAGGTGTGAGTCTTTCGCCTGTGACTTTCTGAATATGTATTTCTGTGTGTCATTCTATCTGCATCCATCTGCTGCTCTGTCTATATTCAAATACAAGTTCAAAAACCCTTGTCTTTCTATCTCCCTCATTGGCTGCAGTGGTGTCCACAAGATTGATTTTCAAATCTTGGAGACTCCAGGACACACCCAAAGTGTTAGCAACCCAAGTCAAGGAGTTGAATGTCTTCCCCCAGTTCTTATGAAATCAGCCACAACAGAAGTCCTGGCCAAATGTGAGGGAGAAACAAATAGAGGGATATCTTGGCGAGGCGGGAGGAGCTTGGTGTGGAACATGCACCAGCTGAGTTGAATGGACTGCTCCTGTGCCATAAGTTTCACAGAACGGCTGTTCCTTTTTACTCAGGACACTGCAATCAAGTACATGACGGACGGTTGCTTGCTGCGGGAGATATTGCAGGACCCAGGTCTCAATCAGTACAGCATTATCATTCTGGATGAGGCCCATGAGAGGAGCCTTAGCACTGTTAAGTAACACTTCAACATTCTTGTGAATTCTGTTTGGTTGATGCCATTTCTGTCTTTAACTTGTTGTTTGCAGATGAAATTCCACAGGCACCAGTCACATCCCTCCCTGAATCTGTACCGTAGCTACGGTAGAACAAGAGCAACAGAGCCATGGTCACACCATGACCTTCCAATTCGCACACTATTCCTTTACCGAGAGTGGGTCACCCACTGGGACCAAAATGCAAAAGTTCAACCGGCTCACTGTCACTTCCCTGAGCTACCAGGAGTGGGCAGTAAATGTGCCTGCCTTGCCACTGCTGCTCATGTTCCTAGGATCAGTCATTTTAAAACCAGCTGAGTGAGCCCAGGAATCAGGAGTCAGTGGGCTGTTTGAGGGGTGTTTAATCTTAACCAGATTCAGCCACATCCAATTCCCGTCTATGGATTCTGCGGTTAGGGAGCGTCACCAATGGTGAGCACCAAGAGTCCTGGCTGGTTCATTTTCTCTCCTCCTCAACTTGGTACCACCAAAGTACATTCTGGATTTCAGCTGCCACCCTGGTTGAGATCAGCCCACTGAGCACAGTTATTGAACTGTGAACTTTAGAATCAGACAGCACAACACAGCAGAAGGCCATTTGCTCCATCTTGCTTGTGCTGGCTTCTTTGGGAGAGCAATCAAATTCGACTCATTCTCCTGCCCCGTCCAGCAATTTTACCCCTTGGGTATTTACCCAGTGCCCTTCTAAAGCCACCACTGAATCTCTTTTCAG
Source organism: Rhina ancylostomus (assembly GCA_030265395.1). Taxonomy (NCBI): domain Eukaryota; kingdom Metazoa; phylum Chordata; class Chondrichthyes; order Rhinopristiformes; family Rhinidae; genus Rhina; species Rhina ancylostomus. Next base: position 5,209,291 of record JARFYF010000054.1, on the reverse strand, counting down.
GCAGCACATTTCAAATCGCAACAGGTTTTGTTTTAAAAACATGATCTCTCATCTTTTTCCTTTGCCAAATAACAGGAGTCATGGAATAAAACTGGTATAAATCCTTCAAATTGCTGTCTGACGCCCACTCTGGGCAACTCTTAAATCCAGGTCCTTTTTTCATTGACAATCCTATCAACAGAAACAGTCACCCCTTATGAATATCATTCCTGGTACTTTTTTCCCCTGGAACAGCTTTTTTGCATTTTTTCCTGGCACCCCATGTTCCCACTGAAATCAATGGGGCTGAGTGTCAGATGGGTATCTTTCATGAGTGGGAAGCTGCTGCGGGTCATGAGCTCCAGAATTTTGGGTCACGGACAGTGACGGCCCCTTGCAGTGCGTGGATGTTGCCAGAGTTTGCTGGGCTTCTCCCACTAATGAAGCCCTCTCTCCCCACAGGACATTCTCTTTGGCTTGCTCAAATCCCTGTCGGCACAGGGCACGACACCACCCGTGCGTAAGGTCCCCCTGAAGGTCGTTGTGATGTCGGCCACACTGGATACAGAGAAACTCTCAGAATTCCTGCACGGCTGTCCTGTCTACCATGTGTCGGGGCGGATTTATCCCGTCAAGGAACTATTCTGCGACCTGATTGGACTGAAGGATAAACACGGCGTGGGATTTGTCAAAGAGGTAATCGTTAATCATCAGTGAAGGCCCAGTCCCATTAAACTGCAGGTTCCTGATTTGAGCTCTGCCGTCGTGTGAGATAAAGGGTGCGTGAGCAGGTAGCACTCATGTCTGTTAGTTTCAGGGCTTGAGCAGCTGACCCAGACCAGTATTCCAGTTCAGAACCAAAGGAAAGGTTCATTCTTAGAGGCTAAATCAATCTGAATCTTTTGATCAAGCATAAAAACATTCTTATAGTACTCCAGGCTCAAAGACAGCTTCTCTACTGCTGATGTAAGACTACTGAATGGTTCCCTACTACAATGAGCTGGGCTCTTGACCTCACAGCCTACCTCATTATGAGCTTGTGCTGTACTTTCTCTGAAACTGCAACACTTTATTCTGCTATTGTTTTACCTTGTACTACCTCAATACACTGTGTAATGAAATTGATCTGTGTGAACAGTATGCAAGCCAAAGTTTTTCACTGTACCTCAGTACATGTGACAATAATAAACCAATTTACCAAAATTAATTTCCCAGTAACTTTGGAAGATGATTCAGGAGTTCTCCCCTCTATATTACTCTTCCTTCTGTATATTCTTCATTTTCTATCCTGCTTTTAGGTTGTCTGGTTTATGGTAAATTGCAGTATCTGGAATTTTTTTTCTGTTAAGAGGATTCTTAAAATGAACCCCTGACCAGACTTCCAGTTACCTGTCCTAATGTCTGCTTTGGGCTGGTGTAAAATATTTGCCTGACAGTGTTTCAACAAATCCCCTTGGGAGCACAAACACTCTGGAAAAAGCATGTCCTTTTTATTGCCAACTCTTATCCTTCGAGAAACTGACCTTTTATGTCAGTGAGTGGTTTACCTCCTTCCTTGACCTTGTTACATGAAACGGCCCCTGCTGGCTCAGAGAATTGTTTGCAAAGCACTACAAGGCACTGTGTAAATACAAAACCACTTCTACTCCACACTGACTCGCTCGAGGTTGTAATATTGTCTTGTTCTTTTTTTTTGTAGGTCGTAAATGTCACTTTGGACATACACATGAATGAGCCAGAAGGAGACATCCTGGTGTTTTTGACAGGTAATGGGCTGGCGGTGCAGATTATCCTGCCAGATCCTTCCTACACATTGTAGGCGAAGGGGACTGGGGGATTAGTTGCCAGTTTCTGTGCCATTTGCTGTCCATCACCCATGTGTATATATCAGCCAGCCCCAGTCTCGGCAAATTTGTGTAAACTTGTTCTGGTAGCCAGTGAACCCCTGGATTCTGAGACTGAAAATCACGTGTTGAAGTTCCACTGCGGGTGGATGAGCTTGTAGTCTGGGCTGACTCTTGAATTCTGAGAAGTGATGCCATGATAGTTACCAGGGTAGATAGCTAAAACGTCACAAGACAAAGGAGCAGAAGCAGGCCATTCGGCCCATCGAGTCTGCTCTGTGAGCTAAACTAAAACTATTCCTCTCTGGCCCCAATTCCTGGCCTTATCCCCATATCTCTTGATACCTTGACCAATTAGATACCTATCAATCTCCTCCTTAAATGCCCCCAATGATGGGGCCTCCACAGCTGTATGTAGCAAAGAATTCCATAATTTCACTACCCTCTGGCTAAAGAAATTTCTCCTCATTCCTGTTTTGAACTGGTACCCTCTAATTCTAAGACTGTGCCCTCTAGTCCTGGACTCACCCACCAAAATGTCTTAAAAATAATCTTGTACTGCAGGATGTTCAATGCTCAACTTCTCCAGGGAATAGAGAAGTTTAGGTGAAAAATTTTGTGACAAATTTTGATGACAAAAAATTTTCTCTCTGTCAATTACCAGAAATTACCAAAGAAAACAAGGTTTAGGAGTCCTGGTTAATACTAATCCTTCAGCTAATGTCATTTATTTAAGTCATTAACATATTTCTGATTGTGGGATTTTGTCGTCTGCACATTGGCCTCTGTTTTTCCTACACTGCCAGAGTGATCATGCTTCAGGATTACTTAATTTTGGCTGTAAACTGCCTTGAGGTATCCTGAGTTCACCAGGCTCTTAACCTGGGTTTTAAAGTATTTAGGTCTCACACTTGGAGATGTACTGTAGTTGCGTGTTGTAAGTGGCTGCAACATTGAAGTGGCTGCAGGATGTGATGTTTATCCGAAGCTGCAAAATTTTAATTTGTTCTGGTGCTCGTTTTAGTTTTAATTTCATTGTTTTCCTATCCTCATTTAGTTATTCAAACTGTTCTCCAAATTTTACTTTGAATTTCTTTTTGACATCTGCCAGATATTCTGAATGCAAGAGCAACTTTACGGAATGTCTTAATTTTAATTCTGGAAATATAAGCATGGTTTTTATGGTGACAAGACCATTAAGTTGTTGGATGTCAGGTGTAATTCCAAATGATTCAATGATACCTATTAGGGAAAGAAACCTGTTATCAAAGTGTGACTCATCAACATGGGTGGCCCTCAGAAGTGTCCCAGCAGGTCACTGGGTTCAATAGCTCGGGGATGGATGCAATTAATACCAGCCTTACCTGTGACACTTGCAAATCCCAATAAGGGCAATGTGTTAAAAATAATTTTGTCCTGTAGGCCGTTCAGTGCTCAACTTCTCCTGGGAATTGAAAAGTTTAAGGTGGAAAAAAAAACGCCTTTTTGTGACAAATATTGATGAGAAAATATTTTCCCTTTGTCATTTACCAGAGGCCAGAAATTTAAAACAATTTCCAAAAGGTCTAGAGAGATGAGGAATGTTTTCAATGATATGTAGGGAACTGGAATTTTCAAGCTGGAAACATTGTGGAGGCTGCTTCTGTGCATTTATATGTGAGTTGGATGGTTGCTGGAGGAAGACGACCTCGCAGGGTAATAGAAAGTGCAGGCTGTGAGATTACACGTGACTGCCATAGACCCAACGGCCTCCCACACTGTCAGTCTTGATGATTCAACTTGCTATATTGCTTGGAATGAGTCTGACGTCTTGTGTTATTTGTACAGGGCAGTCTGAGATTGAGCGGGCATGCGACTTGCTTTTCCAGAGAGGAGAATCAATTGATTACCAATATGATGTGAGAGATGGATCGCTTGAGGGGCTGCTCATCCTGCCCCTTTACGGCTCGATGTCAACAGGTAATATCAGCTGCAAAAATACACCCCTCGCCATCCATGCAGATGGCATGTGTTAGATGGAACTAACCTTTTCATTAGCTGCTGAAACCCTGCTTGATAATTCAAAAGAAAAATTTCACATCCCCCGCACAGGCAGGCTGCTTCAGGCTAGTGGTTAAGCCAACTGAACTGTTTCCAATTGCAAGACCGCCCTTTTAATTAACATGTACGGATCCCTTATCTCATTCCTTATAGTGCTTTTTTCTCCCCTTCAGATCAGCAAAGAAAGGTTTTCCTTCCTGCACCACCTCACGTCAGGAAGTGCATTGTTGCTACAAATATAGCAGCCACTTCTTTGACTATTGACGGAATAAGGTAAGAAAGTGCAAGCTAAGAGTTACTGCCAGACCCGAATCACGCTCTGTTACCTTGAGCTCTTTCCCAAAGATCCTGATCTGTGGTTCCCAACCACTATCTGATTGTTTTTTTTTAGTACTTTAAGTGACATTGGGAAGAAGTGTACGTCCACACCGAACATTTGAGACATATTTGGCCACAGTAGGGAAATCACTGCCCTGACTGGTCCTGCCGTCTGTATATTTCCTTATAAGCAAATTTCCCAAATGATAAGGGAGCCTCTGGGCAACTTCCTCTCTCGGAGCTACCTTCCTGTGCAGAGTGGCGGCTTTCCGACTTGAACCTTTTCAGAAAGTGGTTGAATCCTTTATCAGAGCTCTGGTCACAAGTCTGCCAAGTTACAGTGCAGTGTGTTTGACTTGTCAATCAGCAGAAAGGGAGAGTGTTTTTCACACAGTCCCCGCTGACACATCAGTGCAACAGTGAGAAATACCAGACGGCCAGAGGTACCACTTGTTAGCTGAAAAATTTTACGGAGGTCCCAGTCGACCATCTCTTGGTATAACTTGAAGATTTTCCCCAGTATTCTGACCAACAGTTATCCTTCAAACGACATCATTAAAAGCAATTATTTAGTTATTATCTGATTCTTGTTGGCAAATCGATGTTCCTGTTTTCCTACAATGGCCAGGCTTCACTGGCTGGAAGCACACAGGAGCCCAGAGTTGTGAAAAGTAATATAGAGAGGCAAGTTCTATCTATCGAACAAGAAGCTGGAGGAAATGAGTGGGTCAGGCAGCAGCTGTGGAGAGAAATGGATGGTTGATGTTTTGGATCGAGACCCTTCATCTGGGATGTCATCTTGATTCCAGATGAAGGGTCTTGACCCGAAATGTTGACTGTCCATTTCCCTCCACAGATGCTGCCTGACCCGC
>JARFYF010000054.1:5131512-5148908 GCA_030265395.1 Rhina ancylostomus | reverse complement strand
GGTAGGCAATGTGGCATATATGAGGTGAGGGCGCTGGTGATATTGACGGCATGGGGAGCTGAGGCGAGAGGAGCACGGTGAAAATTAGGTAGGAATAGCAACAAGTGTGAGGAAGAGGTATGGTGCACTTTCCCTTTTCACTGCTCCAAACAATCTGTTCTGATTGCAATTTCCTCAACCATTTTCCCAACACTATAACAACTCCTGCAGCCTTTCTGTGCAGCACATGACATGCAATGTATGCTTTTTTACCTTTTCCCTTCCTACTATCCAATTATCTTAATAGTCCTTCCAGGTGAAAGAATAATTTACAAGTATTTCTTTCTCTTTAGTATAGTGTACTCACTGCTTACGATGTGGTCTCCTCTTCACTGGTGTGATTGGGTAAGAAAACGCCTCTGCTTTAGTCCACAAGCTTGCAGTTGTCTATCATCTTTAAATTTACAACTTCTCAGTCTGATCTCTGTCCTCTGTCTCCTGCAGTATGTCAATGAAGTTCAGTAGAAGTTCAAGGAACAGTACCTCATCACTTGGGTATGTACTACCTTCTGGGGTCAACATTTGGTTCATTGATTTAACATAATTTGTATCTGGTTATACCTTCTCTAAAACCCATCATTTGTTTCTCGGCTCATCCCATTATCACTTCCTTTTGTGTTACACCAGCCTTGCTTTTGTCTCTTAATCTCTTGTGCCTTCTACCTAATCACAGACCTTCACTTCCATTTTCCTTTTACCCAATTTTCCTGTCTCTGTTTGATGTAATTCTAATCTTTTCCAGCTTCTTGTCATTGATCATCAATCCAAATGATTAACTTTGTTTCCTTCTCTACAGATGTTGACTAAACTGAATATTTTTAGCTTTTTACATTTTGTATTACTGGTATGATACAGTGATTGTGGGAGAGGAGTACAAAATGAAGCTAGAGGTGGTTAAATTGTGAGCATACAGTAAAACATCATTATTGTTTTGACCACTCTAGTGAGATCATTGCACCTTTTGGGGAATATGCCATATCTTAGCTGCTAATGTTCTGACATTGATGTGCTCTTTGATCTTTTCCCATTATCTCCTGAGTTGATGTTTTAAATGCTTTCTGTCTTCTTTACAGCAGAATTAAGGTATTGGGGATAATCCTATGCCTGCTTTGTATCTCTCAATTGACTTGCTTTCTTTGTGTGATATCAGTGCAGTAACACATCCTTTTATGACCACCTTGTGAAGTTTTGCAATGGTAAAGGCAGTATAAAACATCCGATTGAGCACAGTGCTATCCCATGACATTAATTTAACAAACTGCAGCTGTTTAAAGTGATGCTGCCTCACAGCCAAAAATACTGCAGCCTGACACCCCCCCTCCCAGACCAGTTTTGCCTGTTCCTGTGAAAATTAGGGCCAAACAGTTTGTAAACTTGAGCACCTCCTATACTGCACTAGGAATACAAATGCTATTAGTATGTACAGTTGCAATAAATAGTGAAAATTACAGCACATGCTGGAAATCTGAAATAAAGCAAAATGCTGGAAGGAGTAACTCAATAGAGGATCAAGCTGTTTCAGTTGAGGAAACTTTATCATTAATAGAGATAAAAAGGCACATTAATTTCTAATAGAAAAAGAGCTATACACAGACATGCATGTATACATGCATTCATTGGCACAGGCATGTTCATACATGTGAATACACATATATACATGCATTTTGAAACATATATACAAATACTGGACTTTCCAAGAACAACAAACTGCTGACAGTAGAAATCTGAAATAACAGAATACACTGAAGGTCAGGTAGCATCTATGGCAACAGAATCAAATATTTCATCAGAACTAGAAAACTGAGATTTGTGTCAGGTCTGAGATCTTGTGCATAAAATATATTTTTCAATTGACCAAAGACTCTGCTGGCACATCAAAGATAATGGTGAATTTCATCACTGATGTCCACATTCGCTGAGATTGCTCTGGAGATGTAGGAAGTTGTCTGCATTTTCCAGAGTCTCACTGTGAATTTTTATTGTAGGAGAGCAATATGGTACATTCGAGGGGGGGGTGGGTTTGTAGATGACCAGATGACCTATGGTTTGCAGATGTTGACTATAAGGCTCATTGTTTCGTATGCTTTAGTCCACTGAGCCTATAGATGGTAAAATCCTCATTATGATTTGAGAGCAGCTCTTCAGTCAATGGGAGAAGGTGATTGAGAAGTACTGCGGCAATGACCTTTGGAGACAGCAGGGGGACCCCTCTGAGGTGGACTTACCCCCTTGTTAGAATTAAATATTCTTGGAGATCCCCTAGTATATTCTCCTCTTCCCAGGTCTCTACTATGAGATTATGGATTTCTGACTGAAGTTCTTTGCTGCTGAGCTTCAGTACGGGTTTTGTAGAGTTAGAATTTTAGTAGGAATACCACTTGCCCTTGAGCTCCTGTTATTTTTTTTGTTGAGATCAGGCCTTTTTGATGATTTGTCAGTCAGGGATGGCAAGAAGGCTGGTCTGAAAATTTTACTGTGGGATTGAGTCAAGGGCGTTCAGGTCAAGAGCAGAATCAGTTGAGGAGGTTTTTCAAGTGTTTCTCCAGCGGTTGTCGACTGATGAATTCATCCCCATCCTTGGTGTTGAGGTTAGACCTTGGTTGTTTAGGTCATAGAGGAACTTGACGCTGCTGAAGAGCCTGCGCATCTCATAGCTGTCAGTGAGTTGCTAAGCCTTCTATCCTCCTCCTGTCCACCATCTGTTCTTTCAGTCACAGGTTTTCTGTTGGACCTGGTGCCTGTAGAACTATTTCTTTTGCTTTAGAGGAATGGTGGATCTTCCAGTAGAGGAATACCTTGTGTTTGAAGTTTATTAGTTCCTCAATCTCCAGGCTAATATTATCAAACAAGTCCTAGTTCTTGGTAAAGAACCGTCTTCCAGGTGCCAATTATGGTAAACTTCAGTGCAGCCCATAATCTGTGGGGACACTGTCAACTCCCAGCCAAGGTTGTCTGTGAGATGCTGTCTGAAAAGAGCTGCCTTTGTGGGGTTCTTGAGAGCTTTGACATTGATCTTCTTGCAGCATTGCTTCTGATAACACTGATATTTCTAGGTCAGGTTAATGGATTAGGCCAGTCCAGCAGTCATTGGTGGTCACTCCATTAGTGATTGGTAGCTGTCATGACGTGGGTGATATGGACATCTTTGCAGTCCCTTGCTCAGCTGATGATGTAGGTTCTAGTGCTTGGACCAGTCTTATAATCATGATGTCTTGTGTTTGGTCTCTGATGAAATAAGGTGTTATGACAAGACCATGCTCAAGCATTTTGTAAGGAGGAGGACCCTGTTGGAGTTTGTCTTCCCTACTCCTTTCTTGGCAATCATGTTTGCCAGAGTCAGGTTGTCTCTCTATGGGATGCAGACCAGGTTTTTCTCAAGGTCAGAATAGAGTCCTCTTTGGCGTCACCTGAAGCTATCAGGGTTGGGACATATGCACTGATGATAGTAACATTCTGGTTTTGCATTCGTGTGAGCCAAAGGAATGTGAGGCATTCCTCTTCTGGCTTGCACTTTCAGAAGATGGTGTACACACTTCCCCATTCTTTAAAAAGGCCAACTGTTGCCCCTTGTTACTCACTCAGTGCAGCTATGTAAACGTCAAAGTGACTGGGTTCTGAACTACAATAGGAGAAAGGCATTTAGGTCTGTTGCAATTGTGATTGTCCATATTTCAGAGAGATAACTAAGTGTGTCAATGAGGCTGGTCCACCTGGACTTCAGCAAGCCCTTGACAAAGTTCCACATGGAAGAGTGGTCCAAAAAGTAAGAGCATGTGGGCTTCTGGGTCAATTTTGCAAAATTGGATAAGAGATAGTAATGGTTGAGGGTTGTTCTTCCAATTGGAGGGCTGTTACTGGCAGTGTATCACAGGGATCAGTGCTGGGACCCTTGCAGTTTGTTATGGATATTAACAATCTGGATCTGAATATGATTAGTAAGTTCGCAGGTGACAACAAGATTGGTAGTGCTATTGATAGGGAGGAGTATAGTCTTTAGCTATAGAACAATATTGATCATTTGGTAAAATGGGCAAAAAAATGTGATGTGATACATTTTGGGAGGAAGAATAAGGCGAGGACATGCAAAGTGAACAGCAGGACTCTTGGAAAAACCTGAGGAACATAGAGACCTTGGTGTATTGGTCCAAGGATCTCTGAAAACAGCAGTACGGTTCGATAAGGAGGACAAAAGGGCCAATGGGATATTTGCTTTCATTGGCTGGGGCAAAAATTGTAAGAGCAGGGAGATTAATGGCATAGCTGTCTAAATCATTAGGCCACACATGGAGTACTATGTGCAGTTCTGATTGTTACATGAGAAGAAGGATGTGATTGCACTGGAGTGGTGCGGAGGAGATTTACCTGGATTTTGCTGGGTTGGAGCATTTCAGCCATGAGGAGAGTGGAGATAGGCTGAGTTTGTTTTCCTAGGAGCAGAGCAGGCTGAGGGTGATTGAGTATACAAACAGAGTAGATTGAGTATACAAAATTATAAGGAGCAGAGATAGGGTAGGTAGTGAGAAACTTTTCCATTTGACAAAGGTGACTAGCACTAGAAGGGATTTAAATTAAGGGGGTTGGAGATTAGGGGGAATTTAAGGAGGAATTTTTTCACCCAGAGTGGTCGAAATCTGGAATGTGTTGCCTGAGGATGTGGTGGCGGCAGGTACTTTCACAATATTTAAGTATTTTGATGAGTGCTTGGAGTGTTATGGAATAGGGGGCCACAGGCCAAGGTCTGAAAAATTGGATTAGTATAGATAGGTGCTTGATCGCCAACATGGACATGGGCTGAAGGACTTGTTTCCCTGCTGTATGACTCCATGGTACAACACGTGTGTGTGTGAATGTGTCTATGTTACATTACAAAATGAACTTTTATCAATAACACTAGTACACATGCACATTTATAACCACATGCACAAACATCTGCAAAAACACAGGCATTACATCACAATTCATGTCCAAGTACTTGCACACATAAACACACAAATATTTACAATTTCATGTGTATAACATACACCTGCATAAGTGAACAACCATGTACATAAACATATATACCAAATTGTATGCATACATGTCCATTGCAATAAAGCACATGCAGGTACACATAAATATGTGCTAATATACACATATATGATACACATTCATAAATTCATATAAATGAATACACACACCACATATATTCTGACTATTATATGGGATGTGGGCATCACTGGCAAGGCTAACATTTATTGCACATTTCTAATTCCCTTTGAAAACTTAGGAGCTGTGACCTTGAAGTGCTGTAGTCTTTCTTGTGGTGCTGTTGCCTTGCCTGTCAGATAGGGAGTTCCAGGTTTTAGATCCAAAAATGATAAAGAACAAGTGATATGGTTCCAAGACGGTGATGAGAGTCTTGAGGGAACATGAGATTGCTCAGGTCTCGTACAAGTGTGTCTCTAATCCTCCTTGTTGGCAGAGATTGCAAGTTTTGAAGTAGTCTTAACCAGTAACTTTGGGGATGATCCACACTGCAGCCAAAGTGTGCTGGAATCAGATGAAGTATCAGTGAAGACACCTGTGTTGTCCTACATGGTGTCAATCTTCAGTAGTGTTAGAGCTCCATTCATCCATGGGCTGAATGGCCTAATTCTGCTCCTATGTCTTATGGTCCTGTACCTTGTATTGGGAAATGAGCCTAGCCAGGTAACTGATCTTCAGTGGGAGAACATTTGGGAAACAGTGATCACAATTCCTTAAGTTTTAAGATAGCTATGAATAATGATAAGAAAAGAATGGACCTTGTGGGAAAGTATTAAATTGGGAGAGGGCAAATTACAAGAATATTAGGCAGGAGCTAGGGCAGGTTAATTGGGAACAGCTGTGTTCAGGTAAGTCTACATCTGACATGTGGAGGTTGTTTAAAGACATACTGCTCAGAGTACAGGACTGGTATCATAGAACAATACAGCACAATACAGTCCCTTCGGCCCACCATGTTGTGCCATCCATCAAACCACACCTAACACTATCTAACCCCTTCCTCCCACATTCCTCCATATGCCTATCCAACAATCTCTTGAACCTGTCCAATGTATCTGCCTCCACCACCACCCCCGGCAGCGCATTCCGTGCACCAACCACTCTCTGGGTGGAAAACCTCCCTCTGACATCTCCCCTGAATTTCCCACCCATAACCTTAAAGCTATGCCCTCTTGTCTTAAGCATTGGTGCCCTGGGAAAGAGGTGCTGGCTGTCTACTCTATCTATTCCTCCCAATATTTTATACACCTGTATCATGTCTCCCCTCATCCTCCTCTCCAATGAGTAAAGCCCAAGCACCTTCAGCCTCTCCTCATATTCCATACAGCATCCAGGCAGCATCCTGGTAACTCTCCTCTGCACCCACTCCAATGCCTCCACATCCTTCAAAAAAGTGGCGACCAGAACTGAACACAGTAGTCTCAGTGTGGTCTAACCAGAATTTTGTAAAGCCTAAAGTCTAGATAAAGTCTAAGTATTTGTGGAAATGTGTGGGGTAAGTTTTTACACAGTGGTGGGTGCCTGGAATGTGCTGCCATGGGTGGTCGTGGAGGCTCTTAAGCACATGAATATGCAGAGAATAGAAGGATATGGATATTGTGTAGACAGGAATGGATTAGTTTAGTTTGGCATTTAATTAGTTTGGCAGAACCCTGTGGGCTGCAGGGCCTGTTCTTGTCCGTCATCCATATTTTCCTTTTAAAACAGGGTATCTTGCGCACTCCAGACACAATCAGGCGATTTCAGAGTGTACCTGCTCAACCGGGACAAACCTCTCCCCTGCTTCAGTACTTTGGGATCCTGCTTGATCAAGGACAGCTGAACAAATTTGAGTCTTTGGAACTTTGTCGGCCAGTGTTGCAGCAAGGCCGTAAGCAGTTGCTTGAGAAGTGGCTAAAAGAAGATAAGGTAATCCTTTCTTAACAGATGGCATTCCAATTTCATTTCATCACAGGCAGTAGTCCTTGTGCCCAGCAGATGCACTCAATGCAATAGCAGCAACCTAATGTCCTTGTGTAATACGTCAGTACAGCTACACATCAGTAGGGATCTTGGCAGATGAGAGGAACCAAATTGCTTGCACCAAGATCCAGATCACTGATGTTTACCTACTTGTAGTTAACTAACCTTTGGGAATGAATGAATTCAAATTTTATTTTCTACTTTCCAAACTAAAGTCGATTCTTGAGTGAAATAAAATTAGTTGTGCTAATGTGTATTTTGCATATCTGTACAATTTGCTCCTTGTGCTTGTTGCATTGAAAATTTTGGTCCCTAGTTAAATTGAAAGCTATCCATTGTAGCCTGCTTTTTGTTGCTGTGAGCAGCAACTGATCTGACTTTGTAACCCATAAAGTGGGCTATAAACTTGTCTAACTAATTTAAAGTTGTTCAGCACTTAATTGATTAGTTTTGCTACTTTTGATTAAACCCAGCCTTGGAAGATGAGATGCAGACAGCTTTGTGTTTCGAATGCCTTCTACTTTTAGTTGTGCTGAGTAGCAATTTGACAAGTTAAGCTTCCCAAAGTTGTTTTGCTCTTGTACAGGTAAATTGAACTTGCTAACTTGTTTTTGTTCCTGTAGCTGGAATGCTCCGAGGAACTTGGAGACATTGTGAAATCTGTGGACCCCACGCTGGCACTGAGTGTCTACTTGAGGGCAAATGTTCCCAATAAGGTGATCCAGTGTTTTGCTGAAACTGGTCAATTCCAGAAGATTGTGCTGTATGCCAAGAAGGTAGGTTGCATTAAAAAGTAATTTGGTGATTTTGCTTGTTCTAGTGGTAGGATTGAGTTTCTCTCATTTAAAGCATGTTAAACGTGCATTCAAGCGTGGCAAAATCTTGTACTTTTCTGGAAATTTGTAGAACACTTGACGTCTTCAGTGTGGAAGCAATTGGACCTGGTCTGTTTCACTTCACGTGGTTCGGTTTATGTGGGGTGCATTGTAGGCCATGCGACTCTGAGGATGATTTGCCCTAAGATTATGCATTACCTTCTACCTTGACTCTCTCTCTACAGCTGCTTAATCCTTTACTTTCTTTGGGATTATTTTGAATATACTTGAAATAGATTTCAGTCACTATCCTACTCTTAAAACATCCTAACCCTGTTTTGTTATGCTCCATCTCATGTCACTTCTGAGGGTCATGTCTGGTATTACCTCGTAGGTTACCTTTGCAAGTTGAAGTTTCAGATTTCCATTAATTGGGTAGATTTTGCTGCAGTTGATTAAAATTTGGGGTATTGGCATGAACTACAAAGTAAATCCATACTTTGCACACCTTTTTGTGTTGAGAAATCAATGTACTGAACAGTAGAAATGCAGAATCTACTTTGCAGCTCAAACAATTACCTTTTCACATTTTTTGCTCGTATCTCCATTGTCTCTCCCTAGGTTGGATACTCACCAGATTGGATCTTTCTGCTAAGAAACGTGATGAGGGTTGGGCCTGATCAGGGACTTCAGTTTGCTCAAATGTTGGTTCAGGATGAAGAGCCTCTCGCTGACATCACCCAGGTGAGAACTTGATTGTTCTCCTTCATTGAATTTTAAGAGCATTTTTTTTGGAATAATTGTGCATTATGACTCGTAGCAGTGAGTGGAATGAAAGGTCTTGTGCTGAAGCATTTTTGTAGACTTTAATTCAAACCATCTGTTAAAACTGCTGCTGGGTTTAGCTGATTATACATGGTTTCTACCACCTGTCTTCCTTGCTAGGAAATTCCATTGCAGTTGAATCATCGAATCGTGTTCAGGGAAGGGAACTCTTCAGCCCTGCAGGATGTTTATTGTACAGTCAATTTCAGAACAATGGAGTATTGACTAGTTCATGGCCCAACGTGAACCAAAGATTTTGGTAAACTTGTGGCAAGTGTAACTACTCCATTCTCTTTGCTCGTGCGCAGTGGGATGTGAGCTTTGATCACTTTAGCCAGGACTTATTTTTAGTGGTTGATCACTATCCTTGAAAGATGGAAATGAGAATGCCTAGTACCTTGTGCTGGAGAGATTTTTTTGGTATGTGGTAATTGTAAAAACTCCACTCTGAATTTTAGCAAAAGCAGGATGTTTGGAATAAACTGCTTGTAAAGATGGAATATTTAGTAACTTGTGGATTATTAGCATGGCTGGTTCAGCTTTCAAAATGCCTGTATAGGGAACAATGGGTTTATCCGGTAGTTCCGCAGGTTGGTAACATGGTTGTAAACTTGCATGATTCACTTCATTTGGAAAGGCAAAATAACCCATACCAACCTCTTTGTAGGGCTCACCCCTATGAGGATGTCATTTAATGGTTTGAGTCGGCTTTGGTAATTTGGAAGTCATCTCCAGTGCCTCTCTCCTGGATGATTCATCCTTGTAAATGAGGATTGCAGGACAAGTTAAATAACTGTCTGCATTATTAAAGGTTTGGGGAAGGTCTGCTTCTTCCTCACAGCTATCAGACTTCTGAACCAATCACCTCTTTCGCATCCCCTTCCTGGTGATGCTGGCATGTTTTCAAACCCTTAACTACTTCCTTCCATTATTGTCACCTTCAGCATTTCTGTTTGCATTATTTCAGATTGCACTACTGCACTTTGTACCATTCTGTTGTTTTGCACTTGTTGCTGTATTTATTACTACCATGTTACACTGTTTACTCTGAGCTTCATGCAACCAAGGAATTTTGTTGCACCCTGGTGTATATGATGTTTAACTAATCTGAAGCTGAGAAGGTCAGGCACTACTTCCAACTGTGATCTTGTTGCAGATTGTCGATGTGTTCATGGAATACAACCTGATCCAGCAGTGCACGTCCTTCCTGCTTGATGCGCTCAAGAATAACCGTCCGTCTGAAGGTGCCCTTCAGACCCGCCTGCTGGAAATGAACCTCATGCATGCCCCTCAGGTACAGAGTCTGCTGCAGATGGGTTTTCGGTGTGGCCTGGCAGAGAAAGTTACACCAGTACTTTGCGTGGTTGTCAGGCTTGTGTTCCCAGAATGAGTGCTAAAAAGTTTCATCATCATTGTTTAGAGATGTTATTAACACCTGTGCTGTGCCTGGAACTAGTTGAGGTTCAGTGCACTGGCAGTCTCGGAGATGAGAAAATGGGGCGGCATGGTAGCGTAGCAGTTAACGTGACACTATTACAGCGCTAGCGATCGGGGTTCAATTCCCGTCGCTGTCTGTAAGGAGTTCGTACATTCTCCTGTGTCTGTGTGGATTTCCTCTTGGTGTTCCGGTTTCCTCCCACATTCTAAAGACGTATGGATAGGTTAACATGGAGTTTAAAATGGGTGGCGCGGATTGTTGGGCTGGAAGGGCCTGTTACCATGCTGTAAATAAATTTTTTTTAAATTAAAAAAAAATTAATATCATTGCTCCAAGCCCCTGGGGCAGTCTATAATAGCATTCGGGTTGGTGTTGACCATGCCCTTCACTGAGATGTGGAATCTGGGACTGTATCCTGGCTGGCAGTGTGAGACATCACTGGGGTTGGCGGCATCTGTCTGGTGTTGACAGACTGCCTGCATCCTATGGTATTGTCACCATCTGTTGATATGATGGAACTGTTTTCTCTGCTACAGAGCCATTTTTTTTCCCCAGCCCAAAGCTCTGATTAGCAACAAGCTTAAGTCAGTATCTGAAATAAAAACTGAATGTTAGATTAATTGGCCACTAAATTGTCCCTAGTTTCTGGATGAGTGGTAGAATCTAAGGATGGGGTGTGGGGAGAATGGGTTAGTGTAAAAAGGATGGTTGACGCACTCAGTGGGCACCCTTTCTGTATTTCTGATTCTACAACGTTGTACTGGAAGGACCCAGCAGGTCAAACAGCATCAGTGAGAAGAGCAACAGTTGCTGTCTTGGGTCAAGAACCCTTTAAAACTGGGGAAGTGAGAAAACAGGTGTTGCAGTGAGGGAGGGAATGCCCAAGATGAGGTACAGAGCAGTCATCAGGTAATGAATGTTTGTAAACCTGAAGCTGGTATCAAAGGAAATTGAAATCTCGTACAGTCACATCTTTGCTGCAAATGACATGGTGACTGGAAATAATTAAATCCAGCAGTTTGGGCTGCAGCATAACCATGTGGAAAGTGAGGTGCTGTTCCTTGAGTGTAGGAGGCCAAAGACCAGCAGATTGGAGTAGGGACAGAAAATTAAAATTGGCAGAATTGCCTTGTCTGTTTTTGTGTTTTTAAAAAAAAATGCTTGTTCTCTTCCGGTGTAAGTCATTCAATAATGCCCAAGAATAATTGCAACATGTCCTCTGTCACACGTGTTCACCTGGAAATTGAAATGCAACAACTTTGCTTTGTCATCCTTAGTTCTAAAATGTTTCACTTCCTTTCTGTTGAGCAAAAACCTTTTATGGCTGACTCATCCACCCTCTAGTGGCTATTTAGGTTAAATACATTGAATTGTTTGCCAGCTTGTTGCATTGAATGTGATTTATTGCTTCAGCATCACTTGGATAGCCTACTGAAATTTGTAGGAAGTGACTGCAATGTTCAATATGTCCAGTGTATTTTTCCCTCTTCTCCTGTCACATGCCTGCTATGACTCAGTCGCAGATGTCTTGCTAATCTGTTGCTTTCACTAGTAGGAGTTGGCATCTGTACAGTTGATTACGTCTTCAGATCAGACTTCTGACAATTTAAGAAATGTCTGACATTTCATCCAGAATGAATCCAGATTGTGTGTTGGTACAGACCTGGCGTGTTGTCATAAGGTGCTTTACTTCCCCTACCCTAAACGTCCTGTACACTTGATCATTGCTTGTCGTTGGTTTGCAGGTAGCAGATGCTATTCTCGGAAATCAGATGTTCACTCACTATGATCGTGCACACATTGCTCAGCTCTGTGAGAAAGCTGGACTGTTACAAAGAGCTCTGGAACATTATACAGATCTCTATGACATCAAGCGTGCTGTTGTCCACACCCACCTCCTCAATCCAGAGGTCAGTAATAAATTTCCACCATTTGGGATATGGGGAAGGAATAATTTAATATTTGAGGGCGAGTTTAAATTTTAAAATTCCAAATGTGGTTCATGTTGCCAATTTGTTAAATTTATGACTTTAATATTCCTATTAACTTCCCACAGTGGCTCGTTAATTACTTCGGCTCTCTGTCTGTTGAGGACTCTGTTGAATGCCTGCGCGCCATGCTGTCTGCTAACATTCGTCAGAATCTGCAGATCTGTGTGCAAGTTGCCTCCAAATACCATGAGCAACTGGGCACCCAGCAACTGATTGAACTATTTGAGTCTTTCAAGAGCTTTGAAGGTAGATGCTAAAAATTTCTGTAGAATTATCATGGGTGGAGATAGGGCCATGAGTTAGCAGCATTAAATTCCAGCTGCCTTGTGAGCCAATTGCACAGGTTTTGTCATTCTAATTGAATAGTGCAGCATTCAGTGTCTCCTGTAATTTCCCTGCCTGGCTTGGCATCAGTCTAATTACCAGTTTGAAGAGTAAATATCGCAGCCTTGTACAATCAAAGTTTACAATCCTTCATGTCTGTGTGAAGGCTCTCCAACAGTTTGTTTTATTATCAATTGATGCCCTCACTGCTGTCCTGAAATGTCCACCTCACACCCCCGATGCTTCATTTAAAGAGTCCCCTGTGTTCTGTGCAGGCATTTGGGCCAATTTGCAATGCTGCTGCTTGCTTCTGTTAACCAGTCTTTGCATGCTGTTGGGTTTGTATACTATTTTAGATTTAATTTCAGATCTTTAGTGTACACTTCATTTCCTGTCACTTTGGCAGAAGCTCGTGCAAAACTTTGCTCTCCTATTTGATTCTGACCGAACTTGAAACAGCAATCTCCACTGCTCTTTGGTTTTCTGGCTTGATGGAAGTGTACCTTTTTTTGCTTCATTACTATTTAAATATTTGTCTTTCACATTCATCCATTGGTCTTCTCTTTGACCTATATTTGCTGTAACTGGTTTCAACATCTTAAAATGCTGCATTTGTCTTGCCTTTTTATTAGAAATACAAAATTTTATGTCTAGCTTTGTCCCAGTGTCCTTTCCTACCAATTCTGTCCAGCTCCCTGCCCCTTCAGACAGCTATAAACCTGAGCCTTTTTTAAAAAAAACTGCTTCATGCAACCTTTGGTTGCATTTATTTGCCTTTATGGACATGTCTTATAATGAGCAAATTATTGAGTTGCAAGTTAAAGCAGTGGCTGGCTTCTATTTTTCATGGTCCTTTTTGGGTTCTAGCTGATGTAACAGCTCGGAAGTGTGTAGATCCACAAGGCACGTTCTAGGCAACATTGTGAGCAGTTTCCTTGTGCCCAAAAAATAGCTTTGGATTTGATTGTTTGGAAATAAGTATGATTTATGGTCCGTCCATTTTGAATATCTGCAATTTTGCATTTTAAACCTGAAATTTGGAGTACGAATGGGGGCTTTTGTCCATGGGCATTGAATAAAAGTGGTAGCTTCCTTAACGAACAGAATACCATGTAACAAGCTTTTCTTTTAAGGTCTGTTCTACTTTTTGGGCTCCATTGTAAACTTCAGTCAAGATCCAGAAGTTCACTTCAAATACATTCAGGCTGCCTGCAAAACTGGTCAGATCAAAGAGGTGGAGAGAATCTGTCGTGAGAGCAATTGCTACGACCCAGAACGTGTGAAGAACTTCCTTAAGGTACATTATTTTCCTGTGTTTGGCTCCTCCATAAACTCCATGATGTGCAGGTCAATTTTAAGAGTAGCTACATTTTTGTCTAGAAGATATTTTTGCATAATTCCAACCAAAAGCTCCTGTAGCCTGCTCTCCCTCCCCTTGAAGCTACTGTTGTGTTTGTGCATATGGTATGATTTAAAATGTGTGGAATTAAATATTGTGCTGACCCATGTAATGGATTCCGTAGTATTTGTCCCAGTTGCTAACAGAAACCATACCTGTTTGCACAAAATGCACGTTTGTGATGGCTGTGTTGCCAGAAGTGGTTCAACATTGTCAGCTGCTGTTCTCCTGACATGGCACCTGCAACTTGCTTTGTGTAGTCAAAAGTTCACTTTTCTCAACTCAGACTTCAGGTGCTCCTTGTAAGGGGTCTGGGCTGAACCTCAGTAAGATTTCAATCCTTGGTAATCATAGAATCAGACAGCATGGAAATGGGCCATTGTCTATACTGACCAGTGGGCACCCTTCCATGTTAATCCCATTGCCCAGCACTTGGTCTACGGCCCTCTATGGTAAGTGTTCATCTAGATTTTCGAATTCTGTTAGCAACCCAGCTTCAACCATTCTCTCAGGCAGTGCATTCCAAGTACTTGACACTCTGAGTGAAGGGCTCCCTTGTATCCCATCCTAAATCTCTTTCCCCTTGCCCTCAGCCTATGCTCCCTAGTTTTATGTACCCCCTATGGGGAAAAGTTTCCTACAATCTACCCTATCTGTAGGGTAGATTGGGTAAATCTCATAATTTTATATCTCTCATCTCCTGTCTCAACTGCTCCAGGGATAACAGACCTAGCTTCTCCGCACAACTGCTCCATCCCAGGCAACATCCTGGTGAATCTATTTTACACCCTCTCCAGTGCCATCACATCTTTCCTTTTACCTTAAGACCAGAATTGCATGCAGTACTCCAGCTGGGTCCTGTCTTGAGGTTTTATAAAGTTGGAGCATAACCTCCTTCTGTATTCAATGCCCTGACCAATGCGGGTCAGTATTCTATGTTTTCCTAACCATGTTATCTACCTGCATTGCCATCTTCCAGTATCTAAGGACTTGTCCTCCAAGTCCCTCTGTTCCTCAGTACACCGAGACTTTATTTCATGGTGTATATCCTAGTCTCCTCAGTGCTCCCAAAATGCATCACCTCATTTCTGGATTAACTCCATCTTCCATTTTGCCAATGTGTAGATTATCTTTCTGAAGCCCAAGACTACCTTCCACACAATCAACAACTCAGCTGTTCTTTGCCATCCACAAACTTGTGGATCTTGCCTTCAAGTCATTCCATGCATATTTTAAACAAAAAGGGTCCCAGCACAAATCCTTGTGTAGTATTGGGCACCTGGTTGCAAAAACAGCCCTCCTATCACCCAAGCCAAGTTTGGATCCAGTTTGCCAACTTGCCCTGGATCCCATGGCCCCAACCTCCTGAACCAATCTGCCATGTGGGATTGTGTCAAAGGCTTTGGTAAAGTCTCTGTAATCTCGTCTACTGCCCTGCCCTCACCAATGCACTATTACCTTACCGTGAGGTTTGCTGTGAATTTGAACCATTTCCAAAATGAGGTGATGAATTTGTGGCTAAGATTGGATATAGAGGTAGGTTTGTAACTTTGAACTTGTCTAACTTAGCTATATAGAGCATTTTACAGATCCCATTCCCATTTCTCTCCTGCTGTGCACCCCCCCAAAAAAATTAAACCATTAAACCCCCCCCACAAACATTAAACCTGACTAAAAGCCCTTGACAATATTTCTGGGTACAAAAGCAGCCATTAAGTGCTTAAAGCTTCATGTGGTAATAGAACAGACAAAACTGCAGAAGCTTGTTCTTCCAATACTAAAGTTTGAGAATGTTAATCTTGGTCTGCTCTCAGTTTATGATGAATTTGGTAACCAGCTCTTGATGGAACGTATTGTCTTTTGTGCTGTTCCTTGTATCTGGAATGGGCAGGACATGTACCAGGTAAACTTTACAATGCAGGTTGCCTCTTTCCCTTTTTCCCCTTCCCCCTTGTTCCAGCAGACCCGATCCTTCTGTATTTGTGCAGGATAGTGCTCTTGGATGTGGAGACTGACTGACTTAAAACCAGCTAAATACTGAGACTTACAAACTTGTTCTTTCAGAACTCTGCCCAATTCCATAAAATCTAAAACTGCTCTGCATGGAATTTTGCATGACAAGGCGTTCTGACTGAGCTGAATAACTTTCATGCAATTCTGTCATGGGCTTAGTGACAAAATAGATTTGGTTCACACTTGGAGACCTCTAAATTAACTCTAAAATACTATAAAGCTAAATGGTCTTGACTCTGCGGGCTCTGTGGTTTCGATACCTTTGTTTGTAACCTCACCCAAGCTAGGGAAGCTGTACAGTTGAATTGCACACTTGAAATCCATCCCTATCCGAGGCTTTCTAATGAAAACTAAGACTAATTTTGGCATGGGAGTATGGCAAGTTTACTGGACTAATCCAAAGAGCTGTATTACTGATTCAGGCACCTTCAAATCCACCATCTCGACTGGGGGATTTAGCATCTTGGAATGAGCATCTAGGTTTGGTAATAATAAACATCAGAGAAGCAGATGTTATCTGAAGGAAATTTTCTATCCCTGGCTTGTCTAGTTTACAACTTATCAGGTTAATAAACTTTTAACTCTGGCTGAGCAACCCACAGAAGGATGATGCCAAGACTAGCATTAATTGCCCATTTCCAATGGGCAAGTTAATAGTAGTTTTAAGTCTTTACACTGCACTAAAGCCAGTTGAATGCTTCCTATCTAGTTGGGTTTCTTAAACTGGGTAACAAAAATACTTTAACCCTAATCCACATTTTAAAAACTTCCACCCAATGTTGGACTGGCTCGTTGGGGAAAGGGCTATATTAGATTTCGATTGGATTCACCACCAGTTTGTCCAGAGATGCATGACTTGCAATTCATTTGATCAGTTGCTGATGGGCAGATTTGTGGACGTTCAATGCCAGAGGGCAATGATGAGTCTTTGGAATCCCACAGCTTAAAAGGGGAAAAAGTAAATTGAAATCTGCATTTGGGTTGGTTGATTTCACAGCCACAGAATTGGCATTGGCTGTCTTGAGTAATTTGGTGCCAATTCACCAATTAACTCATCCATGAATTTGAGGTAAAGGGTTGGTGAAAATGACAGCTCAGCTATAAATAGACAAAGTGCAGCTATGAGCCTTTTTGGACGGGTTCCAATGCAGTAAAGTTCTTGGTAAACTAATAGATGATCCAGGCGATTGGATGTTGTTCCAGTAAATACCCCACACCTGTGTTACACGGAATCATTTTCCTCTGAACCCGGTGAGTTTAAAGGGAGCATGGGAAATGGGGCCCTAGTGGGTCAGATAGTGAACCTCTTTGTCAATAATTAGTTTATTTTAGATTCAGAGTTGTAGCTAATTCAATTCTGTCTTAAAATGAGGGCAGTCTTGGTCTTCTCATGCCATTGCCCTTGGTACAAAGAGTCCTGAGAGAAGTGTTGCTGAACGAAAGGTTTTACATCTGGCATGTAATGCAGGATATATCCATTGGAAATTTTAAATATCAATGAGCTATGTTTAATGGCAGAAATGCTACTGTTAAGAAGTAAACCAGAGATGTTTTCTGCAGGATTG
>JARFYF010000054.1:5057126-5069595 GCA_030265395.1 Rhina ancylostomus | reverse complement strand
CGTGGCTGATGGGAGCAATCAGTTATATAGCAGAATTAGAGAAAACATACAATTGAGGAATAATGAATGCCTTGAACTCTCCAGCAGTATCCTTGGTAAGGATAAGCTCTTTAATATTGAAGCAGGCCTCAACTCTTGGGTTACAACCAGCTCCAACATTTTCTCTGGCCTTGCATGGTTGATAGGATGTAATGTAATATTTATCAAATAAACAGAGTATATGCTGCCTGATGTTATTATTGTGTATGCTTGAGAGCCTCAATGTACATGAAATTACTGCGAGCAATGTTGGTTTGTTGTCTTCTGATCCATCTTAAGTTGGCTCTCAAGTATAAATATTTGGGCACCTCTAGTGTTCTAGATTTTCCAGCTGGAAAAATATGCCACTTGGCATTTATCTTGTTAATACAGGTTAGAATTTTATTTTGATGAGAGCCTCTTATTATGCTGAACTCTAGTATCTGTAGGCCAGTTTTACTTGATCTTTCCTTAATGAGCCAGTGAATAGCTTTATTTTTGCACAAAATCCAGGAATGTATCTAGTGAACCTACATTGCATTAACTGCAAGCCTAGTATATTCTTGGCCACACAAAAACAAAATTGCACATAGTACTCCCAGTGTATTTGATCCAAAGTCCGGTGTGATGTAATCTGGCTTTCTTACTTTTTAATTCCAACTCTTAAAATGAAGGCCAGCTTGCTGTTTGTCTTCCTCGTTGCTTGAATACTTTTTGTTAACCAGATCCCTCTACATCAATATTTACCAATTTGCTAATCATTTAAATAGTCACTTTTAACCTGTCATTTTTCCACATTATTGTCCTGCTGATTTATTCACTGAACCCTTTGCAGAATCTTTGCATGAAATGTGTCCATTTGGGTTTGTATTGTCAGCAAATTTGGATGTGGTACACTCAGTCCCTTCATCCAAGTCATTCATGTAGATTGTGAATAGCTATATGCAATCCCTGTGGCATCCCATGAGTAACTGTCTGAGGCGGCACAATAGCGTAGCGGTTAGTGCAATGCTATTACAGTGCCAGTGATCGGGGTTCGATTCCCGTCGCTGTCTGTAAGGAGTTTGTATGTTCTCCTCATGTCTGCGTGGGTTTCCTCAGGGTGCTCCAGTTTCCTCCCACGTTCCAAAGACATACAGGTAGGTTAATATGGGTTTAAAATGGGTGCTGTGGACTCGTTGGGCTGGAAGGGCCTGTGACCACACTGTAAATAAAATTTAAATTAAAAATGATCCATTGATTCTTTGTTTTCTGTCCTTGCTGACAAACTAGGGCATGAGTTCTTAGTAGAACTGTCTTGTGTTATCTTATCAAATAACAAATCCAGATGTGTAGTTATGCATCTGTTCTGCTTTGTCCATCTGTTCGGTGACTTAATTAAAGCACTTAGATTTGATAAATGAGTTCCCTTTCCTGAAGCAATGCTTAATAGTGTTTTGGATGGTCTGTACCATTTCATTACTGATAAAATTCTTTTTATTGGCTGTTCATTTGTGGCAGATGCAGGTGCACATTATTTCCAATGATCTGAGTAAACTTTCAGAGCATTCTGTGCATATGAAAATATGAATTGGGAGTAGGAGAAGGCCAGTTGATCTCAAGCCTGCTCTGGCATTCAGTAAGGTCATGGTTGATCAGATTGCAATCTCAGATACCTTCCTATCGCTGGTAATTTTTCACCTCCTTGCTTCTCTGTCCAACTCTGCCTCAAGAATGTTCAAAAACTCTGTTTCCACCTTTGAGGATAAGAATTCCAAAAACTTGCAACTCTCAGAAGAAATTTTGCCATATAC
Source organism: Rhina ancylostomus (assembly GCA_030265395.1). Taxonomy (NCBI): domain Eukaryota; kingdom Metazoa; phylum Chordata; class Chondrichthyes; order Rhinopristiformes; family Rhinidae; genus Rhina; species Rhina ancylostomus. The sequence goes on along the minus strand of JARFYF010000054.1, from coordinate 5,067,784 downwards.
CTGACTTAAATTGGTGAACCCTTATTTTTAAACTGTGAACCCCATTCCAGATTCTTCCACAAATGGAATTACCTTCTCCACATCCACCCTGTCAAGGTCACTCAGTCTTGAATGTTTCAATCAAGTCACTTTAGGTATTTTAAAGTCCCGCAGATGCAAGTCCAGCCTGTCTAATTTTCCTGCAGGGCAACCTGCCCATTCACAAATATCAGTCCAGTGAGCTGCCTTTGAACTCCATCCAATGCATTAACAGCCATCCTTAATTGAGGAGATCAGTACTGCACATCTAATCCCAGATGTTCGCCCAGTGCTTTATATAACTTAAGTTATACCCTTCCTATTTTGTGTTCAATTTCCCTGGCAATAAACAGGAACATTATGTACTTTAATAATTACTTGCTGTACATGAATGCGGATGTTTTATGAATCACTACTAGGACACCCAGTTGCTGCTTCATCTGCACTCAGTTTTTCGTCATTTAAATAATATGCTTTTCTACTTTTCCTGCCAAAATCAAGAATTTCACTTTTTCCAGTAATGTATCCCACTTGCCTGATCTTTGCCCATTCACTTGACCTGTCTATATCCCTTTGTAACCTCATTTCCTCTTTGTAACTACATTACTACCTATCTTTGTGTAAATATATCTATCTCAAACGGTGTGTTTTGTATGTTCTTAACTCATTGAATTGCTTATGTGAGAAAATCTTTATTTTTTCTTAAAACGAGTTGCTACAATAGGTAACTTGATTTGACAGGTTGCTTTGCAACCACTGAGATTACCCACTTTAAATGGCAGAATGTCCAGCACGTGGGAGGGCACATACATTATCAAATGCAGGAGTTTCAAACTTAATGGCAAATGGCACTTCAGCTTTTGCTGCATTCTATACAGCACAACTCCATCTTGCTAAAATATCCCTGCTTTTATGCTGGGAGAAATCACCACTTGGATCCTGTGCCAGATTAGACCTGGGACTGGAGTTAAGACCCAATTGATTTTGAAGGGGATATCATAAATTAAAGTAATCAATGGGGTATCTAAAATAAGAGGGTGCCTTTTTAAGGAAGAAGGAGTTTTAAAAGGGATCTAAGGGTTTTTTTTTCCACAAGAAAGTTGTTGATATCTGGAATGCATTGCCAGAGGAAGTGGTGGAATTGAATACAGTTACTACGTTTAAGCAGCATTTAGACAGAAGCTTAAATAGGCAAGCCACAGAAGGACAGTCCTAATGCGGGCAAATGGGATTAGTGTAAATAGTCAAAAGGGATGGCATGGATGTGGTGGGCCGAAAGGCCCATTTCAGTACAGGTAGAAGAAAAGTATACCTGGTGTACTTCTACCAGCAAGAATTTGCAACTAATTGAACCTCTAACTCTAATTGATCTTTGTTCTTAAGTCCCCAGCTCTGTGGTTAGTGACGATCTCAGTCAAGTATGTTGAGATAAGCGTGTACTGAAAGTGGTGAGATTCTTGCTTCTGAATGCATTATTTAAAAACAAACATTCTTGCCTCAACCTGTGTCCTGTTGCACTTGTACTTTTTCCACGGTATGCCGTTCCTTTTTACCAGCACAAATTTGCAACTAAGTAGGACCTCTAAGAAAAGAAACTGAATAGGGTTTCTCCCTTTCTCCCAAAGGAGAACTTTGTCTCCATTTAATCTTCCCAATGATAGAAATTTGCAAAATTAATGAATTTCGGGAACAATCTGGCAGAGAAGTGGTGTTCTTTTTGAATTGTGCTGTGATTTTTAATGAAAAGAATGAATCATTGTATGTACTAAAATCCCAGAAGACATTTGATAAAATGTCATATCAAAGGAGATATAGGAGGTCAGCAAAAAGAGCAAACATAAAATGGTTGTTTTCTGTTTGGTAATATATCGTGAATGGCATGAAGTAGGGATTAGTGTTGGGACCTAAGCTTTTCACAAATTATATACGTGACATGGGGGGAAAAAAGGATTTAATATGTGGTTGCTAAATTTGCTGATGAGACTAGGATGGACAGGGAAGTAAGTTGTGAAGAGGACATGAGGCTACAGAGGATGGAGATCAAGTGAATAGGAGAAAAATCAAAAATAGAGTTCACTGTAAGGAAAATACGAAATTGTCCACTTAAGCAGGAAAAGTAAATGGGATATTGTATTAATGTTGAGATGGTATTGGTCTCCTTTAAGGCTGGTGTTAATGGGTTGGAAGGAGTTGAGAGAAGGCATACTAGACTGGTATCTGGAATGGCCATGTTATTGGTCTCTTGCTTAAGGAGGGATATGTATGTGTTGGAAGGTGTGCAGAGTTCGCTAAATTGATAACTGGAATGAGCATGTTGGCACAAGAGGAAAGTTTTGACACCTAAGCTTGGATCCTCTGGAATTTAGAGCAAGAGAGGACTTAATTGAAGTGTACAAGATCCTGAGGGGACTTGATAAGGTGAATGTGGAGAGGATGTTCCCTCTTGTGAAAGAATCTTGAATTAGGAGTCACTGTTTTAAAAGTTAGGTATTGCCAATTGAGACCATAGTGAAGCAGAATTTTCTCTCAGTCTTGGGTCTTTGGAACTCCATTTCCTCCCAAAGTGCAGTGGAAGCAGAGCCTGAAGTAGTCATAGAGGTGTAGAGCATAGAAACAGGCCCTTCGGCCTTCTGTATCCATGTCAATCTAAGGGTAGGTAGAAACTTGTTAGGGGTGAATGGTTAGAGTTGAGTTTACACTCAGATAAGCCATGATCTAATTAAATGGTTGAGCAGATTTGTGGGGCTGATTGGCCTCCTCTCTACACTACTAATTCATATTTATATCTGGATTATTTTGTCATTAACATATTGCTGCATGTGGGAGCTTGCTGTGCATAATTTTGACTGCTGCTTTTCTTACAACTGTGACTGCACTAAAGATAAGCTGTAATCTTACTCGATGATGGAGCAGACTCAAGGGGCCAGGTGATCTACTACTGGTCCTATTTGTATATACTGCATCATATGAAACCTGACTGCATTTCTAATGTTTATAGCTTTCTGTTTTGATTTGTTATGTATTCTGTGTAATAGGTTAGCAAATTAAATGTGAAACTGGTTTCTAATTAGCAATAACTATTTTAAATGCAAGAACCTATCTTAAACTTTGGGTGCATAATTCCACCAAAATTGAAAATAGGAGGAGGAAAGGATCACATTTTGGTTTTAAGACATTGACAGTTAGAGGAAAGCAAAACCAAGAGCTAAAGATTTCTACTTTTACTGTGGAAAATGTAATTAGATTGACAATGCATATGATTAGCTTTGCCTGTTAAAACTGACACCATTTTCCTACCACCTGCCCCCAACCAAATCTGAATCTCACATGCCTAGCTGCACAAAACTCCACTCATTCTGAATGTTTTCCTTTTCAGGTTGTGGCAGCGGCGAAGGTTTGTTCTAACTCTGCTGTTCTTGTTGGCTGTGGCTACAGTTGCCTATAATGTCGAAGGCGAGCATCAGCAGGTGAGCTCTGGTTATAGCCTGGGTTGCTAACCATTGTTAAGTAAGTGAAAGGTAATATCCAAGGCAACAATAAACAAATATAATAGTGGGACATGGTAGTGAACAAAATTGCTAATAAATAGATAAGTCTGATCACCATTCCTGGTTCCAACCAGAAAATAACCTCTGAACACTGAAATGTCCTCTTATTCTTCTAAACTCTAATGTACTGTACATGCCCAGTCTATCCCCCCTCATGGGACAAATGCCTCTGTACAGGAATCAATCTAGTGAGGAAAATACTATTCTGAACAATTTTGTAACTCAATTTTTCCATTGCCCTTCATCAGTTTTCTACACCATGCAGAACTTTAAAATCCATGTATATCATAAGCTGTCTGTTGACAGTTTGCTATAGATTTAGTCCTTCGTTCTGGGTTTTCCATATATAGTACTTTAAAAATCCACATCTTGCTCTGTTACCTTAGCTGTTCCATCAGGCTTTATTGCTTAAATCTTTAATGTAAAATGGATTATTTGCACATCTTTGTAACAATTTTTTAAAAATAGAAACTGATAATGTCAAATGGAATGAAATTCCATGCAAATTTGGAACAATATAGCATTTTTCTGTTGGGGTGCATTTTAAACTGAAGAGAGGGTTCATGGTTCAGTGGTTATCCCAAAGTATTTTCTCATCAATGAACATTACCTTGGCAATCTGGCTTGGTGATATAATATGGTATATGCTGTAGATATTTTGACTGTATTTCTAAAGTCTGGAACATCTAAAATGGTACTGCAGAGAAAACTTCTTCAAAGGAATGTAATGTAATGTATTTTCCATTGGCTGTATTACATCTCCAAGCACTGTCAAACGATATAGTGCTAAGATGCTCAAATGCATGTTGTCACATTCGGGCTTGGCTATGCCAGTAATGGCAGTCATCTTCCTTTCACCTCGTTAATGGCAGCCATGATGTGTCAATCTAAGTCCTGGGCTCTGAAAGTTCCTCCCAATTTTTATTTCCCTCCGTGGATGCTGCCTGACTTGCTGAGTTCCTCCAGCACTTTTTGTGTATTGCACCAGATTTCAGCATCTGCAGAAGTTTTGTCTGTTTTTATTCTTCTCTCCTTTCTAACCCTCTCTACTTTCTAGTCACTCATGATTTTTGTTGGACTCCTTGTCATGTTCATGCTGCTTGAGGTCCTGCCCAGCTGACAAATACCCAACTTGTATACAACCCATACATACACACGAGTGTTTTGGAGACTGGCAGTATGGATTTGCTGGCTGTGGTGGTGCTGTAGGCACCTTCTGCCACTTGGGAAATTGCATTTCCAATTTGTCAACTGTTTGGGTTACAAACAGTTCATAGGAACAGAACTCTACCGTATCTTGAGGATGATTTGCATATAGTCCTAAGTTGTTAAACCGCAAGTCAGGACTGCTTTCTGCCATTGTTTATCTGCTGTTGTATGAATCGATAAACCTGCTTGATATAGGGATAGAAGAGAAAATTAACTGGAAGCTAATTTGCCACAGTCATATTGTATTCAATTTTTTCTATGTTATCTACAACTCATTAGCAGAGCCATTTATCTACCTGTGTGCTAAGCAAATAGCAGATTCCTGTGTCTCAAAACTACTGTATCTTGCTCTGAAACTGCTGAGTGTCTTGCACTTTCTGGCCTCCAGTAGAATGCAGTCGTAATTAGGATTACTTAGTGGAGAACTATGGAAATGAATCTATTTGTGTGGTGTTCAAGCACATGTAATATCATCCAGTTGAATGATAGAATAAAAATGAAATATACAAATTATCTTTAAGAAATAAGATGGTATACTGCATTGTCCTACCAACTGTTTGGCCGCTTTATTTGCTGAGTAGGTGTTAACATACTTCACTGATGTTAACAGCAGTGGCTTCAGGCATTTGTCATATGGCCTGAAATTTCTTCCTCCAAGTTTGACAGTCCAAGCTATAACGGCAGACCTGAAATAATCATAGCAGAGGGAGGTCATTCAGGAGCTGGTTCCTTTGTTCCTGCTCTGCCATTTAAGATCATGGCCCCAAGGTAAAAGATCAGCCACTTTCTTCCACAAACCCGATGTCCCTGGACTCTTTTTAATATTTGTTTTGTATATTTTTGGTAACCAAGCCTTTACAGTCCTCTTGGATAAAGAATTCCAACAAATCACTTCCCTCTGGGTCCAGGAATTTTTTCTCATTTCCAGTCCTGAATGGCTAACCCCATATTTTAAGGGCTGATTCCTGGTTCTAGACACAAGTCATTCCTGCATCTACCCTGTCAACTCCTGGAAAAGTTTGATTCAGGAAAGTTTATTTTGAACATAAAGTAATATGATTTATAAAATCCTAATATGAAGATAAAGCAAATGCTGCTTTGTAGAAGGTTAGTATACAGGTACAGTGAGTTATTAGAAATGGTAACAATGTAATTGTCAGGAGATTTAAATACAAAAATAAGGTTACGCTTCGGTTATTTAGGGTAGAGGCAACATCTGAAGTACTGTGTATGGCATTGTCCTGCTTATGGATAATGGATGTAAATGTGTTGGATGGCATTCATACAAGGTGTGTTAGCTGATGCCCAAAATGGGTAGGTTGCCTTAAGGAAGGTTGGACAAACTAGACTTGGTATCTATTGGTGTTTAGAAGAGGGAGAGGATCTTAATTGAAATAGACAAGATCCTGAGGAGTCTTGACAGGGTGGAGGTGCAGTGGATGTTTCCTCTTGTGGGAGAGTCTAGAACTAAAGATTATTTATTATTTATTAAAAATAGGTCACCCATTTCAGATACAGATGAGGTGAATTTTTTTTTCAGTGGGTTATGAGTCTTTGGAACTCTTGTTCAAAGTGGTGGAAACAGTTATTGAAAATGTTTAAGGCAAATTAAGAGATTCTTGATGTTGTGGTGAAAAGAATCACTCATGCTAGCCATTCTTGAGATTAAACAGAAGTGCACATATTTTGATGGATCTTATACTTGCAAGTGGGAGAATGCAGTTCAAGTACTGTCCTGTGTTGTGGAGCAACGCAAATGCTGAAGGAACTCAGCAGGTCATGCAGCCTCCTGTCCTGCTGAATTCCTCCAGCATTTTGTGTTGCTCTAGATTTCTAGCATTTCTAGTCTCTCCATGCAGGGTATTGTATTCTTGTACATAATCGGAGACATGGTACAACATCTTACAATGCCCTAATCCAATGTACAATTTGTTTTCGGCACAGAGCCAATCAAGTCAAGCTGACTTTGTGATCACCCTATGCCTTGTAGCCATATCTCCACCAGGGTCTGGATGTCCTGCATTATGAGAATAGGGTGTGTTGTCCTGTAATGATTGTGTGCTGCATCAGGAACAGGATAGCTATCCTTTCCTCTCTCACTTCCTCTTAGAGGCCCTAGTGATCTTGTTGCAGGAGTACAGGAGCTCTGCACAATCTCAGGCCTCATTACTCATTATCAGCAGAACTAGTTCCCTCCGTTTTCCTCATCATAATTACATCCCAATAGAGCCTGGCTGTTCCTGGATCCTTTGTATCACTGGGTTAGAAGAGAATTTGCATAGTCCTCTCTACTCTTAACTTTCATCTTGCTTGGTTTTCCTGCTTGTTTTCATGCAGACTCTCAAGGACTAACTGCTAATTTAACTGACGAGGGGGAAGCACATACCATTCATCTTTACTGGGGTAAAATTTAACCTTTTATGCCACTCATTCATAAACTTTAACCATTCCCTCTTCATTTGATGAACAAAGAAGCAAAAGGTTAGCAGTGCATTCAGCCATGATTTTATTCCAAAGCCAGCTTGAATAACTGTGTGGTCTTTTCATACTCCTTGTTAATGTTAGTGTATGATTTTGTGTGCTTCAATGAGATTACTTCTCATTCTTCTTAACTCAACCAAAGGATGCGTCTGCTTAATTTCTCTTTATAGGACTGACCCTCCCATCCCAGAGACAAAATTAGTGAGTCTTCATTGCACTCCTTTTATCACGAGTATATCCATCCCAACTTGTGCATGCTATTCCAGCAATGGTCTCACAGGTTTTGGTTATTGGTTATTTTTTTACTGTTGTAGTCTTTAAGGAACAGCATACCATTTACCTTTCTAACTAATTGCTGTATTCTCTCTCCTGCCTTTCTTAAATAATGGGGTTACATTTGCTACCTTACAATGTGTGAACTGTGGTAGAGCCTGTGGTAGCTTGGAAAGTAACAGCCAGTGCATCCTGTCTCTGTAGACTCCATTAAATACTTGCAATGCAGATCATTATGTCCTGGAAGTTTTATCAGCTTTCAGTCCCATAAATTTCTTCAGTACTTTTTTTTTACAAATGTTAATTTCTTTCAGGTCCTTGTTCATATAAATTTGTCGTCATCTTCTGTTTCTGGGTGGATTGCTGTATCATCTTCTGTTATGACAGACACAAAACAACATTTTGCTTCATTTTTTTAGCATTTCCTTTATGCCCCAGTGTAAATTCACCTGTCTGTCTGAAAGGTATTCATTTAACTAGTTACCAATGGAAGCCTTTAAAATTTGTTTCTTGCCAGCCTACTCTCATTTTCTACATCATTTTCTTGTGCTCCTGAAATGGTTCCAATACAGAGACTTAATTTTTGGCAATGTCATCTGCCTTTCCTTTGATCTAATAGGATTTTTAGCTTCTCAGTGGATATGACTGGCCATTTTTGGTTTTTGTACCTTAACAGATGTACATTTATTGTAGGCTGCTTTCATTCTTTAAATTTAGGCATTGCTTATTTACAGTCATCCCTTTTTAATGTGGTTTCCCAATCTTTCATTGCCAACTCGTGCCTCATACCTTCACGGTTTTATTTGTCACCATTCTATCATCTCAGCTTGCTTTCATTTGAACTCATCTCTCCACTTCTACAATTGCTTTGAATCACATTTATGTCAACATGAGATTTGATCTGCTACATTAGTTTTCCTTAAGTACAATGTCTTATCAGAACTTTGGATCATGCTTAGTCATAAATGTGGAATATTTCAGATCTGGTGCTAGCTAATGACTGGTAGAATCTTCAGCTTTTCTTGAAAATCAAAAGAAGTACAGATGCTGGAAAAACTGAAATGAAAACAGAACATGCTGGAAAAACTCAGCAGCTCTGGCAGCATCTGTGGAAAGAACATAAGCAGGCTTATGTTTCAGGTCTCTAACCCTGCATCAGTTCTGAATGTTTAACATAGAACAGTACAGCACAATACAGGCCCTTCAGCCCACAATGTTGTGCTGAACTTTCAACCTCGCCCAAGACTATCTAACCCCTTCCTCCCACGTATCCCTCTATTTAAAATTCCTCCATATGCTTATCTAGTAATCTCTTGAAATTGACCAATGTACCTGCCTCCACCACTGCCCCAGACAGCGCATTCCATATCCCAACCACTCTCTGGGTAAAATAACCTTCCTCTGACATCCCCCTTGAATTTCCCACCCATTATTTTAAAACCATGCCCTCTTGTATTGAGCGTTAGTGCCCTGGGAAAGAGATACTGGCTGTCCACTCCATTCCTCTTAATATTTTGTACATCTTTAGCTGCTTAAAATCCAAAAGCTATTTTGTTCTGTCTTTGGCAAGTGTTTTATCATTTGGATTAATTGTGTTGAAAAATGTTCTTGCTATTTTGGTTCCAGCATTAATTGATCTGCATGTTAAGATGTATTTTAAAATATTAGAAGAGTGATATAAAACAGTAACTTCTGTTTTTCTCCTTTGGCAGTTTGTGCATTTTGTGGAAAAGAAGTTTTTGTGGTGTGCCTACTGGGTAGGCTTGGGCATCTTGTCCTCCGTTGGGCTTGGGACAGGTCTGCACACCTTCCTGCTCTATTTGGTAAGTAAATTGTTCAGCAAAATCACTTCAATTCAGAGGTACTGTTGTCGGATGATTTTTGTTTCGAATGTGGAGCAAGCAACTATCAAGCAATGAAATGGAATTGAAGAGATCTGGTAACTTGTAGTGAGCAGCTGATAAAATGACATGAATCTAAACAGAATAAGAGTATAATTCGGGGAGGAGAAACTACCTCTCCTGTCCCCACCAAGCCCTGTCTGACCTTGGTGACTCCAATCTTGTATTATGAGATTGGACATTAGAAGTGGTTTAATGAATGACTTGGCTATGAGGAAATAATTATGCAAAATACTGTGGTTTGAGAAAGCAGCCTACCACCACCTTTTCAGCACAAACCTGGGGCTTGGAATGAAAAGCAGCCTGATTATCCACTCAGAACAAAAAGATTAATCCTATAAAATATAGGGGCTTGCTTCTTGACTACAACTGTTAGCTGAGTACTGACCTACTGAGTTTTGTTTTTAAACATATTCTTGCCTGCTAAGTTACGTGATGCTAGAGAGGCAGAGGAAAATATAAAAAATGTTGTTTCTGTCCATCTATCACCACAGAAAGAGGATTTTTTTTTTGGCTTACAAGACCTTGTGTGCAATTTGATTACGGTAGAAATGAAAATAAAATTGAAAAAGACTTGAACCCTGGAGAAAATTCAGGCAAGATTCAATAGGCACAGTATAGATACAAGGCTATGTCATCTGTATGTGATGTATTTTTATACAATTAATATTTTTCATTTTTAAATTTGTGTTCACATTTGCACTGCTTCAGTTTGGTCTCTCTTCCTTGGCTTATTAAGCACTGGCTTTTTGCTTCACAAGTTGATGCAATGTTTGCCATTTTAACTATAAACAGTAATAGCCAAGATTTTGCACTTGGCAATAAAGTGACAGCATTTGACCTTGAGTGAAGAAAACCGTCCACAAAGATGTATTGATTTCTGTGACATGGATTTGGCCTTTCTGATGTTGCTGTTCGCCATCATTTGAAGTCAGTGAATGCAGGTGCAGCAGTCATTCAGGAAGGCATTATGATGTTGGCCTTCACTAGGATGGGATTTGATTATGGGATTAAGAAGTTTTATTGCAATTCTATAGGCCCTTGGTGAGAGCACACCTGGAGCATTATGTACAGTTTTGGATCTGTCCTTCATTAGCTGGGAGATTGAGTTCAAGAGCCGAGAGGTAATGTTGCCGCTCTATAAGACTCCAGTTAGACCACACTTGGAATATTGTGTTCAGTTCTGGTCACCACATTATAGGAAGGATGTGGAAGCTTTGGAGAGGGT